>CAUYUJ010014706.1:292500-380000 GCA_963575745.1 Prorocentrum cordatum
CACGAAGGCGAGCCCGAGCCCGAGGGCAACGCTCTTCGTGAGCAGCGGCATGAAGGGGCAGTGTCAGTGTGGTTGAAGTGCACGAGTAGCGAAGCCAAGGGACAAGCAGAATGCACGCTGGAGGGCTTCTTGAGCCGAAGTGCTTGTAAAAAGGAGCTGGGGAGGCAGGAAGAGATGGGCGCATGTGGAGGGAGAGCGGAAGAGGGAACGAGTATGGGAGAGGGGAAAGGTAATGATGACTAAGATTTTGTAGGTCGCGGAATCGGCGAACGCTCGGATCGGTCAAGACAGTGCTGGACCGCAGCGAAGCGAATGCCTGCACCAAGGAGGATACAGAGAGGAGAAAAACGCGGCCGTGGAGGGGCTGTCGGGAAGGCTGCGCTATCAGAACATGGCACGGTGACCAGGAACACGGCGAGGGGGGGGAAATCGAGCCACAGAAGGCGAGGAACATGTCTAAGAGATCACGGTTGCTCTGAACATCACTGCGTGGGTGCATCCTCGCGTCCTGCGCTTCCACAGCAGGTGAAGGTGGGCCACGCTCTGCCGATGCGAGCTCGGCGCGGCGCATGCCCAGCCATCCTGTGCGATACCATGCCTTCAATCTGCGGCCTCAGAAGTCCCAACCGCTGCCCGGGGGGTGGCTGCCTGTCCCAGATCCATACTTGATTGTGTCAGGGCTCGACTAAAGGGCCCCACGGGCCGTGACCAGGAGAAATGCCAGCCATGAACAAAAACATGGCGTCGGAGATCTGGGTCGTTGTCCGACCGTCGACTGGCTGATATCGGTAAGCGCGGCAACCCTCGCAGACTACGGCCTCCTGCTGGCATCCTTGTCGGTGCAAGGACGCTCGATGCGCTGGCCCGCTCCTGTGCCAGGCGCTTCCCGCAGGGCATCTTGGCAAGAAGACAATAGGGCGCGGCCGCCTTGGCACAACTGAACGTCACCATCGACGACGCCAATGGCGTGTGCAGGCCATGGTGGCAAGGCAAACTAAGCCGGTTACTGACGGCTCGCTCACCCCTGCCTCAGATTGAGCAGAGATAAACCTGATCGTGGATGCTGGAGAACCACATCAAAAGCGTCCGAGCAAAAGGGACCTACATACTTGCCCCATGCCGCATCCGCCGCAACATCCATAAAACCATGGAACATCACTCTCATCGGCTTATCGACTCCATTATATGTGGCAAACTCCTCTGGAATTAGTTCCTCTATTCGCCACACTTCACCCCCAAATCGCCGTCCCAGTGCTCATCCCCGATTGGTGAGCCGGCCTGTGAAATTGCTAATTCTACGGATAAGTCCACATTCGCAGACAGCGAAATAAGTGGGCGGGTAAAGAAGAACTGCCCAACCACACCGCCAACAAACATCACCCCCAAAAGGACGTATGTCAAATCATGGCCGGCAGCCTCTTGACCACAATCATGTTGGACCGAAAACAAAACTGCTGTACCAACCAAGGTCGCATTGAGCATGAAACTTGTTAAATACGATGCTGTTTGAATTCCACGCCCTGTGATGCAATTACTTGCTGCTGCGGTGCTTCATCGGAAAAGCTATATTGTAGGCAGGGCGCGTGCTCGCACGGCGAGCGTCACCCAATGCTTTTTTTTTAAGACACCCAGGGCTAGCGGGCACTCTAGGGGTTCTTGGAGTCCTCGGGCCTCAAGCAAGCGGACGGCGAGACGACCACAAGCTCGTGGCCTCCGCCCCGAAACGGGGAAGAGGCCAACGGCAGCGAGAACAGGCACAAGCTGACTTGTACCATGACAGAAAGGCGAGCGTCACCCAATGCTTGGCAGTGGCTTTATCAGCACTCCGTACTTGATGCAGCTTCAGCAGGCACTTTGTCGAGGTGAATATGTGATTGCGTCATTCGCAGCAGGACTCCGAATGCAGTTGCGACTTGATGTGGCTGCTGGCTTGGCAGCAACAGCACCAAGCAACGTATCACAAACGCGCGGGCAACAAGCTGACCCCCCGTGCATCACCAATTCCAGACTCAGGCACCCAGAGAAGTACGGCACAATACAAACGAATGCAAGGCTGTAGCTTTACCGATCGTGGTTGTGCCCCTGCTCACGCTAGTCACACCACCCATCAACTCTACACGTCGATGACGGACACATCTCAACAAGAATCAGGGGCACGCCGCCGAAATCATCTATTCCGCCGGCGTGCAAGAAAAATGCTTGGACGATTTGTTTCACGTATAAGAGAATCCGCACGCTGCCTTGGCTGATGGATGCTTGCAACATCAGAAGACCCATACTACACAGGTTTCACGCTAGCTAGCACCTGCCTTGAGTTCTCGTGCGGACGCACCTGCTGAAAGCAAGCGTTGTCCCAAAATGCGGCTGCTGAAGCATAGCGCCCTGGGCGCTGGAGTCGACGTAACGGTCGCTTCTTGGCACTATCGTCCTTCTCGCCCACCTGCCGTAGAATGAACCTTGGCCCACGAAGGAGGAGGAGGAGGAGGAGGAAGCGGGGGAGGCTGGAGAGGACGAGGAGGAGGAAGAGGAGGAGGAAGAGGAGAAGGCGGCGGAGGAGGCACAACTGTTCGCCGATCGCCCCTGCTCGCGGCGTTGCTCACGCGAACGGACGTCGCGTACACAGCGCCGGTGGCCATCAGAGGAGCACGCGGGCCAGCCGCGCTATGCGGGTGTTGACACACATCGGACATAGACGGTGGCACGAATGGCAAACAGCTCTTCGTCGAGAGATCCGTTGCAGGGCGAAGTCTCAGCCGTCTTCGGAGCATCGCGGCGGACAACGCCTGTCCTCCTGGCGGGCGTGCTCCGAGACTGCCCGTGGAGCCCGAGCAGATCGGACGGCCCAGCGTACCACTACGACAACTCTGTCGGCATACCCACCCCGCGCGGGGCAACTGGCAATACCATTCTCGACGAGAGAGACGCCCAGAAGAATGGGGACAGATGAACATTCAAACTAACATCGCGTCGCAATCCGAGAGCGCGCTCGTGAAGTCGAAGGCCACACACGGAACGTGGGGACTGTGGCAACAATGATCACAACAACGACCGAGGGAATAATGCCACCGACCGGAGTGAGGCAGCACTGGAGAGAGCTAGAGGGCAACCTCTTGAAGGTCTTCGTAAGAATGGTAGAGGGCTGCGAAGTCAGATTCGCTCCACCAGGCAGGAACAGCCGGGATCAAGCCTGGACGTTACCTCGAGCAAGTGGCATGAATTGAGCTAAACTGGATGATGCCAAATTTTACCGGGTTTTCGACCACGGATACGTGACCAGGGACAGACAAAGCGGATGAGGAGGAAAGCAGGAGAGCCCTGAATCGAAACGCCAAGCCGGATCGGCGACCAACATTATTCGGACCCTCGGATATCGACGGCCAAGCCCGGAGAAGTCGAATCGGCGGAAAACGGCAAGCCTGTAAGGCCTCCACTGGGAAACCGGACTCCAAATCGCAATCCGAAATCGAATCGAATCGGCGGAGAGCGGCAGGCTAGTAAGGTGGCCGAAATGGGGGGGAAGAGAAGGGCCCCGAAGGGGCCCTTCAGGGCCAAGTTGTGGAGCCATGCCACGGCATGGTCTTCGGTCCTTCCCAATAGGCCCACACATTTGGAAAATGGCAACCCGAAACAACCATCGGAAGTGATTATACATTCGGTGACGATCCGATGATTTATTGGGTCGCAGAAGCCCCCCCCCGCTCCACTTTGGGGCGTCGCCACGCCATGCTATGTCAGACTACGCGTTGATCTTCAACACCGTGCTATACCATGTAATGCTATGCCATGCTACGACATCCGACTGTGCGAATAGAGGAGATTTACGCCATGGTAAGGGATGGGAGGGAAGGGTAGGACGTCAGCTATGACGCGAGCGCACCTAGCTTGTCCCTCCCCCCTCTCCCTGCTTCTCCTCCCCCTTCCACGCCTCCTCCCCTAATCCTCCCCCTTCCCCCTCCTCCTCCCTCCCTCCTCGTCCCCCTCCTCCTTCCCGAGCATGAGCCCCGAGTTGGGCTTCCCGCCCTGGGCCTGGCTGGCGTACGCCCACGAGATGCGCTCGTCGTCGGTCATGCTCGAGGGGGCCGCCCAGTAGATCGTGTCCCCGGGCCTCCTGCCAAGGCCCCTCGCGTTCCCCTGCTCATCGTCCTCGTTCACCTTTCCTCCCCCTCATCCTGCCACTTCTCGTCCTCTTCCCCCTCCTCCTGCCCGTTCTCCTCCACCTCCCCCATCCTTCCTCCTTCCTCCTCCTCCTCCTCTTCCTCCTCCTCCCTCCTTCTCCTCCTCCTCCTCCTCCTCCTTGTCACTTGTCCTCCCTGTTCCTCGTTCCCCTCCTCCTCCTCCTCCTCCTCCTCCTCCTCCCTCCATCTGGCTGGGTCTGCAAGCGACCTCGCGTGCTGCACAACCGCGGCGGAAGTTCTCCTTGTGGAACTTATTGTGCAATTCCGAGTTTCCGAATCCCCCTGGGGCTCCCTCCCCTACACCTCTTGCTGTTGCTGCTGCTTGTCGTCCTCAGCCTTCACCCTCATCCTCCGATCCTCGCCCTCGATCTTCCCCTCCACTCGCACCTTCCGCTTCTCACTCCCCCTCCTCTGCCTTTCCTCCCTCATCCCCGCCCACGGCCTCGTCCTCCTGCGGACACGGGGCCAGCTCCGGGGCCGTCTTGGGCCTCTTTTGGGCTGCACTGGGTTTCATAGGCTTCCCCAATGCCGTCTCGGCGCGGTCCTGGGGGGCCTTTTGGACCATTTTGGAGGCTGCGAAGCCCGACCAGGCGAGCACACCACAAACTTTCAAACCCATGAATCAATGTGTTCGGCCACTTAGTTGCGCTTTCGCCATCCTCTGGGGGCCCCTGGGCCGCGTCGGGGTTCTCTGGGCAATCTTGGCGCTATGTATGGCCGTCATTGTTCTGCCTTGGCCGTAGTGGGGGTCTCTTGGGGCATCAATTGGGCCCTGTGGTGTCCATCTCGGGCATTCGCGGGCCACTGAGAGGCTATCTCGGGTTGTCTTGGGGACTGAACAGGGGGTGAAAGCGCGAGGGAAGCGTCGGCACTTCTACAAGCAGGTCCACGTATAAGTTCACATGATTAGGCAACACAGGGCAGGCATGGATCACGGCTTGCCCCACGTAATCACCTCGTCGCCCTCTTAGTCCTTCTTCTTCTGCTCCTCCTCCTCCTCCTCCTCCCTCCCTCCCCCCCCTCCTGCTCGCCAACTGGTCCACCAGCTGATCGGGCAGGTTCGTGAAACCCCGGGAGACCCTGGCGCGGGGCCGGGCAATATTTCGCATACGCCTGGCATTAAGTTGGGCATGTCCCTCTACAGGAGGAAAACTCAAAAATAGTATAAAACAGCCTGCGAACGATTGTTTGACTAGTTTTAGCTCTTTTGATACATGTGTAATTCTTTTCTATTTCTCGCCAAAAAACCGCCTGTAGGAGGACAAGCCCGACTTACGCCTAGCACCATTCACCCAACATGTAAGAAGATGCTGGGGGGCAGGTGGGCTCATGAGGAGGTGAATACGGCAAAAGGGAGTAGGGGAGGATGCATAGAGGAGAGGGGATGAATGAAGAAGGAACATGGGAACGATCGTAGGGAGGAGGACGCGGACGTGAAAGAGAGCGTTTCGTGCCGTCGTGGGCCTGAGGGGAGTTTGCAATTGGCAGGACGTGGCCCCGAGGACGCACAGCCACTTCACCCACTTCTCCGCCTCGTGGGTCGCCTCGAAATCCTGGGTCTCCCGTTCAAGAAAGCACAAGCGAGACGCATGATAATGAGGTCGAAGGGGAGGAGCAGGAGCATGAACAGGAACAGGAGCAGAAGGCGATGGCGACGGGAGGAGAGAGGAGGACAGCCTGAAAGAGGGAATGGTGGGAAGGTGGAAGGAAGGTGGGGACGCTGCGGCTGTCGCGCTGCCGGCAGCCCGACATATTCGGGCCCGCGGCTTCCACCTCCTCCTCCTCCTTCTTCTCGTCATCCTCTTCCTCCCTCCTCCTCCTCCTCGTCCGCCTCCTCCTCCTCCTCCTGCTCCCCCACCTCCTCCTCCTCCTCCTCCTCCTCCTTTTCCTCCTCCTCCTCCTCCTCCTTTTCCCTCCTCCTCGTCCTCTCTCCTCCTCCTCCCTCCTCCTTCCTCGCTTTCTTCCTCCTCCTACTCCTCTTCCTCCCCCTGCTCCGCCTCCTCCTCCTCTTCCCCCTCCTCCTCCCTGTTCATCGTTCCCCTCCTCCTCCTCCTCCTCCTCCTCCTCCTCCTCCTCATCATCATCATCATCATCATCATCATCATCATCATCATCTTCATCACCATCACCATCATCATACTCACCCAGACAAGGGGGGAGCTCCTCGTGCAAGTCCACGTCGTTCAACAGCTTGTCGAAGGAGACACGTGCCCCCCAGTTTGCCCTCTCGTACATCTGCGGGTTCCTCGTCGGGCACGTTAGGTCGCGGGGCAGCCAAGGGGGGAAAAAGGGAGGGCGCCGGGCGGAAAGGAGGCGAGAGAAGCAGGGGCGGGGTGGGGGAAAGAAGGGGGGGGGGGCTATGCTTCGGACCATGTTGTTCCAGTGAACCTCCGGGGAGGGGGGGGGGGGCGTGGAACCGCCCCCCCAGTCTCGGGTCACCACAGTCCCCTCGAAAACGATGCAGGGGGATCGGGAGTGGGAGGAAGAGGGGGGGGGGGAGAGAGGGGAGGACGGGGTGGATGGAGGGGAAGGGAATGAGGGAGGGAGGGGAAGGGAGGGCAAGGGGAGGGAGGGCAAGGGAAGGGAGGGGAAGGGGACGGGGTGGAGAGGTGGCAGACGTGGGAGGGGATGCGAAGACGATGGAGAGGGACTGGAGCGGAGGACAAAGGAGAGTCTGATTGCTGATCTGACGCTTTGCACTCCCGCTGGCTAGCGGACCAAATCAACTCGCTGATCGCGGGGGCTCAGTCGGGCCCTGTACGATAGCTAAAGCTAAAAAGGCCGGCCTTGAGAGCCCAAATACGGCGACGGGCATGCACAGTGCACGGAGACGGGGCGATAGGACAAGACGGTAAGGAAAACAGTGAGAGGCTAGGCTGGCGGGCCTCCGGAGGGCCACAAGGCTTGCTAGGCACAGGCTCAGGTCTCACTCACTTTGGCCCCAGAGGCCTCACGTAGATCTCCCCTGGGGAATCTCAGACTCCTTACTTTTACTTTGAAGCCTCGAACATCACGACCTCGTCTCGCTCAGCAAAACGAACACCTGCAGCAACTGACTCCAGTCTAGCATTGTGTTCGGCACTCCTGTCGGGCTTCTCTGCCTTTCTCGCAGCTCTCTGTGCTCTTCTCGTTCTTTGATACGTACCGCTGCCGAATCCTGTTGAATAGTCAAACGGTTCGTTCTTAAGTGATGTCGAAACTAATCCAAGTCCGCGCCCTATTTCGTTAAAATATCTGATAGATTCTGCATACCATCAACCCACCGCAATTCTGCACTCGGTTGTCTCAACGCCTTTTTCAACAAAGCACCTTCGCTTGCCATACGCTTATCACGACTTAAAGCAGAACCTTCCTTGGTCAAATAATCACACACGGATTTGGCATCCGTGAGAAACAAACGTGAACGCTGCACCAAAATATTCTGCCATGTCTTGAGATCCAGCTTGTTGTTGATCACCTCCTCGGGTAGAACACGCAACATTCTCCAGCCTCAAGCGACTCTGCTAGGTGGGATGCCTCCGCTGCTAACGCACTCCTGCACACGCGCTGAGTCGACTTCGAACTATAGCCCATCATCGCAGCTTTGACCAACTTACCACTGGGCACCTCTTCCTCGGCAATAAACGGCATGTGACCTCCGATGCTCTTGTGCCCGCTGACCTCGTCGCTCTCCGAGTGACCGTTCGCGCGTCCTGAATCGCACGTGACGGCCACCACCGCCTTGGACAAGTCGATCCCAATCGGAAACTTCTGGATGTAGTCCGCTCCTCGCTTTCCGTCGTGGACAGCCTTGCTGACCTTCACTAGATCCGCCGCGCATGGTGCCACCATAGCTCGTTGTGCTTGTCCTGCTTGAAATGCTAGATCTGCTCGTAGCTGTCGCGCCAGCCAGGAGATCTCGCCCGCCTCCGCGAGCTTCGATGCCGTGGGTGCGTCCCTCTGGTGCTATCCAAGACTCTTGTCCTTGAAATCCTGAACCACCATCCTCGACTTCGCCTCGAACCCACCTTCAACGGTCGCCTCGCTCTTGTTCGCCCTGACCCACTTGGCCAGGATGATGAAGGTCGCTTTTGGTCTCCCAGATCCTCTCGCTCTCCGCCGCGTCGAGGGTCTCGCAAGCGTCTAAATCCTGCCACGACTTCCACTCCTTCTCGTCAGAAACTTCAGGTCCTGTGAAAATCCTGCGCTGCTCCTCGTTGAGCTCCTTTAACCTCAGCTCCTTTCTGCCCTTCTTCGCGGTAGTCTGGCCGACTTGGCAGGCGTACTCAAACTCGTTCCTCTCCACTCCGAAGCCTAGCATCTCCTTGCTGATGCCGCGCTCCTCGTAGAAAGTCCGATTCACCTCGTAAGTCACGTAGGCCGCCTCCAGCATGTGATCACTGTCGTCATAGACATTGAACGCCGCCTCCTGGTCCTTCCGACTCTCTCGAATCAAATGAAATCCATCTTCGAGTAACCGTTGTCGTTTAGCTTCTCGCTCTCCTGCTTCATCTGCTGACCTCGGCTTCACCTCCTTCGACGGATCGTCGAATGGTGCACCGCGTGCAGGTGCTGAATGATAGTCGTGTAGATCTGGATCCCAATCTGCTCCCATTGGAACTTATCTTGGTTGAATCGTCTGCTGAACGAAATTATTCACGGCCTCTTCCTGCTCGTCCCGCTGTTCTGGTTGTCGAACAGCTGGCTCTTCAGGTGCAGGTGGTCCGTCCTGCCGAAGAGATTCCGGTACTTTTTGTTGCTCTGCTGCTTCTGGCTGTGGTGCTGGAACTTCTTCCTTCGCACTCGGCTGTGGCACCTCTGGTGGTGGTGCCTCTGGAAGTGGCTGCGCTGCCGCCGGCTCTGGCTGTGCAGGAACTCCGTCTTCACGGAAGTCAGGTGGTACTGGCCGCCGTCGTAGGTCTATGATCCCGGTGCCTCTTGCAACTCCTGTGGTGTCGATCAAATCCGCCTCCTGCGCCGTCACAAGCCAGGCCCTAACCCCCTCGTCTGAAGCCTTCGCGAGATGCCCCGGTGCACAAGCGATTGCGACGCCCCGGTGCACGATCCAGATAGCGCGCTTGCCCTCGTGGCCGATGACCCGAGCAACTCCCCTCCAGTTGACGACGCTCTCGGGTCTCTTGCCTTGCTCCCTCTGATCGGAGTAGAACACCCAGTCGCAAACATTGAAAGGTCCTCGCTCTGGTCGTACTTGTCGAAGTTCTGCCCGCTCGATGGCGTCCTCATTCGCCGCCCTCGCATGTGCTTCTCGTGCTGCTTGCCGCAGTGCAACTTTCCTTGCGAACTCTGATGTTGGTGTCGCAGATGCTGCCGCTGCTCCAACGCGCTCCACCTCGCCATCGTCCATCAAGTTTGCTGGTAGCCGCATATCTCGACCATGTACCCACTGCGCCGGTGAGATACCCGATCTTCTGCTCAAGGAATTCTTCGCCTGGTTGATCTCAATCACCGCCGTCAAGACGTCCTCGCGACCTGCTACCTGCTTGGCCCAGACGACTCTCCTCCACATGGCTTGCCAAAGATCTCCATGACGCTCAACCTTGGCGATGCGCCATGCTGCCGCCTTGGCAGCTGAGTCGAAGCGGCAGCCGCGACTCGCGATGTGCCCGGAGAAACTGCCAGGGAAGGTCTTGGCCCTGTCCACGATGACTCCAATCTCAGGCTCACCGGCCCATGAAGCCCAACACAAACCGTAGGTCTCCAGGATGGTACTCGAACTTGCCATCTTGTGAACTTCCCCCAACAACGCAACGACTTGAAAGGAACCACCTAAGCATATGATGTTGAGAAACTGCCATTCAGCTTGATCTGCGCCCTTCCCGGCAAAGGTGTCGAAACCGACCACGACGTTGAACTCGTCCACTGTAGGTAACTTGCTCGGTCTTGCCCGTGCTGGTCGTCTGGTTCGTTCGCAATGCTCACAGTGAAATAATATGCATGCCTTGGTCGCTGCCTCCGACGCCCTTGAGATACGCAAAACCCTGAACATCTCCACCTTCGAAGCGTGACCCAGATTCTCGTGAAGTCGTCTGATCGCCATCTTCAGCTCGCGTGGTAGCTGATCCCAAGGCTGCTGCCGGGTCGTCTCCTTATCCTTCTCCTCGTCCTCCGCCTCGCCGATCTGCGCGCCGTGCGCCATAATTAAAACGTCCGCACCTGCGATCTTCATGACTCTCTGCCGCGGTGACAAGCTCGCCCAATCTTCCCATCCGAGTTCTTGCCACATTCCTCGTTCCCTTCCGGCGTAGGCTGTCCGAAGGTGCTTATGATGCGTGAAGATGAGGTTGCACTGCTAGCACCGTGCGCGGATTGCGTCTGATCATCAGCAGCTTAACCGTCGCATTCGTCTCCTCGAGCTTCCCGATCTGTGCCGCCCGCTCGTCCACTGATGGCCGCAGCAGGGTGGGCGGCGTCAGGAAATCCACGAATTGTTGAAGATCTCCATCACCTTGTCCGGCTTCTCCTTCTGCATGGTGATCCAGCCTCCTCTTCGAGTGACTCGTCGTCGTAGACCGCCAACTCCTCCGAGTAGCTCCGGACCTCTCCTTGCTTTCTTTGCCGGTGGTGCTTCGGCTCCATCTTCACCTCCTGCCAGGTAGCTCTCCTCCATGTGACCTGTGGCCAAGGCGATAGCGCTGTCGAGCTCGATCTGGTGACGTAGTCTTTCACATGTCGCAGCTGCCATCCTCGATGGGTAAGCCGCTGCCTGAGCTGCTCGCTTCCCAACTGAGTTGCCATCCACCATCTCGTGAGGCTCCTTGCGCTTGCAAGGTAAGGCTAACTTGTTCAAGATGCACTGGCTGTTGGTGAGGTAGCCGCTGAGCTTCTGGATGGGCTTTCCGCTGTCTACGTCCTTCTTGCCAAACCCACACTGAGCACCTGAAGCAAACCATGTCCCAGGTAACCAAAACACCTCCGCCAACACTCCCTTGCACTTCCAAGATGCCGCTGACCATGGCTGTTCTGCAAGAGAATATCGACCATGCTGTAAACGACGAATGCAGATTCTTCGCACCAAACGCAAGACTTGGATTCCAGTGGTCTCCCGTTGAGTCTCCCAGTCGATCGTCGGGCACATGTTCGCCATAACTGACCAAATTCTACAATCAAACGCTACGATAGTCAAACCAGGGTCGTGCTCCTCTAAGATATGGAACAACGGCTTCTCGCCGTCTGCCGTCGACAGATCGCATCCCTCCACCTTGTCTAACGGTTGGAAATTCGCCCATCCGGAATTTGCCGATCCGGTTCGTGTAACCCTGAAGGTGCCACCCCAGGGCTCGAAAATCATCGTTGTCTTGAAACCCTTCGTGGCTATCTTTTCGGCTAGGGTGTCCTCTTTCTTTAGGATTACTCAGGTATGCTTCTCCTGCGCAATGATTCTGTTCGAAACTTTAGTGAGCTCCTCCGTCCGCCTCTTCGTGAGTTCTCCGCGTAGGTCTCCTGCTCTGACACCGCTCGAAGCCAGCGAGATATCCGAGCTGCCGCGAAACCTGGGCGACGATCGTGACGCGCCCATTTCCGAGCTGTGGCGACGCGGGTCATTCAGATCCACAGTCGCACCATCGCAGTTCAACGAGACGTCGGAGTCGTCGTCGTGGCCATCCGTCTCTAAGAATGCATAGCCCTGCTTCGCGATCTCCAGGTCGTTCGCGTAGTGGACCAGTGCATCTCCTCGGGTTGACGTCAAGCCCATCTTCTGCGTCTCTGCGCTCTCGTCGTCACCGAACTGCGCCACGTCGATCCCCAGGTGAGGGGTCTTTCGCATTTTGATGAGCGCCACGGTGATCCCCAGCGCGGTGAGCTCAAGCTTCTTCGTCTTCATGTGGATGTGGCCGTCAAGCATCTCGAGGGCTGGTATCGACAACAGCAGTGGCGTCTGTCCCGTAAATATATCCGTTGAGTGTGCCTCGCCAGGGTAGCCGCCGATGCCTATCGGAATGATCCAGACCTCGCCCTTTTGCTCGGTGCCGTTCGAAGGTGAAGAGCCTATAGTTGCCGGTTGGCCGGCGCGCCAAGCCAGGTGGTAGAAATCGTTCGAAATGCTGTCTCCAGTGCTTGCTGCGCATGCAAAGGGCGCATGCAATGTCGACCAGCGCCGCGGCGTCGGAGTCGACTGAGTGAAACGTGCTGTCGTTGGCGACCACGAAGGCTGCCTTAGACTTTCTCAGCTGGCCATTGAAGCCGTGCTCATCCCCAGCGCTGAACAAGATGAGCTTGCGCTTGTCGAGCTGCTCGGCCGCAAGCCCGAAGGGCGTCCCAAAAATGGGCGCCTCCGTCCTTGACCCAGGAAGCCCCCCGAACTTTGCGGGGGACGTCGAGCCCCCTCCTTGGCCCTGCCCACGCTTAGGCACGAAACGAGCGGCTCGAAGAGCCGCCCTCGTTCAGCTTCGCCTGGCCCACCTCGTAGTCATACGTTCCCTTGCACTCCATGACGGTGAGGTATTTCGGGCACCCGTAGAACTTGCCCCCGTTCATCTTGTTGATCTTCAGCGTCATGCCGACGCGGTAGCACGCGGAGCAGGTGAGCTCGTTGGTGTGGCCGATGAACTCCCATGTCGCTGTCGTAGATGATGCCGCCGAGCTCGCTGAACTCTCCTTCATCTTCGGCTTGGTGATCGGCTTGCTGTCCAACTCCAGTTTGATCTGCTCCCGGCGCTCCTGAATCTGCTTGTAGACCTCCATCTCCGAGTAGAGTGGGCAGCGCGCGTCGCCTCCATGATGCCCGTACTTGCCGCAGTCGGCCACGTCATTTCTCGCCCCGCAGGCCCACCGAAGTCCCAGAGCACAATGCTCCTGCCGTCTTTGCCGTACTGCACCCCTTCTTGACCTGCGCGATGCCCGCGTAGTCTCCCGTGAGCCGCTCGATGAAGATCTCCCGCTTGCCACTCACCTGCAGGTTGAGCTCGTTCAAGCGCTCGTTCAACTCGTAAACCTTCCACTCACCGAAGTTCTCGGTCGGGGTGAACTCCTCCTCCTGCGGCGCCTTAGTCGGCTTGATCGTCGGCTTCGCCTTGGGATTGGGCGCTGCTGCCGCTGCTGCCGCCCCCTGAGACTGCTTCCGGTCTTCGTCGTAGTTCCGGTTGTGGTGGCCGTCATCCTCGCGCTCATCCTTGGGCTCGCCGTCGCTGGAGTCCTCATAGAAAGAGTCGCGGTCGTCCTGATCTGGCTCGCCGTTGGCCGCGAAGGCACCCGCGTCGGCGTCGCCCATCACGTAGTCTATGTCATCCCCGTCCAGGGTGAAGAACGCGTGCTTCGGATTCCCGGGCTTTGCCTTGCCCTTCGGCTTGCCGCCCTTGCCACCTCCGAACTTCTTGGCGCCCTGCTGTCCGCTCTTCGGGCAGTCCTTATCGCCTGCCCAGTGTCCGATGCGCTT
Organism: Prorocentrum cordatum; assembly: GCA_963575745.1. Classification (NCBI taxonomy): domain Eukaryota; class Dinophyceae; order Prorocentrales; family Prorocentraceae; genus Prorocentrum; species Prorocentrum cordatum. The sequence goes on from CAUYUJ010014706.1 coordinate 306,049, forward strand.
GCAGGCTCCGCATCGAGTCCGATTCTTTTCCTCCTTGATAGCTCCCCGACGCTCCTCAGAGGTAACCTCGCCCTTGAAGAAAACCCGCTGCTTCTGCGTGTCCTTCAGCTTTTTGCGCGCCGCCTCGTAGGCCGAGTACGCCTCGTAGACCTCGTCGTCGTTCGATGCCCCAGCGTCGCTGTTATCGTCGGCCTCGTCGACTGCATTGGCCTGCTCCTCCTCATCGAACTCCTCGTCTGAGATGTCCGACTCCTCGTGGTCCTCCACCTGGTTCGCCTTCCCTCGGTGGCCCTCGTTCCACTTCTGGCTGCTCTGCAGCAGCTTCACCCGAAACCGTATTTGATTCTTCTCTAGGCTGTTCTCCTCGTCTGAGCCCGATCCCTCGAGCCTCGCCAGCGCCAGGTTTACTCTCTTCTTGTACTCCTTCAGCAGGTCTGGGTTCGCGCCCGCGCAGTGCGGCAGCCCGTCTTGGTCCAGCACTATCGAGCGCGAAAGATACCCGTACCCTTACCTAGACAAGGTGGCAAGGGGCCGGGGGGGCGGTTCGTCGCAGCTGACGGCGGCTGCACAAGTGTAGAAACGACAGCCGATCGAGCATTACAGACCGCTGTCTTCTCGGGGCGCATGTTAGCACCGATCGCACGTGCGTTCGAATCGGCGGAGTGCCCGACCCTGCGTTGGTTGTTGTCGATGTAGACCATCTACTGCGGAGGCGCGCCCCCAGACACACATCCGGGCGTTGAGGAGTCAACGCGCACTCGGGGGCGCATGCGAACAAGTCTGGCGCGAACGTCATTGCGCGACAACCGCCCTATCGCGAATTGCTCGATGCAACGATTGAGACCGCGGCCAGCATGCAGAATGGCGTGAACTTGAGGGAACCCAGAATTCGGGCAGATTTCGGACAAGGGCGGTTTCTATGTTAACGTGGAAATTCGGGCCGTTTTCGGGCGGCGGCTCGGGCGAATCGAATTTGCTTGCGCCCGCGATTCTCGAAAGGCGAGCTTGGCAGAACGGTCGGGAACGGCGGTTGCCTCGGGCGGATCAGACACGGGGGCGGGGGGGGGAAGGGGGGGGGGAAGGAGGGGGGGGGGGGGGGGTGCCGAGGAGAAGGGGGGGGGGCGTGCCCGAGAAGAGAAGAGAGGAGGAGGGGAAAAGGACTGAAGGAGAAGGAGAAGGACAAGGAGGGGGCGCGTCCGCGCCAACGGGGGCCGCGCCCGTGCCAACGGGGGCCGCGCCCGTGCAGTCGGGGGCCGCATCTGCGACCCTAGCGGGCGGGGGCGGGGGGGCGCTTTCGTCCTCCTCCTCGCCCCCCCCCCTCGAACTTGGGTAAGAGAACGAAAGAAAGGAGGGGGGGGTGCACAGGGGCGAGAGGGCGCGATCACGCCCAGGAGGGCCAAAGTGGAGGGGGGGGCCAACGTGGAGGGGTGGCGGCATGCGGGGAGGCCGAACGGCATGGGGGCGTGGTAGAGTAGAGGAGGGAGGCCATTGTGGAGGGGGGTGCCAAAGTGGGGGGGGGCGGCACGCGGTGAGGCTGCGCGCTGGAGCTCTCGGCGAGGCCGAGAGCTCCGCGCCCGCGTCCGCGCGGAGCGGACGCGGGCGCTACTCTGAGAACAACTTCAGGGATGATTGTGCGATGGCGATGCCACCTCGAGCCAGCGCGCTGCAATATGAGGGGTGGCGAGCAGGAAATGGGGGATCGGGGGCGGCGGGAAGGGGGCGGGGGAGAGGGGGGGAGGCGGGGGGGGGAAGGGGAGGAGGGAGTGGGGAGAGAAGGAGGAGGGGGAAGGAGGGGGGATGGGGGAAAACACGGGCGTAGGGGGCTGGGGGGGCCCGCCACCGTGCCCGCGCATACTGGGCGTGTTAGAATGTTGTGGTGGCTCCTCTGGGGGGTGGGGGCATTGGCTTCTAGGGCCGCCCCGCCCCCCCCCCCCCCCCCCCCCCCCCCTCGCCGCGCGCATGCATGAAATATGTGCCCACCTGGAATCGCCTGCTGGCGCCAATTTCGGTTTCCAAACGGCCAGGGTTGCCTACAAGAGGGCTTCCAAAACAACCAGGGCGACATCACAGCAGCTCACGGTGACCCAAGGCGGCTCAAGAGGCTCCCAATATTGCCTCAAGGCGGCCCAGGAGGCCACCAAGACTGTCCAGGATGGGCCCAATATGTTTCCCAAGAGAACTCGATAAAACACAACAGCCATGTTTTTGTTACAGAAAGTGGTTGGCATGTTGTGCGGTTCTCGCCCGTGTCGGTTTTCCCCCGCCCAAGATTGCCTACAAGGCATCCAAGTTAGCACCAAGACAGCCCATGAGGCTCCCAAGCAGGCCCCGAGTCGGCCCAACGGGGCACCACGATCGCCCAAGGGTTCCCAACATTACCCCACAACGGCCCTAAATCGTTCCAAGAGGGCGCCAAGGCGGCCCAGACACGTCACCAAGGCAGCCTCCGAAAGTGCCAGGCGGGCCAAGAGCATCCCAATACCGCGCAGGATGGCACAATAACACCCAACGCGCTACCAACAGGGTTCAAAGAGGTCGTCCAGGAAAACCAACGTAAGACACAGAAGCATCGAGCTCATACAGGTTTCTGAAGAAATAATGCGTTCTCGCCTGTCTGGGTGTCCGACAGCCTAGGGCGGCCCAAGAGGCCTCGGAGATATCTCCAAGACAGCCCATAAGGCTGCCAAGACGCCTCCCAAAATAAGCCCAGGAGGACCCCATGATCGCAACGGGAGGCTCCCAAGAGGCCACCCAGAGGCCGTCAGGAAGCTTAGGCCCGCCGTAGTTCAGACCGATCGCTGCGATGCGACTGGGCGTGAACTCGGCATCCTTCCCTTTGCGCGGACGAATGCGAGGTCAAGCTCACGGCCCGCCCCAATCCAGACCGCTCGCTGCACTGCAGCGGGTCGCCATATCTACCTCCCCGCTTACCGCGGTGGCGTCGACAGAATCCAGTTCGCGACCCGTCGAAAGATCAGGCCATTGGCAATCATCCTTGTATGCATCTAACCCTCCTCATGTTCCTCAGCGTCATCCTGAGTATCCTTCTCATCCTCCTCATGTTCTCCCACCTCATCATCCCTGCAACGATGACCTCGTCAAATCAAGCTCGCGATCCGCATCCGTTCAAACCGCTCGCTACACTGCGGCGGGGCGCGAACCCGACCGCCTCCCTGCCGCGCCGACGAAAAAAGGGTGCAGCGCAGGGCCCGCTGCAATTTACAACACCCGTCGATGTTGCGATATTCTCTCGCTCGAGATCATTCCTGCAGCGATGGTGCACAAGCGCGGCGGCGGGGCTTGCCGCGTGCATCGGGATGGCACTGCCTTCTCGCAATGCCAAACTGGACTTCAACCGCACACCTTGGAAACGGTGTGTGCCCCGCTGTCTCTCGGCACTGGGCCCCTCGCCGCCCCGCGGCAAGCGCCCCGTACCACCCCGAAAAAAAGCAGCGGGCAACGCGCGCCCGATGCTTCCAGATGCACGGTCTCCTCATCAAACTCTTTCTCCTGGTGTGCAATCATCTACATCAGTATCCGCGTCGCGATGACACCTCCAATCCCCCGCCCCCTCCCGTCACCCATGAGCCATCGCCCCCCTATGAATCGCCCGTCCGTCTTTCTTGCTCCGCGCCCGCCCCGAGCGCCCCGCACCCCCATCCCATTTGCGCATGCCGCCCCCCGACATCTTCCAACTACTCTCATGCGCCCGCGCTCCATGACCCTCCCATCGCCAGCCCCATCCGCCCCTATCCTCCTCGATTGCACCGTCGCCCTGCCTGCCCGCCCACCGCCCACGCGCTTTTCCATGCCATAGTATCTCACATCTGCCTCCTGCAAGTCTGACCTCCCCCCGCGCCCACCTCCCTCCCGAATCGCGCCCGTGCCCTGGGCCATCTCTCACCCTTTTATGCACCCCGCCCGCCGCTTCCCACGCCCTCGCAAGAGCCTCCATGCCCCTTCACATGAGGCTGGCGCGCTTGGAGCCCAATGAGGGCGCGCCCAAAGATTGCATCCACACTACCCCGATATGGACCCAAGGATTGCCTGCAATATGCAACGACAGTCACCAGCATTGCCTTCCCAATGCGCCCCTGGCGGGTCGCGGCCACCCCGCCCCAGCGGGCGGCTCGAGCGGCCGCGGGGCCGCCCAGATTTCCCCTCATCGGCCGAATTATCAGCAAGACCGAATCGGCATCTAGATATGATGCATGTTCGCATTGCAGCTTGCAATGGCAATCCGAAAACCCAACAGTGCACCAGGATTGAACCAGGCAGCCAAATGGGGGCCCCAGCAAAGCTCCAGGACGGCCCCGATGAGCACACAATATCGGCCCCCAGGGCGCCTCAAGAGGACCACCATGATCTACGTGAGAGCCCCAAGAGGCATGACCCTGATTGCGACCCCACAATGCCTTGACCGATGTCCCTCTCCATGACCTCCAGATGGCAGGCCCGTGGCAAACCAGCGGGGCCTCAGGAGACACCCCAAATGCAACCCCAAGGGTGCCCTAGGATTGCCCTAGGTAGCCCAAGGCCGCCTCCGACCGTGACGGATGCCCCCCCCCCAGCATGGCCCCGAGAGCCCACCCCTCCCCCCAAAACCACCAGGATGGCCACCAGGCAACTTTCCGCCACACCCCCTCGCACGTTTCGTGGCCCTCAGGGGGGGGGGGGCACTGAAGGCCCCAGCGTCAGGGTTTACACTCGTCCCCACCACCCATGTCTGCACACCCCTCACACGTCTCGTGGCCCCATAGGGAGCTCCACCGAAGCCCCTAGTGGCAAGATTTGCATGCGCCCCCGCCACACATTTCGGCGCACCCCTCACACGTCTCGTGGCCCTACAGGGGGCTCCATCGAGGGCCCCAAATGGCAGGGTTTACATGCGCCCCCGCCACCCATTTCGGCACCCCCCCTCACACGTTTCGTGACCCCATGGGGACCTCCACCGAAGGCCCCAATGGCAAAATTTGCATGCGCCCCCAGCACCAATGTCGGCACACCCCTCAGACGCTCCGAAGCCCCAGAGGGAGCTCCACCGAAGCCTGCAGTGGCAAGGTTGTCATGCATCCGCGCCACCCAAGCCTGCAACGTATTGCAAAGGCCTGGGCGCGGGTGGTGGTGGTGGTGGTGGTGGTGGTGGTGGTGGTGGTGGTGGTGGTGGTGGTGGTGGTGGCGGTGGTGGTGGTGGTGGTCGTCGTCGTCGTCGTCGTCGTCGTCGTCGTCGTCGTCGTCGTCGTCGTCGTCGCCGCCGCCGCCGCCGCCGTCGTCGTCGTCGTCGTCGTCGTCGTCGCCGCCGTCGTCGTCGACGTCGACGTCGTCGTCGACATCGTCGTCGTCGTCGTCGTCGCCGTCGTCGTCATCGTCGTCGTCGTCGTCGTCGCCGTCGTCGTTGTCGTCGTCGCAGTCGTGAAACCCGAGACCGTGCATCGTGCATCACTGAAATCTGCCTACTTTCGCCGCCTTGGCGGCTTCACGCAGGCACGGGTGGAAGTCCGCATCCACCGAGAGATTGTCCTCGCGACTCCTCGTCGCGAGCTCCTTGGAGATGTCCTGCCTGAGGAGCTTCTTGTCGTCGGCTTTCTTCTCGGTGAGGGTGAACTGCTTGAGGCGCTTCATGATCACGTACTCGGCGTCGGTGATGCGGCCCTGCTTGACGAGGAGGCGCGGGTTCTCCCCCTCGAACTTCCGCTCGAAGAACTTCTCGACCACCTCCAAGTCGGAAACGTCCTGGGGGGCGTCGTCGTCGCCGCCGCCGTCGCCGTCGCCGCCGTCGCCGCCGTCGTCGTCGCCGTCGTCGTCGTCGTCGTCGTCGTCGTCGTCGTCGTCGTCGTCGTCGTCATCGTCGTCGTCGTCGTCGTCGCCGTCGTCGCCGCCGCCGCCGCCGTCGTCGTCGTCGTCGTCGTCGTCGCCACCGTCGTCGTCGTCGTCGCCGTCGTCGCCGTCGCCGTCGCCGTCGACGTCGCCGCCGACGTCGTCGACATCGTCGTCGTCGTCGTCGTCTTCGCCGCCGCCGCCGCCGCCGCCGTCGCCGTCGACGACGACGACGACGACGACGATGACGATGACGACGTCGACGACGACGACGGCGTTCCCTTCGCGCGTCCTGCTGCAGGATTGCCAGGCGCTCGATGAAGGTCTTGCCGTCGAATGGGAACAGCTTCTCCTCTGCGATGCGGAGATACTCAGGAAACTGCACACAATCGTCAACACCGTCCTGCCACGACTGTCCGTCCTTGCCACCCTTCGCCGTTGGCCTGAACGAGCGCATAGACTCTCTTAGTTTCATCGCCACTGCGTCCGTGACCTGAGTCTTGACCTCCGCCAGTGCGCTCGTCGTGTTGTCGCAGTAGGCGTCGCCAATGATGCTCACCTGCCTCGCGGAGTCGCACTTCTCCTCGACCGCCTCCAATTCGTCGCGGCAGCTCTTGAGATGGGCCGCCTTGCGCTGGCAATCCTCAAGCTTCAGCCGCCCCGAGCCCTCACGCCAGCGAAGCTCCGGACAGTCCGCGAGGCGGCACCAAGCATCGGTGGCCCCGTGCGTAGCCTCGATCGCCTTCAGCACCTGCATCGCCTCCTTGGCACCTGCAGGCTGGTTGGTAAGAATCCCCAGCAGCTTCTCTGCGTTGGTCAATATGTTCCTGCTGCGGTCGTCCCACGTCTCGATCGTGTCCTCTACCAAGCCGTAGACAAGCTTGTCGAACGCCTCCTTGTAGACATCCTGCACGCCCGCGTCGCCCCATGTAACGTTGGTGTTCCCCAAGATGCGGAACTGCTTGAGGAACTCGTCAACGATCGGCGCGTTCTCTGTGCTCTTCAATGATACCTGCACGCCTGCTGAGAAAGGCAGACCAGCAACACCGCGGCATGATGATAAGAAGTTGTTGGCAAGTGCGTGCTGCTTGGTCATCGTGATCGCGGAGGTCAGCTGACCCTTCATCGTAACCCAATCGGCGGGGCAATTCGGACACGTGCCAAGGATACAATCCATCAAAGTAATGCACTTCTCCGCCACGATGATGTCGGGAGTAACGCCTTTGGTAGCCTCGATGCATTCCGCGTAGATCTCCTTTGCCTTGCTCTCGAGCAGATGTCGCACGCTGAACTTGATGTCGAGGGGGGCGTTCACGAGCACAGGCGCACTCTCCTTGGCCTGTATCCTGACCTGGTCAATCCTGCCCGCGAGGTCGTGGCATGGCGTGTTAAGGGCAGCCGTGATGGACAGCAACGTGTTCTGCCACACGCGGGCGTCACTCCAAGACTTGACAACATTTCCCCACGATGTGCCAGCGTGCGAGTTCGTGTTGCAGAACTCCGCGAACCTCTTCTGAGCTGCATTTGCGGGTTTGGGCAGGACTTCATCCAACTTGGTGGTGGTATCAATGTTTCCCACATGTACGTCGCCGAGGAGGGCCATGGCCAAAGGGCAGCTCTCCTGCATGTCCATCAGCGCGTCGGCGTAGTTCTCCTCCTCGCTGAAAGCCTCCATCTCTGTCACCAAGCAGGCCAGGAACAAAGATATCGTGGTCTCAGCAGCCTTGATGGACACATCTACGGTGGGGTCGAGCGCCTGGGATACACGATACAACACAACATCCTCGAACAAGACGGTGTATAACTGGTCGATCTTATCCTGCGGGCTTCCGTCCAGGTCCACGAGGCAGACGCGCTTGATGTCGAACTCATGCGAATGCGGCGCCAAGCGGTTGATAGCAAAATACTCCAGCATTTCAGATGTCCCTGCGCTCGTGAAGGCGCTCTCGCGGGCCCGAAGGGACCTGCGTTTGTGCAGCCTGGCGAGCACATCGGAAGGGAATGGCCTATCTCCAAGCGCGTCGGAACAAGCATCCAGCGCCTTCGACAGAGTGGCGTCGTCCATGGCGTTGAAGTACCCCTCCTCCGAGGTGATCACCCTCGCCTCCCTGCACTGTTCTAGTAGCTTGTTCAGGGCGTCCACGTCCTTGGTGCAACCCTTGCTGCGCATGCGATCCCTGCAAGCTTCGGCATGGCCTTCTTCGCGTCCGAGGTTCTTGAGGCATAATATTTTTGTCACATCCAGCTTCCACAACCAATACACTGTGCTCTTGCGAAGCCCTCTGTCGTTCGATTCGTCGACGTCGTCGCACAGCCTGATCTTGACACCGTCATGGAGCTGCTTCATAAACCAGAGGCTGCCGTCGCCACTCGAGGACCCGCACAGCGTGATAGCCGCCCCAGTGAACTTGCTGTTAACACTCTTCTTGGCCGAATTGCCCTCTGGGTGCCCCCAACCCCCTGGCCCGACGCTCGGGGCCATGTACAACAGACTCCGACGCCGATCGGACGAGCGAATAGCGACGGCCAGGAGCGGACATCGAGACATCCACGATCCAGGGGCCCAGGGAGGAGGGGGGGGGGGGCAGCGCCCCAGCGGGGAGCGAGGATGGCGAGCAGGGGCGCGCTAGACGCTAGATGCGAGATGCTAGGCGAAGGAAAAGCTGGGGGCGAATCGGAGGTCGCCCCCCCCCACGGGCCCCTGGGGGCGGGGTGCGGGCCAAGGTGGGAAAGGGCGAGGGTGTCTCGGCAGCGGGTGGTGGGGGGGGGCACGAACTGCGTAGGGCGAAGAGGGGGGCCGTGACAAGTGCGATGGGGCACTTTGGCCTTATCCGATCCCAGGGCGACCAGCATATGTCTGGGCCCCCCCTGGGGGGCCCCACCTCGTTAAGAAAGCTAATTTGGATAGCCGTGCTCCATCGCGACCGAGCCGCGCACCACGTCGCCGTTCTCGGAGCCGCTCGCATCAGCCGCAACCTCCTCCTCAGCGGCGCGACGGGCGGCATCCAGGGAAGCCTGGTCATCCTCCCTCTCAACCTTGTTCGCCTCCGCCCTGGCCTTGAGCTCGTCAATGGTGAAGAACCCGTTGCCGCTGAGGATGTTCTTGACGCCCGTCGGGTCCGCGAACTTGGCGGCCTTCACCGCGGCCTTCACCTGCTCATCGATGCAAGCCGACTCAGGCCGTAAATAGTGGTCCTCCACGTCGACCTCCAAGCAGCCGAACATCTGGAACTTGCGGTACGGCTGGCTCGCGTCCTTGATCGGGTATCCCCTGACCTTCTCGCCGTCCTCGTTGACGCCCAGCACGCTCTGCACGTTCAAATCCGACGGCTTGTCGTTCGGGAAGAGGTCGTCCCAATCTGGCTTTGTCAGGAAGAGGCCCTCGCGATAAACCAGGAGGCCAGTCCTCGTGTTGGACATCACCCCAGTTGGATGGCACTGCACGCGGCTCGTCGACTGGCCGCTCCTGTGCGACTTCATGGCAGTCAATATGCGCTCGGACAGCAGATCTCCCTTTGCAATAATCGCGCAGACGTCGTCCCAAGAAAGGAAATACATGTGCTCGTTGTGCCAGACGGTGCAATCCTCGCACTGGGTTCCGATGGGCTGCTGCTGCGGAGGCTCGCCCTTCTTGCCCGCCTTGGTGAGGTACTGCGCCCAAGGGATGAGTTCACCGTCGTTGACCTCTCGACGTCGTCGTCGTCGTCTTCGTCGTCGACGTCGTAGTCGTCGTCGTCGTCGTCGTCGTCGTCGTCGTCGTCGTCGTCGTCGTCATCGTCGTCGTCGTCGTCGTCGTCGTCGTGTCGTCGTCGTCGTCGTAATCGTCGTAATCGTCGTAATCGTCGTTGTCGCAATCGTCGAGAGGCACGCCATTGCATAAACCAGCAGACCTCCGTCGCCTTCCGCCCGCAGAGGTCGCACGGGCCGAGCTTCTTGACCTTCGTAGGTGGCGCCGCCTCGGCCTCGGACGTTGCCTTGGCCTTCCTCGAGGCACCCATGGCTGACGGCTGACGGCTGACGCCGCGCTCGGTCAGCGCGAACGGGCCAGTGCAGGGAGCAAGCCCCTTCAGGGCGAAAGGTTTGAGATCGGGACGGCGGAGGCGAGGCACGGTGGCACGGTGGGCGGCCGGCCCGAAAGGAGGAGGGGAGAGGGAAGAGGATGAGGAGGAGGGGGGGAAGAGGGGAAGAGGCTGCAAGAGGGGAAGAGGGGAGGAGGGGAGAGGGGAAGAATGCTGCAGGAGGGGGGGAGCCCGAAAGGAGGAATAGAAGTGTAAGAGGGGAAGAGGTTGCAGGAGGGGGGGAGCCCGAAGGAGGAAGAGGGGAAGAGGGGAGGAGGGGAGAGGAGGAGAGCGTTGCAAGAGGGGAAGAGGGGACGAATAAGGGAAGAGGTTGCAGGAGGGGAGGAGCCCGAAATGGGGAAGAGGGGAAGTGGGGAAGAGAGGGGGAAGAGGGAAAGCAATTTGACATCCATGGTAAATCACCCGCCCTTCCTGACCCCCTCCCTCCCCCCTCCTCCATCCCTCTTTTTCCATCACCCCTTCCACCCATTATTTTACTCTGCCGATCCCACCCGTGCAACAGAACCCTGGGAACGCAAATTCACATCATGCATACACATATACACGAACGAGTACGCATAGGGCCGCACGCTGAGGCCTCGAGCATCCATCGCCCGATTCGTCAGCTGGCCACTCCGCGCGGCCGCTCGCAGCGCCGTGACCTCGGCCTCTCTGCAATCGCGGTCGGGCCAGCCTCCAAGAACGATCATCTTCCTCCAGCGGCAGCGATGCCCACGCATACGAGTTGGCCCGTCACGACCGTCGCCTCGCCATGACAGCCCGCCCCGCCACCTCCACTTCGGGTCCGACGTGCTCCCGATGTACGCGCGGCCGCAGCCGCGCGATCTCGCGCAACCTAGGCCGTACCGCACCCGATCGAGCAACTCCTCCGCCGCGATGTCCAAACACGGCCTCAGGACGGTCACGTCACTGTCGGCAGCGCCCAACACCATCTCGGCCTCGCCCCGCGCAATGTCCCATCTCAGGGTCCTGATCGGCGGCATTGCGACCCACGCCTCATGGTCGCGTCGGCTGCCCCGCGACCCACGTCCAATCTCAGGCTCCTGATCGGCGGCATCGCGTCCCGCGGTATGTCCCGTCTCAGGGCCCTGATCGGCAGCGGCCGCCTGGGCAGGCGCGCGCGTCGTCGCACAGGTCGCGCCGACCGCCGCGCTGGACTCTGGCACGCTGGAATCCACCACGCTGGGCTCCACGCTGGATTCCGCCACGTTGGACTCTACCACGCTGGACTCCACCGCGATGGCCGCCACGCTGAACGCCGCAGCCGCCACGCTGGACTCTGCCACGCTGGACTCCACGCTGGGCGCTGTAGCCGTCGAACTGGCCGTTGCACGTGCCGTCGCCACCGCCAAGCTGGCCATCGCGGTCGCCTCGCAAGCGGCAATGGCAGCCGCCGCACTGGGCGCCAGAGCCGCCGCGCTGGACTCCGCCACGCTGGACACCACGATGGGCAAGATAGGCGTCGTAGCCGTCGAACTCGCCGTCGCACTTGCCGCATCGTCCGCCACTACCCAAGCCACCTCGCAGGCCGCAATGGCAGCCGCTGCCGATGCACTGGGCATGGGCGCACCTGCCGTCGCAGCCAGTGGACTGGCCGCAGATGCCGTCGCCGCAACCGACGCATTGTCCGCCAATGTCGTCACTCGGCGCCGTCTCGCACACGGCGCCGCCTCGCACTCGGAATCGCTGCTGATGCACAACAATTCTGCTGCTCGGCGGCGAAGCCGCAAGCAGCGATATTCCTCCACAAGCGGCGAAAAACCCCACAGCCGCTCTGCCGTGCGAGACCAGCCCTCCCAGCGCTGCATCGCGACCGCGAAGGATTGGCCCGTCCAGCATCGAACGCGCCCGCCCGCGGGCAAACCATGCCGCACCCGTGCTATATCGCGGGCGGCGCGACTTTGAGCCAAAACGGCTACGGAGAGAGATTCCAGACACGCACTGCCCATTGGCGCTCGAGTCGAGGCGCAATGCAGCTAGACCCACGGGCGCCCGCGCAAGGATGCGCGACCCTTGGGCGCTCAGATAATGGCACGGCGATGTGCGACAGTTGGGCGCCCAGGCTATGATGCGCAAGCGCTGGGCAGCACTTGGGGGCCCATGCAAGGATGCTCAAGTAGGGAAGTGCGGCCCTTGGGCGCCCATGCAAGGATGATCAAGTAAGGGTGCGCGTCGTTGCCCGATGCTCAAATGCGGGTGCAATGACGCAAGAACGCAAGGATGCAAGGGTACCCTTGGGCGCCCATGCAAGGATGCAAGGACGCCCGTGCAAGGGCGCTAAAGTAAGGATGATCGGCGCGCGACCCTCGGACGCCCATGCGCGGACCAACGGGGCATGGGCATGGGGCGCCAAGCAAGGGGGGGGGGGGGGGGGCAACGGCGGCGGCGCAACGGCCGAGGCGGCGGGGGAGGGGGGAGTGACAAGCAGCAAACGACCAGCCAAGCCATATACCACTGCCTTGCTGCACAGATGCGCCCCCGCGATAAGAGCGCCGAGCAGGCGACGGCGAGTTCCATCGGGAACGCGGTTCGCAGGAGCGGGCTCGCGACGGGGAGCGGGAAAATAACCAACTGCACAAACCGAGAAACACAAGGCCCTCCGCCCGCTTATCCCCCTCGTTTCCCGCCCCCACTTACCCCCCTCATCCCCCGTGCCCTCCTTCCTCCCCCACAGCGGGAAGCCCTAACGTGTACCTGAGAGCCCCCCGCCACCATCAACTTTCCCACTCCCCATGTAAAGCGCAGCGGGGCGTTGGGCAAGCCCCCCCCCCCCCCCATGGCCCCCCGCTCGGCAGCCCCGCCCGTTGCCGCCGCCCTCCGCGGCCATCAGGGGCACGACGCCACGCAGCAAGGTGACCTGGCGGCGCGCGGCGCGCGGCGCTCTGCCCCCCCCCCCCCCACCCGCCCCAGCCCGCCCATGCACGATTGCGCTCGCTCGCAGATCCCCATCGAACTCCATAGCTCGCGCCCCCGCGCCGCGCTGTAAGAAACGCTGGGTCCATCGCGCGCTTGCGCTTTTGCGCCGCCCCCCAAAAGTTGCCGCGTCGGCGGCCCAAGCCGCGAAGCGCGATCATCGATTATCTGCTCGCCTGCGCGGGGCGCATCGCCCCCCGCGCACGCGCCGCCGCCCCGAAGCTGATGGGGGGCGGCGACGACGAGCGCAACGGCAATGAACGGCGACAGTTTTAATGACTAGGAGGGGGAAGATGAGGAGGAGGACGAGGAGGACGGGGACGAGGAGGAGGAGGAGGAGGAGGAGGAGGAGGAGGAGGAGGAAGGAAGGAAGGAAGGAGGAGGGACAACGGTGCGGGGCGGGGCGAGGTGAATAGGATGGGGATAATTTGCGAGCGGGCGGGGGGGGGGGGACGCCTCGGGACAGGGCTGTGCGTGCAAGGGCTGCCCATTTGGCCCGCTGTCCTGCAATCGTTTAGCTTTCTCTAGGCCGACGCAACACAGCAACATCCAACATTGACGGGGGGCGCGCGAATGCAACGCTGCAAAGTCATATTTGCATCGGGCCACGCGTGGATTCAGCGAAGCAACATCAAGCGTATATAGACGCGGGACTAGGTGGGGTAGGAAGGGGATGCGGAGGTCAAGGAGGATGTGACACCTGCTCGGAAGGAGTCCTCCTCCTCCTCCTCCTCCTCCTCCTCCTCCTCCTCCTCCTCCCCCACCTCCTCCTCGTCCTGCCACTGTTCCCTCTTTTCGCACGCGCTGGTCCCAGCGCTGTAGGTTGCGACGTTGGGATGCAGATTCGATTCCCGCGCCTCGCGGAGCAGCGCCAAAGCTCGATGCCACTCCCTATGTTCGTCGTCGTCGTCGTCATCGTCGTCGTCCTCGTCATCATCCTCAGCCTCCTCCTCCTCCTCCCCCTCCTCCTCCTCTTCCTCCCCCTCTGGACTAGACTGGGCAATGAGGGCGCAGAGTCATGACACATGGAAGGAAGCGCAATGGCGAGGGAGAGAGGGAGAGGGGAATGCAAAACCTGGCCAGGACGATGGCGAGGGGCATGTTCTCTGCTGGCTGCGCGGGCGATCACTTCCGCCCGACAGCGATGCTGGCAAGATGCGATCACCATGCGGGCGGGACGGGCGACGGGCATTGCGCGCGACAGTCGCGGGCACTGAGCACGCGAGAGCGTGCGCAGACAGCAAAGTCGAGCACGTCTGGGAACGCATCTCGCACTCACGACATGGGGCGGGCACCGCGGCACAGGTGCGAACCTAGCTGGAACGATCTGCGCACCGGTGCGAACCTAACTTGAAAGCATTGGTGCACCAAAGCCCGCTGCCACTCCCAATGTTCGTCCTTCTCCTCCTCCTTCTCCTCCTCCTCCTCCATTATCATCGCAATCGCCTCCTCCCAGATCTATCCTCACTATCCTGGCGCGGCCTCATAGGCCGAAGGAGCCATGTGACTACCTGTTCTCATGCCTTCCTACGCTTGCGCTTCTCTGGGCGCGGCAGATCCTTGCCGTCTGCAATCATCAGTGATGGCAACTTGGTCAGCTTGGGCAGGCGGCCCAACACCGTCGGCGAGCTCTGGACCTCGGCCTCGACCATCTTTGGGCCAGTCTTCTTCTTGGCACCAGCCACCGCCTCGGCAACGATCTTGTTGTTGCTCTCGAGGAATGTCTTGACCACACTCTGAAGCACCTTCTTCGTCTCCTTGAGCTGGGCGTCGGTGTCCTTGACCTGCTTCTGCAGGTTCCTGATCAGGGGAATGTGCCTCGTGGATTGGATGGACGTCGGGTCCTGCATCATGAAGCTGAAGGACATGGCGTGGCCTCCGACAGACTGGCCCTTGCGTTTCACCATCGCGAGGCCTGCTGATACGGAAGCGTGCGCTCACGGTGGCGCGCGATCACGGGCAAGGTGAGCCGTGAACCAATGGAGATGGCTCGAGCCCCAGATTGCAACAGAGCCTCAGAGGACACCTCACTCCAACTTCTCACTGGATCCATTCTCCACATCCTCATGTTCCTCGTTATCCGTTATCCCCATCAGTCTTAACATCCCTCCAACCCCAGCATCCCCGACATCATCATCATGGCACCCATTCCCCATCGCCAGTGTCGTTGCGTTCGCCAGTGTCGCCATCGTCGCAACCCCCTCATCATCAGCCATCCCATTACACAGCCCCCTCGACAAACCGTCGGACTGAGGACAAGCACGACAAGGAGGATAAGCGACAATTGCGGAAAGGGAAACGTAAGACATAGTGGAGAAGAGGGAAGAAGGCGATAAGGATGACCATGGCCGAGGAAAGGGATGAGGAGGTTGCATGCAGCAAAATAAGGGGGTGAGGGAGGATATGCATCCGATCGCATCAGCTGGTCCGTGGTCCGCGCACCCCTAACCCTTCCCCATCCGCACACATCCACGTCCACCCCCGTCCCATAACGGGAACAGGGAACACCCCCTTGCCCCCGCGCTTCCGATCGGGAAACTATAAGAAACATGGCGGCGTGGAAAGGGCGCCGAATGAACATATACTATGGAACGGAGGCGGAGACAGGAGACAGCGCGACAGCGCGCGCTCGCCTGCTGTCGGACGGGAACTAGTGGAACAGAGGGGGGCTACAGGAACGGGAAACACATATGTGTCATGGGCAGAGGGTGGTCGTGGCCGGCGCGCGGGGCGCGGGGCCATCCTTGTGCCCCTGATGGCCGCGTGGAGGGCGTCGGTGGCGACGGGCGAGCCTGCGGCGCAGCGCGGGCCCGCCTCGCTCCGAGCCCGCCCCCCGTCGTTCACCCCCGCGGAGGAGGGGCGCGCAACAAATCTATATCCGCCGACCCCCCGCGCGGGCCGCCGAGGCAACATCTCCCCCCTTCGGAAAAGTTGCCCCCCTCAGTCCCCACTCCCGCCCGCCCTGGGCCAGGAGGGCGGGGGGGGGCAAGCCCGAGACCCAATCGAGGCAAATGGTGGCCATGAGACCCCATTGAGGCAAGCCCGAGACCCCAATAGGTGGATCCAAAATGCAACCCTGCGGTCGAGGCCACGATGCCTGACCTCCGCGGTTCCCCTGTCTATTGCCCACGCCCACCCCCCCAGCAAATCCAATAGACATACACCCTGGACGGGGGCGTGGGAACGCGCGAAGCGCCCAAAAAGTACAACGCATGCGCCGCTGGAGCGCCAGAAGAAAGACATGCATTGAAACAAACCAAACGCATGCGACATCGCACAGAAGAGGCCACAGTGAACGCCGTCAAGCAATCACCAAATTCGGTATATCCCACGAGCCCTCTGGGCGTAGTTGGTCTACAGAGCTTCCTCTTCCAACCCCCCTTCTTCCCCTTCGGGGATGAGTCTACCCCTCCCCCCCACCCCCTGCCCTGGACCTGGACACAGGGGGGCGGCACGGCGTCGGAGCGTCCAAGATGGCCCAAGACGGTCCCAAGACGGCCTCACAGAGCCCAATATAACTTCCAAGATGGCTCAAGATAGCCCACAATGTCCCAAGATAGCTCCCAAACTGTGCCCAGGGGCCCCAAGACCGCTCCAGGACGGCTCCAGGTGGCCTCCGAGACCTCCAAGGAGGCCCCCGAGAAGCCGAGATCTCTGAACAACGTACAAAAATCCATGATGTGCGCATCGTCGCCCGTTCGGCGGTTTCGGTTGCCCTCCGAAACCTCAAGATGGCACCAAGAATGCCAACGAGGGCCCCGAGAAAGGTCCAATAAAGGCCCAAGAGAACACCAAGAGCACCCAAGAACGGTCCAAGAGGGCTCCAAGAGGGGTCCAAGAGGCGATCCTTGGCGTTCCCTAGGGGCAATGCGAATTGCAACCCCTCCCGCTTCTGGTCGATGCCCTCCAAGGTTGCCCCATGGGGCGCCCAGAAAGCCCCAAGAGGCCCCGAGATGGCCCCAAGATGGCTTCAGGAGGCCCCGCAACCGCCCAAGAGGACCCCAGGCGGCCCCAGTAGCTCCCTCCAAGGCACCCAAGACGCCCAGGAGCCCCCCATGACCGCCCAGAGACCCTCAAGACGCCCCGAGAGGCCTCCAAGGAACGACCAGAAGATATCCCCAGATGCTCTTGGGGCGGGGGGCCAAGGGACCTCTGGCCCTTTTGCTTGCCCTCCCTCTCCTGGTCCTCCTCCCTTATCCTTCTCATCCTCCTCTCTCTCCTCCTGTTTATCATATGCATATTCATTTGCTCTACTCCGCCATCCATCCATTCAGCCACCCTCATCATCATCCCCCCTCAGGTGCACAAATCGGCGGTTCCCGCCTTTGCTCCCGCGCTTCCCTGATCACCCCAACCGGCCTGGACGTAGTTTCTGGATGGGCTGGCGGGGATACGCAAAACGCCCTGAATTATTTTAGCTTGCCTAAAGGAGCCCACACGCACGTTCCATGAACGCGTCGACGCCGACGCCCCCCCCCCCTCGCCCAACTATGTACCTTACACGTGCAGGGTCCAGACCTTGGGCCAGGGTAGCGCCACAGTACCACACCGCACCTCTCACCACCCCCCCCCCCCACCAATGGGCAGCGTCGTGCGGTGTTATATGTTTATTTGTTTTGATGTACAGCCGTGCCAGCTTGTAGTATGAACGGGTGGTTTGGTAGCGTGACGTTTGAATATTACCATTGGGCAATTTCGATTGATAGTGGCTTGTAAGCGGACAGTCGTGTAGCGAACGATAAGGTTGAAAGGGTGACCGCGCGGGTTGGCGGGTCCGCTGTGCGTGGGCGGGTGCGCGGTTCATTGTGCGGTGGGCGTGTAATGACGTGCGTGTATTTGTTTGTTGCATGCGTCCAATGCAATGTCAGTCGGTGAATTAGCTATCGATGGTTAACATTTAAATGTAGAACGATGGCGTGCAAAGCGCGGGAGAAAGGGTGGGTGGGGGCGCTCGGGGCAATTTCATGTAATAATTCGTTGTGCACCATAAACGTGCCAGAGTAGTGGCGTACATGTTATGTGTCTTAAGTCTAGTGTGGTGGCGTTCAAATTGCGGCTGTATAGGGCGAGTTTGTGGTGGCGGTGGTAGGGCGGGAATGGATTTGGGTTGAATGTTTTACATTCGTGCTATATTGTTTGCTGTATGATTGTGTGGGTGCGGTGTCGTTGAATAGTGGCATGCGCGTCGTAGGTTGGCTTCGGTGTTGCGGCATATGTTGGTCGTATTAAATATACAATGGTTAGTAGTTTCTGGGCGGTGCCCGAATTTGATTTTCGCGTAGTGAATCTGGACTGGACTGGACTGGGCTGGACTGACTGGCCGCACGGGTTTAGCGACCGCTGTATGTTCGGCGGCCGCGGGCGCAACCTATGGAGAAACCAATGGGGGACACTTGGATTCCAAGCGGCCGAGGGGGCAACCCATGGCGCAACCAATGGGAGGCGGCCTTATTCTCTGCGGCCAGGGGCGCGAACTGTGGCGCAACCAATAGGAAACAGTTTTACTCTCAGCGGCCGAAGGCGGAACCTATGGCGCAACCAATAGGAGGCAGTCTTGTTCTCGGCGGCCGAGGGCGCTACCCATGGCGCAACAATAAGAGACAACATTTTTCTCTGCCGCCGAGGGCGCAACCTATGGCGCAATCAATAAGGGGCAGTCTTAGTCTCGGCGACCGAGGGCGCAACCTATGACCTATGGCGCAACAAATAGGAGGCAGTCTTATTCTCGGCGGCCGAGGGCGCAACCTATGGCGCAACCAGTAGGGGGCAGCTTCTGCATTTTAGTCTCGGTGGCCGAGGGCGCAGCCCATGGCGAGCGGACCGACGCCGCGCCGACTGGATGGACATCCACATGCGGGCGGGGCCACGCCAGATTTATGCTCGCCGTTTGGGCTGTCGGCGGGGCCCAAGCGGCGAGCTGTCTCGTGATTCTGGTGGGCGCGGCGTGATTGGCTAGTGATTCTACTGAGCGACATCGCGTTGCATTGCGGCCTCATGTGCGCTTGCACGCGCGCGAATTAAGAGGGCGCTGTGGTTGGTGCGAAAGGCGTTGCTGCGCGCGCCGCCCTCGGGGAGGGGGGGGGGGGGGGGGGGGCGCGGCGGGGAGCGGGGGGTGTGGGGGGGGGGGGGGGGGGGGGGGGAGGGGGGGGGGGGGGGGGGGGGGGGGCGCGGCGGGAGGGGGGAAGGGGGGGGGCAGCGCTTTGATTTGGCAGCACGGTAGTGATATTTCGCGAGTTGCTCAGCTTTCCCGTGGCAACCAGATCCAGCACCCTAGTAATACCGACTACAAATGCCAACCCTGCTGCGACCGACGCCCCCTGCTAAGCGCCATAAACGCATGAACGCGCGCCTCGGAGCCTGGATGGACAGCCAGCGCGCCGCAGTCCTCGGCCGAATTTCTCGAGCCAGCTGCTTAGAAAACCTTGCCTTGCGACGAGCGCCGCACATCCGATGGCAGCGCGGCGAGCGCGGGCGGCAAACTGCGCGCGCCCCCTGGCTGTCACATGCGTGTCAGACGCCGCCGAATGCGCGAGGCGACGCGAGGCCCCGCGCGAGCGAAGCGCGCGAACTGGCTTAAATTATATCGCACGTCGGCGCGCGAAGCGCGCTCAACTGTTTGCGCGATTGACTCCTCGGCGCGCGACGCGCGCCAGACTGTTTGCAGCATGTGCACGGCGGCGCGCGGGGCGCGCCATGCGGTTTACGCGGTTTACAATTTTGCGCGCGAAGAGCGCACAGCCGCTCGCACCGCGCACATCTTGGAGCGAGAAACGCGCCTGGCGGCTCACCACGTCGACACTTCGGCACGCGCGCCGCGACATCCCTGTGGCCCCAGGCCAGCATGGCGACCGCACCTCTTAAACGTTGCGCAGTGCGCTGGGAATCGTGCGCGCGTCGCCCCGCGACCCATTGCATGGGGCGCCCCGAACTCTGGGCTGCGCAACCGACAACCGCGGCCCCGTGCTTTTGCCACTCGGCACGACGCCCGCGAGCCCGCAGCCATGCCCCGACCCCTGAGAGCACCCCCCTGCGCCGCGAGCCCTGCAATCGCGGCGCGGCCCGCGGCGCCGCACCCGCCGCCGCCGCACAAGGGGGCCCTGGGCACCGCGGGCTGCGCCCCAAGCGATTCGCCGACCGTTCGGGCCCCATCTATCCAAAGGAGAAGCCAGCGCGCCCCACGGCCCCCCGCCCACTGGGGCTGGGCCGAACGCCCACCCCCCCTGCCCCCTTCATCACCACCCCACTCCTCATCATCCCCCCCCCCCCCCCCCCCCTCCTCGTCACCGGCCCTCATCTTCATCCTCCTCCTACGCGCCCCCTCCTCCTCCTCCTGCCCACCCCCCCCCACCCCCCCCACCCCCCGCCCCACACACCACCCCCCCCGCGCCCCCACCCCTCCCCCTCATCATCCCACCGCGCCCCTCCTCATCGTCGCCCTCCTTCGCGGCGTCGTTGATCGGAATATCAAAATGTATCAGATCATGATCGACATGGCCACACCGCGTCGCGCTCGGGCGTGCATGAGGCTGCGTCTCGGACGCCCTGCGTTGCGTCGCTGGCCCTGGCCAGGTCGGCCGCGTCCTGGATGCGGGCCTTGCCGAAGGCCCGCAAGAAGCGAGCTCGCCAGCCAAGCTTGAGCGTATCCAGCCGCTCGGCGGTTGATTGCCGCGCGCCGCCCGCGCCGCCGCCGCTCGGGCCGCGACCTGGGCGCGGCGCGTTGGGTACCTGGGCGTCGCCGCTGGCCAACTCCAAGAACGTCTGGTCGACGAATATTGCGCCCTGTTTGGATTCGGCCACCAGGCGCCGCGCGGGCGCCGAAACTGCACTGACCGACGCGCGTCGCCGAACGGGCCTGCAACTATGAACGGGGGGGAAATGCATCCCTCCACGGCGGCGCGCCTTGCGCGCGCGATGGCCCGCGAAACGCAAGGCGTGAACTGCGCGCTCGGGGCCCATCGGCCATCCCGACGGACGCGCCATGATGCTTCTGGTTCGTGAGGCGCTTGCGCGGCTCCACCAAGGCGCCCTTGGGGCCCCGAGCCCCCGCGCCCAATATCGCACCTGAACCCGACGCATTGGCCCAGCCGCCCGCGCCCCGCGTTCCAAGAGCTCGTCGGCAACCATTGCCAGCTGCATCTTCGCCGCGCCGCATGCCCTCCCCCCCCCCCACCGCCCCGCCCCGCACCACCCCGCCCCCACCCCGCCCCGCCACCACCACCACCACCACCCACGCACCCCTGCACCCCACGCAAACCCATCCACCCCACGCACACGCGCACGCACACACACACACACACGCACACATTCACACACAAACACACACACACACATACACACGCACAACACGCCACGCACACACCACCACCACCACCACCACCACCACCGCCACCGCCCGATCCCCCCCTCCCCGCCCCCCCCCCCTCCCTCCCACCCACCCGCCGCCCGCCCGCCGCGCCGCGCCCCGCCCGCCGCTCCCCGCCCGAACCCGCGTCGAGCGGCCCAGCGGGCACTCGGCGCCTTTCCCCGAACCTCCAGGGCCCCGCGCAGCGGACAACTGGGCCCGAGCCTACCCCCGAAGCGACGCCCCGATGTTTTCCCCGCCCGCCACCCTTCCAGATCCTGCAAACGCAACGCCCTTGTTTATGGGCGCGCCCCTTCGGCCAGAGGTGGGCGGTGGTGCAAGGAAGTGCGCGGCGGGGGGGGTGGGCGGGCGCGCGTGTAGGGGGGGGGGGGGGGGGAGGGGAGAGAGGGGGTGAAGGGGAGGAAGGGGGGGGGAAGGGGGAGGGGGGGGGAGGGAGTTATGGAGGGGAAGGGGGGGGGGGGGGGGGGGGGGGGGGGGGGGTGGGTGAGGAGAAGGGGGGAGGGGCGGAAGGAAAGGGAGGGGGGGGCACAAGGGATGGGGCGGAGGGAAGGATGGAAGGGAGGAGAAAGAAGGGAAGGTGGGGGGAAGGGGTGGGGGGGAGGGGGGTGGGGCGGCGGTCGGGGATGGTGGACGGATGAGGAAGGAAGGAGGGAGGAAGGAGGGAGGGGCGGAGGGCGGAAGGAGAGGGAAGATATAGAGGGATGTGGGACGGGGGAGGAGGAAGGTGGAAGGAGGAGTGAGGGGGGGAGGAGGGAGGAGGGAGGGAAGAGGGGGGGATGGATGGAGGAGGGAGTGGGGGGGGGTCGAGGGAGGGGGAGGGGAGGGGTGGGGTGGGTGGACGAGGGTGTTCACCTCGGGGAGCAAGCCGACCTCGTTTCCTCGCCGACCTCGATGGCGTCGCATAAGGGCAGACCCTGGCCCCGTCGCTACAATGGCGCCACAAGCCTGATGCCGCTGCCATCTCGACGAGACACCCGACCCCGCTCTCTCGCCGACCTCGATTGGCTCGCCAGGAGGCCAGACCCTGGCTGGCACCCCGCCTCGGCTGCGCCGTGGGTCGTCTGGCCCGATGCACTTTCAACAACTGCCCACCCCCTGGCCGCCGCCGCCCGAACCAGTTTGGTTGTCATGTTCGAAATTTCGGCATATCAAAAAAATCGGCCCGCCCGATTTGCTGCCCGATTTTTTGTTGGTTTATGTTGCAACACAAATTTCGTGCATGCCCGAAAAAAAATCGGGCATGCCCGAAAATTTTCGGGCATGTCCGAAATTTTTTCGGGCGTATCATTTTTTTCGTGCAACATGAAAAAAAAACAAATGCCCGAATAATTTCGGGCGAACTGCCCGCCTGCCCGATTTTTATGTTGGCTTCAAAATTTCGGGCGACCACGTGGCACACCTGAAAAGTCCCGATAGGTGTTTCGGACGGCCCCTACCCCGCTGCGCAACAATCCCGATGCCTTCCTGCACGGCGCGCCGAAGAACGATTGGGGAGGAGGAAAAGGGATGGGGGGGGGAAGGGGGAGGGGGGGAGGAGGGGGAAGGGGGGCGGGAAGGAGGAGGGGAAGAGGAGGGGTGGGAGGGAGGAGGCGGGGAGGAGGGGGGGCGGGGGAGGAGAGATGGATGAGGGAGCGAGGAGTGAGGAGGAGGAGGATGAGGGACCGTAAGGAGGGGGGGAGAGGAGGGCGAGGGGTGGGGGGGACAAAGGAAGGATGAGGAGGGGGAGGAGGGAGGGGGCTGGGGGAGGAGGGGGGGGAGGGAGAACGGGCGAGGGATGATGGACCATAAGGATGGGGGAGGGGGAGGGGGGAGGGTGACACATAAGGAAAGAGGGATGAGGAAGGGGAAGGGGGAGGGACCATAAGAACGGAGGGGTGGTGAAGGGTGGTGTTGGGAAATTGCGGCGGGCGGCGGCGGGATAACGGCGCTGGAGAAGGGGTGCGATGAACGTGATAATGCGTCGCTATACAATGGTTCAAACGTGTTCCATTTGGAAATGCTGGTGCAGAAAAAAAAAAAAAAAAAAAAAAAAAAAAAAAAAAAAAAAAAAAAAACGCGAGGTCGACAAATTGTCAATGAGATTGCGAAGGATGGGGAAGCGGATGAGGCGAACGGGCGGGCGCGGTTGCGGATGCAGGCGGGGGTGCGAAAGGGCGCGACGAATGGCAAATGTGAAATTCAGAAGAATCATGAATGACGAATGCAAGTAAGATCGCGGAAGAGGGCTGTGATCAGGGGGCAGGGGTGTGGAGGCGGTGGGGGCGCGAGTTGGGTGGGTGGAAGGCGCTGGGGGATCATGTATATATCGGTGACGAGGGGGATACGTGGTGGGTGGTGAGGAAAAGAATGGGCAGGGAAGGACTGTGGAAGACCAGACGGACAACGTGGAGGAGAATGAGGGGGAGAAGGGCATGGGGGCGATGGATACTGCGCTTGCGCATGCGCACCAAATGATGAAAAACAGTGCACATACGTAAATATGTTGCGCGCGCACGTTGGCCATGCATGTACTAGACGTACATCTATGCATCGACGCGCAAGAATGTGTAGCGACCCGACTGGTTGATACGCACACCTACAGATGTACGCAAAGCGCAAATGCACACACATGTGCGTGTGTATGTTTACGTAGGTAACATAAGCGAGCTTGTGATGCCCGCACGATCAGTGCACGCGTAAAGAAACCACGCGTGCTGTCTAATAAGATATGAGAGCTCAAACATACGGCGAGACACGCGTGATTCCAGGGGGCGCGCACGCGCAACTGAACATGAACGCAGTCGGTGATGTACTTACAAATACATGTAACGTATAAAGATACACACGCAGGTGTCAATGCCTGTCAGTACTGCGTGTTACGCGTGCACTAAAGTCTAGACTGTGCGTGTTTACACGTGGGCTCAGACATGCGTGTGCAGATATCGTTGTTGTTTGCCTAAGCGTTTGCGACAAACCTCGCCGTCGTGCCAGCGCAGCAGAGCATCATCGCATCGGAGTGGGCCTCCCTCCTCCCTCCGCCTTAATCGTATGGCCCTCCTGCATACATATGCGATTATATGCGTATGTCTCTTCACGCACGTTCATGATTGAACAGGCAATGTTGGGTGGTGCGGGATGTCGGGGGTATTGAATTGCGCCCAATGTGCTCATCGTGGACCCCATACAGTGCTCGAATGAACCCAACGGTGGCCGACGGTGCTGCATTGAGCAAAGCTGATTCATATCAATGCGCAATGGTTCCGAATTGGCCCATGTAGCTACTATTGGAATCCATCGATGCCCAATGGAATCCGACGTGCCCGCGCGGGGGCGCACACGTTGCCCGATAAGGCCGAATGGGGAAGTGTGGCGCCCAGATGAACCCCATGAACAACCAAACTGAGAGGTGCATGTCAATGCGACGCGTCCTATTTGGGGCCAACGCTGGCAGGTGCATATAAATTCCAAGTCGCCCGACGGGCGTGCCCTCGACAACTTCGGGCGTTTAGCGTTCAGTGCGGCCCCTCCTCGATAGCCGAGCACCTCCGCATCATCAGCACTGCGCGAGCACAGAGAATCACAAGACAGCTCGCAACTTGGGCCCCACCGCCAGCCCAAACGGCGAACATAAATCGGGCGTAGCACCGCCCGCATGTGGGTGTCCATCCAATCGGGGCGGCTTCGGTCTGCTCGCCATAGGTTGCACCCTCGGCCACCGAGACTAAAACTGTCTCGTTTTAGTTGCGCCATATGTTGCGCCTTCGGCCGCCGAGAATACGACTGTCTCCTATCGGTTGCTCCATAGGTTGCGCCCCCGTCGGCCGAAAATAATTGCGTCTCCTATTGGTTGCGCCATAGGTTGCGCCATCGGCGGTCGAGACTAAGACTGACTCCTATTTGTTGCGCAAAAGGTTGCGCCATCGGCCGCCGAGAAAAAAAGACTGCATCCTATTGGCTGCGGCATAGGTTGCGCCCTCGGCCGCCGAGAATAAGACTGTCTCCCATTGGCTGCACCATAGGTTGCGCCCTCGGCCGCCGAGAATAAAACTGTCCCCTCTTGGTTGCGCCATGGGTTGCGCCCTCGGCCGCCGGGAATAAGACTGTGGTTGATCCACAGGTTGCGCCCTCGGCCGCCGAAAATGAAACGGTCGCGTTACGGGTGCGACCTGTCAGTCCAGTCCAGTCCAGTCCAGCCCAGATTCACTACGCGAAAAGCAAATTCGAGGTGCGCCCGAAACAACGGATGCTGTTGCCGCATGCTGATGCAGCCCGCCACTCTTTGCAAGAACGAGGGTGGATGGGATGCCAGGTCCGCTAAAACGCGGGGGGGGGGGGGCGACATAGCCACCAGAACGCGCATTAAGAACGCGAGCCCCGTCGCAAAAGACCAAAGGCCCCACCCCCCACTGAGATGCCAGAACAAATCAAGTACATCACATGGTTTCGGGCATGCGGGTGATGAACATGAGGCCCCCCCCCCCCCCGAAGCTGAGGTTGCCATTAATCCCCCTGAGAGCATGACTTTACCCCCTCGCCGTCCCCCACAATCATCATCTGCCCTCCTCCGCCCCCACCCGACCGCAAGATAATTGAGGCGGTGCATATCCAAGCTTCGACATTTGCACGCGCTTCGCGCCACGCACCGATGGGCCCAAGGTGCGACGGAAGAGCGAGGGCCAATCGGGCCCTGGCGAATCTTGAAGCTGGGCTTTGGCGAGCCTGGAAGCTGGACCCCAGGCGCGAGCGAGACTCAGGAGGGCGGGGCCGCGGCCCGAAAGCAAATTGATCCGATCACCACCAGAGGTATGAGGATTGGGCAGGAGGCTGCATAAAGGAGGACGACAGGCGACGATGCCCGAGGGAGAAGAACTCATGCTGGAGTGAGGCAGCGGCCCTCTCCTCGCAGCTGAGTCCAGCTGCGCTCGCAGTCAGCAGTAAACACCGCTGCGCGACCCTGGCGTCAGCCAAAGCCCTCGGGGTGCCGAACATGAGCTCGACAACGCAATCGAAGTCCAGGTGGTCGACAACGACGAACACCGCCCAGTAGAAGCAATGCACACGCACGAAGCGCAGCGTGTAATTCACGAAGCCATGCGCGTAGTCTGGCTCCCGCATGCGGTATATATACCCACCAATAGAGAAAACAACCTGCAGCCACCGTGAAAGTTGCCTTTCGGCCGCATCCGCAAAACCATACACGCCAGCCCTGCAGGTCACCCAAGAGCCAATGACGCTACCCCTGGGGCCCGCGTGGGCTGGTCGCATAGGTAGCAACGTGAACCTGGACACTCAGAGTAGAGTGTCAGGGTTTGTCCTGAGAAACCTTCGGCAATGTACACAGTGTACACCTCGAGCTCTACGTTGGTACGGTGAGCTCATCCCCGCGCCTGTCAAGTTCGGAATCTGGTTCTAGTACCCACTGGCGCGGGTAAAAAGTGTGCACGTGAATATGCCGTTGCACTGGAAAGTCCCTGGTGCTCTGGGGCATATCAACTCCCCTCAGGAGCCACATCTTCAATCGCTGCTTGCACTCGTCCAAAGGTATACCACCGCCAGCAATGAGCGTCTTGACGCACGCGGTCTTCTCGAAATTGATGCCGTCAGCAGCGAGATCCCGATGGTTGCAATTGGCCTGCCATCCGACCGTTACGCCAGCCCTGTCCACGCGTGTCAAGGAGAACCTGCGACCCCACCTGAACGTTTTGCCGCCAGCCGCAGCCCTCGCAGGGATAGGGACGACGACAGGGGGCCCGTCGCCATGCGGGTCGGGAGGCGGCGGCACGGGAGGGTCAGGCACATGAGCTCCGCCGCCGCCGACGGGCGCAGGGGCATCTGGCCCTCCTGGGGCACCAGCGTCATTGTGGTCGCCGCCGCCAGGTGCAGGGGAAGGCGCACGCCCACCACTCGGATCTCCAGCACGACCTCCTGGGAAGATGCCGCGCCGCAGCGAAACCCCGCCCCCCTCCCCCCCCCCAGGCAGCCATATGAAGAAACGTGCCTACCATCCTAGACTCTATACGCAGAATATGGGCAACGACAAGCACGCTTCTGGCAATCGTTCCAACGAGGACCACGACTACTTCTCCCGCTACTACAGTTGTTAATGCCACTAGTAATGCTAGCATTGACCCCCCCCCCCGACTACTACAACTATTGTCGCCGCATCTGCTACTGACTACAACCAATAACTTGTTATACACCGCCATGTCAGCAGAACTCACTGCTGCTCAACGCGACCTGCCCTACCCTGATCTGGTGTAACCAACTCTATGCTGACATACTCTGGTCCACAGCTCTGCTCTGCTTGCACGGGCACGCGAAGCGCGCGCACTGCCACCGATGCTGGGCGATTGTGAAATCAGCTGCACCGCACTGCGCGCACCAGAACTACAACAACACATGCAAGAACCCAAACAACAGCCATACGCAAGATCGCAACTGAAAGCAATGCGACAGGGCAGAGAGCAGACCGATGAACGTAAACACCGAACAGTGTACCCGAGCACACCCACCAAATTGAACCATCTAGGAACAATAATCAGACACCAGAGTAGACTTGACGGTCTGCTAAGCTGTTTCACCCCTTACGTTGCGATCCACCGCATTTGGTCTGAGCTGGTCAACGTTGCTCTATCCAACCCTACAGCGCATTGCCAGCACTGCTTCACTGCACGACACTACCTTACGCGACACTGCTGTAATCTGATCTGCCCTGCCCCACACATCTAAGCTACACTACGCTACGCTACCAATTCTGCTACATTGTACTCTACTCTGGTCGGGTCTGGCCTATTCTACTACACGCAACTCCCAGCTATCACGAACTCCCCCCTGCGATGCGATACGTTACCTCTGCACTACGCAGTCCTATTCTAAGTTAGCCTACTCTGCTCTACTCGGCGCTGCTCCACTCTACGCTACGCCGCTCTATTCTCATACATGCTGCTCTACTGTACGATATTCAACTTTACGCGACTAGTCTTATCTAAGTAAGGTTGCTTGCCCATGCGACCCTGCGCTCGTGTCTACCCTGCGCTCGGTACGTCGCAGTGTCCTGATATATGCCACCCCAATCTAATATGCTCGAAAATACTCAACCTGCTCTTCTCTAGTCTACTCGTGTCTACTCAACTCTGATGTGCCCGAGTCGACGCCAGCATACCCTACCCGACCCTACCCTAACATGCAGTATGCCCGTCCACCCCACTACGACCGCGTCTACGATGCGCATGTCCACGCCACTCTCATGAACCCCACGAGGCTCTACGGGCGCGGTGCTGCCATGCGAGCGCAGCTGCTAGGGCCTTCGGTGGGGCTCCCTTCGGGGCCGCAAAATGTGCGAGGGACGTGCCGAACTTGACACGCGAAAAGCAGAGGCAAGGAAGGGGAGGTGGGGAGAGGGGGGGGAAGGTCAGGAGGTGGCGCGGGGCGCTGTGGACTCAAAACGAGGACCCAGCAACGCAGGATGGCTGGGAAAAGGGGGCACCGCGCTTTAAACGCCGCCCTCCCACCCTTGGGCCGTCGTCATCGTCGTCGTCGTCGTCGCCGCGCCTCGCGATTCGCTCGGGAGCCGACGACGACAACGACGACGACGACGACGACGACGACAACGACAACGACGACGACGACGACGACGACGACGACGACGACGACGGACGACGGCGACGGCGACGGCGACGGCGACAGCGACGACGACGACAGCGACGACGACGACGACGACGACGACGAAGACCTCCACCACCGCCCCGCCCCGTGACCCCGAGGAGGGGCCGAGGCGGATGTGCGATTTACCCCAGGGTCCACGTGGAGGGCGCCCGTCATCGCCAGAGCCCTCGCCGAAGAGGTCGGTTGGGGCGCCATCGACGCCCGACGACTCGCTGAACAGCCCGTCGAGGAACTCGTCGCTGTCCACCTCGCCGCCGCCCTCTCCACCGCGACCGTCGCTCCCAGAATGGCCACCGTGAGGGTCGGGCAGAACAAAGCCATCATGCTCTGCCTCCTTCTCCAATGCAACCACTGCATCAATTAGCTCAGCGTGGTCGGATGCGGGCGGGTCTTCAGGGCACGGTTCAGGCCCATCCTCAAGCGGCGCAGGACCACCCGCATCTGTAGCTTTCTTTGGTCGTTTGGGGCGGCCAGCCCTCCACCTGTCCATTCCCTTCCGTTTGGCTTTACGGAAGGGCCAGAACGTGATGTCATCATCGCCGTCGGCGCCGAGGTCGTCGACGAAAGGCCTAGCAGTCACAGTGTGACATACCCAATGCTGCAACATCTTAGGCTGTTCGTCGATGAAGTATAGCGCCACATCAAAACGCATATTGTTGTCGAGCTCGGCCATGAGTTCGTGAAGAAGGAGCTGCTTGCCAGTCGACTTCACGATGATACTGCGATCCGCCTCCGTCGATAGCAGTTCCAACTGCGTGAGTGATGGTGACATCGGTGACCAATACATGTGACTCCAATGGTAGTGCCCCGAAAACGTGTCAAAGTTGCCAGTCTCATCGTCGTGCCACCCATCGATTGAGAAAACCATGTAGCTCTCATCGATCAGCGATCTCCCCACGGTCCCAGTTTTGCATTTTTCTGTGAGCACCTTGGTGAGGAATGCGTTGGTCATGGCTCGCCTGGCCTTGCCCTCCTGCGCGCACACGCAATACCCGAGCTGCCAGCACTCTGGGCCTGGTGGGGCAGTCTCACCATCGATGCGGTAGTAGTCATCTTCGCCGACAATGGA
The DNA here is from genome assembly GCA_963575745.1 of Prorocentrum cordatum. Taxonomy (NCBI): domain Eukaryota; class Dinophyceae; order Prorocentrales; family Prorocentraceae; genus Prorocentrum; species Prorocentrum cordatum. Next base: position 335,933 of record CAUYUJ010014706.1, read on the forward strand.
GGACCTAACCTCGATGTTGCGCGCGACCTCAGCGGTGAACTTTTTCACTTTGTCAACCTTGCTGTGCTTGGTAAGGTACGCCAGGACCCGCGCGGCGAGCTTGCCAGCGGGAAACGAAACCTCGAACTCACTGCAGAAGCTCGGGGGCGCCACCGTTCCTGCAAGGGAAAGAAAACAGAAACTTCACATGAAACAAGGATGTGTAAGGGTGGAAGGGAAGATGGGGCGGGCGCCATGGGATTTGCGGCACGAGAGGGAGGCGGGGGGAGGGCGGCAAGGTGGCACAGGGAGGGCGGGGGGAAAGGTCGGAGGAGAGATCATTGGTAGATGGGGGCACGCGAGAAAAGATGATCAAATGCGGGAGGGCCGCTCTTCCAACACCACGCTCAGAACCGCGCGAGCCCAACCGAATAATTCGAGAAATACCATATGTATCCTTACAGATGGCGGGCCTTGCGTTGTGACGCAGTGAAGGTGCACAACGACACAATGCAATACAACCGCGCGAAACATTAGAAAGGGCAAATGTACAGGGAACGCGCGCGGTAAGCCCCGCAAACGAAATGGTAATGCAATCGTAGAAAATAAACCATACCGATGTACTAATATCGTATAAACTATTACATGCAGAACCTCACCGCGGCCTGGCACGCCCGCCGCACAACAAAAAATCACGCAACACGTTGCGCGTACCAGTTGCGCACGCTGCGTTTACGAGAAAATGCCGATTGCAGTTGGCGAACGCCGCAAAGGCGCAACGGCGGCGCGTGCGCGCCCCCCCGCGCGCGTCGGAAAATTGACATGGTTTTCCAGCATCGCGTAGACTATGGCGGGGAAGTGCGGGGGGGAGGGGGGGGGGTGGGGGGGGCGGTAGGAGACCTCTGGGGATGAACTTATGGCGCGGTGGCCTTTTCGGCCCTGCGGGGTGGACATCCCGCGACGAGGAAATCGAAACCGCGCATTGCAGGCGGGCCAAGCGGGCGGAACCAACGGGCCCATTGGGCGACCCACCCCTTCCCCGATCACCATCCTCTTACCCCTGTCGTCCGCAACGTCCTCCACGGTTTCCGCCATCGCCCCCCGCCCACCCCCGCGCCCCCTCACACTTCCCATGCCACCACCGCCAGCCCACCCCTCTGCCCAACTCGCTCCCATTGTTCACCCTCTTCGGCACTGTGCCTGGACGGGCCGACCAGACGCGCGGAGTTTGACATATCCGGGTATCGCGCGATGAAAGAGATCGGCCCCAGCAGCGCAGCGACTGCCGCCTCGGCCACGGGCCGCGCCTGCGCCGCTCGGCCACGGGCCGCCAGCCGCGCCTGGGGCCCCAGCGCTGTTCGAGCCGACACTTCCGCGGTGGAAGGTTGTAAGAAGATAAAGCATGGGAAACCACTCAGAGGGCCCACCCTGCGGCGCAGCCAGCTGCTGGGCCCCGCGCAGCGAGTCGCTGGACCCCAGCCCAACCCCGCAACTGGCGAAGCCCCTACCTCGCTGTTGTCTGCATCGCCGCGCCCGACTGGGCCGCGGCGACGGCGTCTTCCTAGTCGCTAGCCGCAGCCCGCGGAATCCTCGCGGCGGCGCTAGAGTCGGAGCTTTCCCTCCTGACGAAATCTGCCAATTGCGCGAGGTTCGGTGCGGCCCTCGCTGCGGTTCAGGCGCGCCAGATGCAATCGCGGCATCGAACCAACCGAAAGATCGGACTGTATAATTCCTTGCAAACGGTCGGGCTTCGCGGACGGATGCCAAAGGCAAAACCGCCACCGCGCCTGCGCGGAGTGGACGCGCCAGAATGCCAAATCTGGTCACTCTGAAAAGTTGTGCTGGTTTCTGGGGGCGCCCCCATCCTCCTCCACCCTCCCCGTGCCGCGCGCATGCCCGACTAGTAGGCCCCCCCTGGAATCGCCATCTGGCAATTCTGCATTCAGGCGGCCGAGATGGCCTCCAAGAGGGCTCCCAAGACAGCACAGACGACATCAAAGTGGCTCGAGGTGGCCCATGGCTGATCAAGAGATTCCCCAGAGGGCCTCAAGACTGCCCAAGGGGCTCTATACTGCCAAGGGGGTGTCCAAGTGGCCTCCCAGGATAGCTCGATGAGTCCAAAGCTTTGCTGTTGTGCTTGGCAAGTTGTGATGTTCCCCCTTTGCATGGGTCTTGGATTGCCCCAGGCGGCCTAAGAGGCTTCCCATGTTGCCTCAAGACAGACCATGAGGACCCCAAGACCGCCCCGAGTCGGCCCAAGGGGGCCCCAAGATCGCCCAGGAGGCTCCAGAGAGGGAACCAAGACTGCCTTAAACCGTCCCAAGAGAGCACTGATACGACCCAGAGATGCCCCCCCCCCCCCCCCCCCCCCCCCCCCCACCACCACCACCACCGCCACCCAAGACAGCCCCCGAAGGCGCCAGACGGGCCAAGGGCATCCCAATACTGTCCAATATGGACCAAGCAGCCCCAATAAGCTTCCAAGAGCACTCAGAGAGCCCCGCAGGAGAACCCAACTAAGCACCACGAACAACAACGAATCCCATAAGGCCCCTGAAGAATTGCTGGGTTTGGGCTTCGTTGGGTGCCCGACAGCCAGAGGAAACTCGAAGCGCATCGAACATAGCTCCAAGACAGCCCATGAGGCCGCAAAGGCGCCCCCCACTTCGGCCCAAGTTGACCCCGCGATCGCTCCACGAGGCCCCCAATAAGCTTCCAAGAGGCCGCCAGGGGGGCCCATGCCCGCCGCAACTCAGACCGCTCGCTGAACTGCAACGGGGCGTGAACTCGACCTCCTTCCCCCCGCGCCGACGAAGACGGGGTCGAAATCGCGGCCCGTCCCAGCTCAGAACGTTCGCTCCACTGCAGCGGGGCGCCATCTCTCCCCCACCGCTTACCGCGGCGGCAAAAAGAAAAAGCCCACCCCGCGCCCAATTGGGAATGTTCAGACCGCTCGATACCACCATTTCATGCATAGCGTTCGTCTCCGTCTCCTGCATACCCCACATGACTATCATCATCACCTTCCCCCGCCTCATCGCACCTGCCGCGTTGATATCGACATGCTCACGAGCCACTCACAAGCCGCGCTGGTGGCGGCGCGCTCCAATGATTTCCCCGCGGCCCCCCGTCGCGAGCTCTGCCTCGCCCGCGCCGCCGCGCCACGTCGAATTCGGCCACCAGCCCCCTCGGCCTCGGCGGGGCGCAGCGCGTCGGCGCGGGCAACAGCGGCGGGCGCCCCTGGAGCAACGCGGCCGCGATCGCAGCCCTGCGCGTTGGGCGCCGCGCCCCGCGGGGCCGCCGCAGTCACCGCCGCCGTCGCGTCTGCCGCGCTCGCCGCCGCCGCCGCCGCCGCAGCCGCCCTCCGCAATCATCGGCCCGGTTCGAAATCCACTATCCCCCCCCCCTCCCCCCCAGGGCCGCGAGGGCGGCCCGTTTTGAAGCGCCTCGTCCCCATCCTCTTCTGGCGGCAGCTGCCCCGCTGCTCCGCCGCCACGCAAAAGCATCTGGTCGGCTGCCGATTGCATGGCGACGCCAGTCTCATCCACAGCCAACGCTTCGCCGAAATCGTCGGCGCAATTGCCCGCCGCCGCGCTGCACTTACCGATCAAGGCCGCCACGTGCATCGAATGCCCGCGCTTCCCGCTCCCCCAGCTTGCGACCGACTGCCGCCGAAGCCAAGGGCGCGGCCCGCAGAGCCTCACGCCATCCAACTCGCGCCTTCGCAAAGCGGCGAGCGTCTCCGCGCAGCCGCGGGAGTCTCGCAGCCGACGGCGCGCGCGAACGCGCGCCCGCGCCTTGCGCGACCATGCCGCGCCAAGAAGCCCGCGGCTATCGCGCGGGGCGCCCCGCGGAAGAGATCGCGCGCGCCCGCTGCGACAATTCGGCGCAACGCCTCGGGTCGGTTGTGGGCGCAGGCGATGCGCGCGCCATGGCACCACCGCATGTAGAATCTGGAAACGGACGCTGCTAACTGCTAGCCCGCCAACCCGCCAATAATGCGATGTCTGATATTTCGCTTTGTTTTCGAAGAGGATGGCGGCGGTGGCGCCAGGGAACGAGGGCAACTGGGAAATGTGGCGAGGGGATGGCATGGGGGGTGTGTGTGGGGGGGGGGGGGGGGGGGGGGCGCGCGCGAAAGGGGAGGGGGGGGGGGGGAGGGCGAGGTGAGGGGGGGATGGGAAGGGGGATGGCGAGGGTGATGAGGGGAGGGAATGGGGGAGGCGGAGGGGAGAGGACCATCCGCGAACGTTGAAAATCGGCGCGCGAGGGCGGCTCATCGGCAATCGTCGCCCGCCCCCGCAAATGCTTTGATCCAAGCGCAACGTGCCCTCGGGAACTCCGCCGCGTCGTCGACCCCCGCGTGGCTCGCGCGCGCGCAAGGCGTACTCGGGCTAGGCGCTAGGCGCGCCGCCGAGCGCTGCGCCCGCGGGCGCCAGGCGTGCCCTGCACGCCTGCAGCAGCGCCGACATGAAGCCGCTCAGAAAGGCGCCCCCGAGCGCAGCGGCGTCGCGCCGACCGCGGTGATCGGTGGCAACATGCGGCGGGCTTGCTGCGCCCCTCGATGGGGGCGCGATTGTGGGAGGAGAGCGGGGCGAATGGAATGGAGGGCGCGACGGCTCGGAGCGGCGATGGGCAAGCAAGGGCGCAGGGGGTCACGGGGGCAAGGGGTGGATTGGGCAAGGAGTGGGCCAACTTAAACGGGAGCGGGGCGTCCACTCGCAAAGCCAGCACAGAGGAGGGGCATTTGCCCCTTGTCAAACAGCGTCGCCACGCGGGCGGCGGACGACGAGCGCGCGACGACGGGCGACGACGGACGACGACGGACGACGACGGGCGACGACGGACGACGACAGACGACGACGGGCGGACCACGACGACGGACGACGGCGGACGACGGGTGGACGGACGGCGACGGACGGGCGGACGACGACGGGCGGACGGACGACGACGGACGGGCGACGACGGGCGACGACGGACGGACGGACGACGACGGACGACGACGGACGACGACGGACGACGAAGGACGACGACGACGGACGACGGATCGCGACGACAACGACGGACGACGACGGGCGACGACGGACGGACGACGACGGACGACGACGACGACGACGGCGACAACGACGACGACGACGACGACACGCTCGCCCCCGCGTATTCGCGCGTCGCGCTTCGCCACCCGCATCGTGAACTTCGGCGGGCGAGCGCCCGCCTGGCGGCCGAGGGCGCCGAATGCGTTGCCACGGGCAGGACAAAGGAAGCCCCGCCCACCCCCCGCCCGCAGGGCGGCCTCTTGCTCGCGCCGCGCGCTCCAGAAATGCGGGCGCACATGCAGCGCGGGAGGCGGGCAATCGGGGCCAAGGGATGGGGTTTGGGGAACGCCGCAGGGGCGGTTCGACGCCGCTCACTGCATAGTTAACGAACGCCGCGCGCCTTACCAGCGCATCCATCGCGCGCCCAAGAGGGCGGGCCCGACCGCCGCGGACCCGAGCGGCCGCCGCGGAAGTCCTCCCCCCCCAGCGCGCGCCCCCCCGAGCACCACCCACCCAAAAAAAGAAAAAAGGAATGACGCACCTGATGGTGCACGCCCGCCCCTCGCACCCGAAGATGTTCTCGCGCCCCACGGCGACTCCACAACGCAATGCTATGACAATGAAAACAACGCATATACATACCAGGACTGTCCATGGACAGCCCAGGGGCGCCCCAGGAACATTCAAGCAGCCCAGCTGGCGACTGCGGAAACCCATGGCAGCGCAATCGAATTGGAGACACCTTAGTTGAACAGCATATTTTTGAAACAACGACCACCGCGTCATTGATTTTAGCTTTTCGGCGGGGCCCCTGGGGCCTCACCCCTGCACAGAATACGCAGAGAAGCGTTGCGTGACCATTTCGCATTCCCTCCTCTCCTCCTCCCAATCCTCCTCCCAATCCTCCTCCTTCTCATCACCCTCCCCCTCGCCGTCCTCCTCCTCCTCCTCGTCCTCATCTACATCCAAGTCGTCCTCTTCCTCCTCCTTCTCCTCCTCATACTTCTCCTTCTCATTCTCTTACTCATCCTTCTGCTCGTCATCCGATTCCCCCTCCCCCCCTTGTCATTATCCCATCCCTTCTCCTCAATGCGGCACCAGAGGGCAGAGGACAGCGCGCCTGGGCGCCGTGCATGGGCGGGCTGGCGCGGGCGCGCGGAACGTCAAACTGTTGCCAACAAATATGAAGCTGCGCAGTTATAGATACCGTGGCGCCGCGGTGGTGCCGCGCCGACTGCGCTCGGCGCCCTCGGGCTGTAGGCCCTGGGGGAAAGGGAAGGGGGGGGCGCGGGCGGGCCTGCGGCCGCTGGCGCGCGCGCAATCGAGGCGGCACGTCTATAGTAAATGCGCGCAACGGGTATCTTCCCATGCGGGGATGCCATGCGCATGGGGCGCGGCGCCGCGGGGGGCGGAAACGCGGGCGGACGCATCGGGGCTGCTTCGCGGCTGAAAGGCAACGCGTGTAAGTCCCGACGCGCGCCGCTTTCGACTGCGCAAAAGGCGCGGTCGCGCAAAGAAAATCGCACGCGCGCAGGTATATTGGCAGGCGCCCAACGCGACCCATGCACAACTGCCAACGCGACACAAGATTGGATCATGCGGCAGCGCGGCAATTGTGCAATACGCGCGCGGGTTCGCAGTGGGGCGCGGGCGGCAGTAGATCGCACAATGCAACCCAACATAACGTTCTGGCATGCCCCCCCTTCCCCCCCCCCCCACACACACACGCACACACTCACGCACACACACGCCGCCCCACCCCACCCCACCCCGCCCCACTCACCCAACCCACCCCGCCCCATCCCAAAGTCTTCATGGCCGCACAATGCCGCCTTCACGTGGCCGCTGCACCCCGAGGGATACCATTGATGAACAAACGCTCTTCGACCTTATATGGGATTGTGCGTTGCATGTTCGCCGCCCCGTCCCCGACTTGCCACTGTGCCCCCATGACTGATCATGCGCGGCCAATTGCCACTACACACAAAAACGTTGACAAAAAACAAACAAGTATACATAAAGCCAGGGACTGTACCAGGGGCGCCCTAAGAGCGCCCCCAAGGAAACGCTGAGTGACCTCTGCAAACCCGAGCGGGGCGCAGCGCGCGCAAGCGACGCCCGCGCGCCCAACGCTCCCACCCCCACCCCTCACACCCCTCCCCCCGCATGTACCCAAGAGGGCACCTGTGCACCGAGATAGCACATGGGAAAACTCCGTGGATGTCAACAAAGGGCCACAGGAATGCCCAACATGCATCCAATGCGACCCCATCACAGATCCATCAGCCACCCCCCCCCCCCGATGTTTGTTTATTTTCACACTGGTGTGCATTTCTGTTTCGTTAGTGTTTACCTGCGCACATCCTCTGTGCAAATGCCCGAGGCATCATTTCTGGATGGGCTGGCGGGGGTGCGCGAAGGGTCAGGAAGAGGATGCAGGAGGGGTAAACGCAGAGAGGAGGGCAAGGAGGATGCGGAGTGAGTCGCAGCGGGGAGATGCTGGCAATAACGGCGTTTAGTATGATGAGGGGGGCGACGAGGATGGCGAGGATGATGACAGGATCATGATGCAGGGCGGGTGTCGGTGGATGGAGGGGGGAGGCGGCGGCAACGACGATGACGACAACGGGTCAAACGTGCGTGCAACCCAGGCACCTCGTCATCCCACATGGGAGTCACCAGGACTCGAGCGGGGGCGTTCCGCCGTGCGATCCCCGTGGGGCGCGCCCCCAAGCGCGGGGCCCGAAAACGGCCGCAAAATCCCCGACGCGGCTCGGTCGACCCCTGCCGCGGCCGAGACCCCCCCCCGAGATTGCCCAACATAAGCCCGATATGGCTCGAATGCGGCGCACGAGCGTCCCACGATGGCCGAAGATTGCCTCCGACCAACTCGAGGCACCCCAGGCGAGGAAAGGCGAGGAGGGCGGGAAGGAATGCGCCAGGCGAGGAGTGGATGAGGGGCGAGGAGGCGATGGTGGAGAGGGTAGGACGGGAGAGGGCGAGGAAGGAGTCGGCGGGGGAGAGATGCGTCGCGGCGGGGGCGGCCAGAACGGAGGGGGGGGGGGGCGCGCGCGGGGAGGGGGAAAGTTGACGCCGAGAGAGGGAAAGGCAAGGGGGGACGCAAGTGACAGGTCCTTCACCGAACTCGCCCGCGCTGCACGGGAGGGACAGCGCGAGCGCCCCCTGCACGTCCTGCTCCTGGTGGGAGCGCCGCTGCCGCAAGAGGCGCGCGCCCGCGGCCAGGCGCCGCCGTCGCACCTCTGCCACGAGACTGTTGGCGCGGACGGCGCGCGCCACGGCGCCGTCGACGGCGTCGGCAGTGGTCTCGGCGGCGACGATGGCATGATCGTCGACCTCGTAGTCTGCCTCGTCACCAGACAACATCCCCTCGATGGTGTCCAACTCAACATGGCGCGCCTGGGCGCGGAGAGCCCGCTCCGCAGACCGCCTCTGAGCACACGTGAAATACATGGGGCCGTCCTCAGCATCCTGATCGGCCTCCTGTCGCAAACGGGCCCTTGCACCAGGGCTCAGCTCACGGTACTTATTGCTGAAGTCGAGGAAGCTCCAACCCTTGCCAGTGTTTTTGCGCATGAAATAACGAAACAAATGAACCTTCTTCCGCTTCCTGGGGCGCGCGGGAGGCCCATCTTGATCAGCGGGGGCGTCGCCGCAGTGGTCGGCATCACTGCGGCCAGTGGCACGGCTGTCGGATCCGTTGGCACGAACTGGCTTTGAAATGTTGCTCGCATTCAATGTCATGGTGCCCTGCGCCACGCACGTCTCGGCGAGCCTGTACCGCAAAGACCCAAGAATCCAGTCGGCGTTCACTTGATGAAATCCAACCCGCCCTCTGGACGCGTGTGGTCTAAGGCGCTTCCTCTGCCAACCGCCATTATTCCCCTTCGGGGAGGAGTTCACACCTCCCCCCGACGCACCCCCTTGGACCCGGACAGGGGGTGAGAAGGCGGCGAACAGCCAGAGCGCCCAAGATGGCCCAGCACGGCCTCAAGAGCGCCTCGGAAAGCCCAAGATGGCGTCCAACAGTGGCCAATCTAGCTTAAGGCGCCCCAAGGTGGCCCCGACACTGCTCCACGAGGCCACGAGAATGATCCAAGACGGCTCCGAGAAGCCTCCGAGACCTCCAAAGAGTTCCCCAAGAAGTCAAACACATTCCAAAGCCTAGAGAAAACCAACGATATTGGCATTGTCGCCCGTTCGCCCCCGATGGCCAACAAAAGCCTCAATATTGCTCAAATATGGTTCACGAGAGACGTTAGAAAAGCCCAGGGGGGCCCACTACGGCCCCAAGAGCGCCCATGAGCGCTCCATGAGCGCCCTAGAATCGCCACAATAATGGATTGTAGATGCTCCAGAGGGGTAAAGCTAACTAGGGGACGCCCCTTATTTGATCGACGCCCTCCAGGATTGCCCCAAGACGCGCACAGGAAGCCCCAAGAGGCCCCATTAGAATACCAAAATGGCTCCAAGATGCCCCCCCCCCCCTGAAGCCCCTAGGAGGGCCCCAAGAGATCCCCAAGCGGCCCCAAGAGCCGCCCCCCCAAGGGGCACCAAAGACGCCCAAGAGCCCCCAGGACCGCTAAGAACCCCCCCAGACGCCCCAGGAGGCACCCACGAAGCGCCCAATAGATATCGCAAGAGGCGCAGAGATGCGGCCAAGAGATCTCGGGCCCTTTTGATTGCCCTCCTCCTCCTGCTCCCCGTTTATCAGCATACGCCTTACCTACATCCGCATACTTACTCTCCTTCTCATTATATCCCTTTTCCGTAGCCCCACCCCCTCATCTATCCACCTTGCCTTCGCATTAGCCTCCTCCCTCCATCGCACAATTCGGCAATGTCTATCCTTGCTCCCGCGCTTCCCTGATCACATCAATTCGCCTAGACGTCGTTCCTGGATGGGCTGGTGGTGATACGCGAAGCGTTTAGAATGGCTGCTGATGGGTGTGGTGCGACGCAGCAAGCAGGCGTCTGCGAATTCTGCCATTTGAAAGCTCCTCGTGTACAATGTCAACCTTCGTGTCCCTGGCGATCGACAGCAGAACAGTCAGTGCCTCGCCGCCGAGCAAATCGTCCTTCGTCGGGTACTCAGTGAGAAACCATGCACTGAATGTGTCGAGCATGCAGGGCTTGGTCGCCGCGATCACTATCTCGTCGACGAGCTCCTCGGGGCGTGCCAGGAAGGCGAACAGCTTGTAAGGGAACCGCTGGTGCGGTGCAATCCGCGCCCGCCCACGTGGGCGGAGCTCAGCCAGCCCGCTGGGCGAGCTTGAGTTGAACGTTGGCTCTGTTGCATTCTCTCACCCCCCTCCCCCGACGGGGGGGGAGGGGGATGGGGTGTAGCGGGGCGGGAGGGATGTGCCGAGGCGGGCTGAAGCGATCAAAGACGCGCGGGGGCAAAGAGGGGGACAGCCGAACCGTGCAGCGGCAAGGTGGCGGGAAGGCTGCGGCTGGATGGATGGATGGGGGAGCGGGGGGAACGACGCTGAACAGGATAAGGAGAATGAAGAGACGACGAGTAGGAGAAGGAAGGATGAGCAGGATGAGAACGGCAAGATAAATTGCCAGGGGCGCCGCAGATGCTTCTCGGAGCCCCTTGGGATATTTCGTTGGCGCTTCTTGGAAGCGTCTCGGGGCGTCTTCGGGATCTCTTGGCGGCCCTGGGGGGGGGGGGGTGCTCCTGGGCGTCTTGTGTGCGTCGGGGGGGGGGGCTCGTGTGGCCGCTTGGGGTCTCTGTGGGGGCTTCCTGTGGGCAGCGTGGTGCCATCCTGGGGCCATCATGGGACCTCGCGGGGCCCCTGGGGCCTCTTGGGGCGACTTTGGGGCCATCTTGGAGCCTCGCGTGGACTCGTGCACCCGTTGCTGGACGGGCTTGTGGGGCTACGCGAAGCGTCTGGAATTAGGAGGTCGTGCACGATGGCCTTGGACCGAAGAATGAGCCTGAATGCCAGCGCTCCGAAGTAGGTGGTGTACGATCTGGGGTGCAAAGCGCGCCAGTCATCCATCGCATTCATGGCGACGTCCGACTCCGCAATGAACATTGTCTCGAAGTAGTTCTGGGCTGCATTCGTCAGGGCGTACTGTCGGCGCAGGGGGCGCCTCGGGTCGAACTCGAACGTAGCGGCCCCGCCGTCGGCAATGGTTCCAATGCGCTGGTTTAATTCCCACCTGATGCCGCTCTGCTCCATGTATCGCCCGAGGAGCGCCTGCAACTTCGCGACGGCAACGTGCAGGATCGGGTACGCGAACAAGTGGCCGTCCGCAATCAAGCTGACGCCAGCGAGCCTGTACGCCTTGTTCTGTGTCCGAACTGCGGCCACGTCGTTCTCGCCCTGCTTGTCCGTCGTCGCACCAACCGCGTCGTTCTGAGTGATCAGATGCTTCTGGTGCGCGGTGCTGCCAGGCCCCGTGTAAGCCGCGCAACTCCTCGCTGATAACCTCCTGGCCATGTCCGGTGTCAACTCGCCCCTGTTGGTAACCCATTTGATGCACGCCTTCGAACAGATGCCGTGCACTGCGTCTAGGAAGCAAATGTCCGCGAGCGCCTCTGACAAGCCAGTCCAGCTTTTCCTGTTGAACACTCGAAGGGCTCTGGGGGCAATAGCGAACAAGATATCCCAGGACAGCTTCTCGATGACGTGTTGGACTGAGTTGGTTTCGTCCCAGCCCACATAGATCTCGATGTGGTTATGGTTCTGCCAATCTCCCCTGAGAGTGCACTCGAGCGTCGCCCATCGCGCCCGCGCCCCCTTACCCTTTCCAAGGTAGCTCTGAACCACTGCTTTCCGATATGCCGCTGCCTCTTGCGAAGACGCGCCCCGTCGGACATCGGCGTGATCAATCAACACTTCAACGATGGCCTGCCTGAACTGCGCCATGGCACCAGCGGCTTGCAGGCTCAGAGAAAAACGAATGCCGAAAGTGAAGATTAAGTCGACGATCTGGCAAGAACGCTTGTTGCACGTCGAGACCTTGTGGACGTGGCAGAGCAAGTGAAGACAGCGCTTGTCTTTTTTTCTCTTCTCGAACTCGACTCGGATGTTGGAGGATGCGGCGTCCGACATGGCAACCCTGATCTTGTGCCTGAACTTGGTTGGGGCCGTACTCAGGTGCTCGACGGAGCCAAGAGCTTTGTTGATGACGTTCGAGGTGGTGCTCTCAAGGTTCGATAGCGAGTTCAGCGTCTTCACCCTGAACAGATAATATGTCGGACCGATTCTGATCAACATTGATGCCCATCGCGTGACCTGGAATATCTTGGAAACCTGCGTGTCCTTCACGCGGATGTGGGGCCTGGAAGCCCTGATCTGGCCATAACCGTCGATGCCGTCGCCGTCTCCACCCGCTCCGCCTACGTCCTCGATCGACTCCATGTAGCTGTGCAGCGGTAGCAGCACTGCATCCTCACTTTGCACGGCTCCAGTCTTCAACGGCGTCTCGTCGTAGGCCTCGAACATCGCGTACATCACCAGGTTAACGTCTGGGATAGTGGTGAGCTTCATCTCGAGTTGGCCTCTGAGCCACCTGTCCATCATGAGAGTAAGCTCTGCGAGGCGTTCCTTCACTGTCCATGCGTGTGAGTGGTGCGACAAGTTGATGCCATGCAGCATGGCCTTGGTGCTCGAGACCCCCTGCTGAGAAAGTATCCGTTCCGCTCGGGCGCACAATTCGTCCGACTGGAAGTCTGTGGAAACCGCCGCATCGAACAATGCTCCGAACATCTGGTGGTCGACAACGACGTCTGCGTGAACGGGGAGCAGCGCATGGCACGCAGGGATGATCGCGCCGACGGGATCCGCACCAGGGTCGTGGACGGGATCCGCACCAGGGTCGTGCACGGGATCCGCACCAGGGTCGACGGGATCCGCACCAGGGAAGACGGGATCCGCACCAGGGAAGACGGGATCCGCTCCGAAGCGCTGCTGGTACCTGTCGCCCCAGCCGTCGGACATGAACTCTGATATGGAGGGCGCCCCGCAGGGCGAACTGATACGGAGGCCGCGCGACGGGCGGGCGTGAAGAGCTGTACACAGCAGGGATATGAACATCATCATATGAAATGCCCTCGGCGAAGACTCTCGAGCCAGGGGGGCTTCGGGGGGTGCACGGGGCGTCGGGGCCCTGAGCGAGAACGCAAACGTGGATTAGGGGAGTGCCCAATGGGGGCACGAAACTTTTGGAGGGCGCGCCTTCCGTGGAACTCCATATGGGGCCCTTCGGCGGAACTTCCCATGAGGCCACGGAGCGTGTGATGGGGTCACCATTGTGGAGACTGAGGGACATGCATGCGGGATTTCCCACTGCGGCCTTCGGCGGAGGTCCCTATAGAGTCACGAAACGTGTGAAGGCTGTGCCAAAGGACAGGGGGCATGCTGGATTTCCCGCTGGGGCCCTCGGAAGAGTTCCCTTTGGGGCCACGAAGCGTGTGCGTGGGCGGCGGCGGCGGCGGCGGCGGCAGCGGTGCGCGGCGGCGGCGGCGGCGGCGGCGGCACGCGTCGTGCGCGTCGCGGCGGGGCGGCGGCGGGGGCGGCGCGGGGGCGGCGGGGGCGTCGCGCGCGCGCCGCGCCGCTCCCAGCTGCCCCCCGCTCGCTCGCTCCCCGCTTGTCCTCCTTTCTCCTCCTTCACCTCCCCCCTTCCTCCTTCCTCCTGTCTCATCCTTCCTTCATCCGTTATATGTTTGTTCCTGCGCACGTTCCCCATTTATGTCGTAAGCCTCCTTTCCTCTTTCTTTGCTGCTCCCCTTCCTCTTGTTTGGAAGCCACGAATGGCAACGCTAGCTAGTTCCGAAAAGGAGAACTACAAAAAAATCCCCCCGAACCGCCGTCCGAAAAAAAGCCACATTTTCTATGTTAACATAGAAACGGCCCTTGCCCGAAACATGCCCGAATTCTGGGTTTCCTCAAGTTCACACCATTATGCTTGTGGCCGCGGTCTCAATACTATGTCCAAAGAATTGGTAGAGAACGAATAGTTTTTCGCCCTCCGCTGATAGCAGACTCGAATACAAGACTTAGTTCAGAGCTCTAGATGCAAGAGACGCACGCGCCTGATCATGCTGAATCGATTGATGTGCGTACGACTCTGTGGTCCTCCTACATTCCGAGTTAAATACAGAAAACCGACAGCATCTCTCAGGATGACTCGAATAGTACGAATAGGTTCACGACCTAGCTCGAGTAGCAGACCGAGTTCAGACCTCTGGAAGCAACAGATGAACGCGCCTGATGATTTCGAATGGATTTCTGTAAGTATCAGTTCTGTAGCTCTCCTACAGCTCGAGTTAAGCCCAGAAAACCGTCACCGCGTGTCAAGATGATTCGAATAATACGAACAGTTTCGCGGACCTAGCTCGAGTAGCAGACCGAGTTCAGACCTCTGGATGCAACAGATGAACGCGACTGATCATTCTGAAGGGTGTCTCTGAATATCAGCTCTGTAGCTGCCCTACAGCTCGAGTTACGTACAAAAACCGACAGCGCTATCAAGATGACTCGAATAATACGGATAGTTGTCGCGGACCCAGCTCGGATAGCAAACCGAGTTCAGACCTCTAGATGCAACAGATCAACGCGCCTGATGATTATGGATGGGCTTCCGTTAATATCAGCTCTGTAGCTGCCCTACGGCTCGAGTCAAGTACAGAAAACCGAGAGCGCCTGTCAAGATGACTCGAATAATACGGATAGTTTTGCGGACCTAGCTCGGCTAGCAGACCGAGTTCAGACCTCTGGATGCAACAGACGAACGCGCCTGATCATTCTGAATCGATTAGGCTTGCTTGCCAGCTCTGTAGGTGTCCTAAAGCTCGAGTTATGTTCAGAAAACCGTCATCGCGTGTCAAGATGACTCGAAACGGCCGATCCCGCCGGGATGCTTTTTGGCAGAAAAAAAAGGTACCCGATCGAGCTGAGATTAAGACGGCGAGCGGGAATAAGATCGAATATCACGGGAAAAAATACTAGAGCTCAAACGAATTGAGGAAGTCCGAGAGCAAAATTTTCAACCGACCAAAAGTCACCAAAAGGTCCGTCGAGATTTTTCTTGCCAACTAGCTCTCCAGCGCTCCGGAACTGGGAGCCGGCGGTAAACCGTCAACCAGGTTACCACCGGAAGCCTCGTAGAGCTCTTTTCTCGTGCGGGGCTGCCCGGTCCACATTAAGGGAGTTTCCCCCAAAATTTCTGTGCGAAATAGCTCTCAAGCTCATCTGCAGCTCGAGTTAAATGGAAAAAATCACCATCAGTTCAAAAAAAAATCGTTTCCATACGAATAGCTTAGCAGACCTAGCTCGGGTAGCAGACTGTGTTCAGAGCTCTAGATGCTTCAGCCAGACGCACTGATGATTCTGGATCAACTGTGCTAGAGCTTCCGACCGACAGCGTCTGCAAAGAGAACTTAGAGAATACGCATAGCTTTGCGGAGCTAGCTCGGGTAGCAGACCGAGTTCAGACCGCTCTATGCAACAGACACACGCACCTAATGATAGAGAATCCTCGCATGCGCGTACCAGCTGTGTAGCTATTGTGTAGGGTGAGTTCAGTACAGAAAACCGACAGCACTCGTCAAAATTACTCGAAGAATACGAATAGGTTCGCGGACCTAGCTCGAGCAGCAGACCGATTTCAGAGCTCTAGATGGAACAGACGAACGCGCCTCATCATTTCCAATCGGTTTCTATGAGCATCAGCTCTGTAGCTGTCCTGAATCTCGAGATCAGTACAGAAAACCGTCAATACGTGTCAAGATGACTCGAAACGGCCGTCGATTCCAGCAAGTGTTTTGATAGTGATATTCCAGCTACGGACCTCAGAATTTAACTGACTGCCGCGGCATAGAGAAAAATACCGGTTCTCAAAACGAATTTTCAAATTTTGCACAAAGATTGAAAAACCGACCCAAAGTTAACACATTGTCTCTTAATGTGGGCTCAGCCAACTGGGAGCCGTCGGTAAACCGGCAACCAGGTCACCGCCGGGAGCCCCGTATAGAGCTCTTTTCTCGCACGGCGCTCGTAACACGTGGGGCGGTCTTTCTGACACGTGAGCTGAAAACTAGAAAAAATACATTGTTATAGTTTGTATCCAAAAACGGTCCCTTCAAGTGTTTTGATAGTAGTACTGCAGCTACGGACATGAGAATTTCACTGGCGGACGCGACATAACCCACTACAGGTGCGAAAAATACCGGCTCTCGAAACAAATGTTCAAATCTCGCAGAAAATTCGCCCAACCGACCCAAATTTCACACACTGGGAGCCGGCGGTAAACCGTCAACCTAGTTACCGGGAACCTCGTAGAGCTCTTTTCTTGCAGGGCGATCCTCGGAACGCAACAAGAAAGCTTCTGGAGCGAGAAACAAAACTCGAAAAATCACGTTTTTCTGTTTTTATCGAACGTCGGTCCTCCAAATGTTTTGATAGTAATACTGCCCCTAGAGCCATAAAAAATTAACCAGCAGGTCTGCCAGTAAAATTTTTCCAGGTGCCTAGGTGCAGTATTACTATCAAAACACTTGGGGGAGACGACTTTGGATGAAAACCGAAAAATCGTGATTTTTCCCGTTTTTGGGCTCTCGCTTCAGAAGCTTCCTTCACGCATTCGGGGGAGGGCTGTGCAAGGAAAGAGCTCTACGAAGTGCCTGGCGATGATCTGGTTGACGGTTTACCGCCGGTTCCCAGTTCCGGGGCGCCGCAGAGCTAGTTGGCAAGAAAAATGTCGACACTGACCTTTTGCTGACTTTTGGTCGGTTGACATTTTTTCTCTCGAAATTAAATCATTCGTTAGAGCTCTAATATTTGTCCGACCATATTCGATCTTATCCCCGCTCGCCATCTTTATCTCAGCTCGATCGGGTAGATACTACTGCCAAAAAGCGTTGCGGCGGGATCGGCCGTGTCGAGTCATCTTGACACGCGTTGTCGGTTTTTGTACTTAACTCGAGCTGTAGGAGAGCTACAGAGCTGATACTTACAGAAACTGATCCACGATCATCAGGCGCGTTCGTCTGTTGCATCCAGAGGTGGTCTGCTGCCCGAGCTAGGTCCGCAAAACTATTCGTATTGTTCGAGTCATCTTGAGAGATGCTGTCGATTCTCTGTACTCAACTCGGGCTGTAGGGGGGCTGGAGGGCTGGTAATTGCATGAACCGATTCGGAAACATCAGGCGCGTTCGTCAGTCCCATGGAATAGGTCTGCTACTCGAGCTGGGTCCGCAAAACTATTCGCACCGCTCTGTAATCTCGAGAGGGACTGTCGGTTTCCTGTACTCAACTCGAGCTCTGGGGTAGTTACAGCTGATACGCACAGAAATGAATGCAGAATAATCAGGCGCGTTCGTCTGTTGCATCCAGGGGTCTGAACTCGGTATGCTACTCGAGCTAGGTCCACGAAACTATTCGTATCGTTCGACATCTTGAGAGGTGCGTCTGTTTTCGCACGTTCGGGCTGTAGGAGAGCTACAGAGCTCATGCGCACAGAAGCTGATTTCAAATATCAGGCCCGTTCTCCTGTTGCATCCAGGGGTCTGAACTGGGTCTGCTACTGGGGCTGGGGTCGACATTTTTTCCCCAAATGGTGGTGAATTTCTTCACTGAATTCGAGCTGCAAGCAGCTCGAGAGCTCTTCGGCCGAAAAATCAGAAGGACATCATGCGAAAAATCTGCTTTCTCAAAATCAATGGTCGAATATCTTTCAATGTTTTGCAAAACCCACCAAAAGTTGCCACAGTGTCCGTTCTGGTCGGGTCGACCAACTGGGCGCCGGCGGTAAACCGCCAACCTTCCTTTTTTGCGGACTTTGCGGTCGACTGTGCAGGCTTTCCAGCCTAGTCGGAAGCAAGGAGCGGGCGCATCGGGAGTAGGCGGAAGCCTCACCGATCCAAACGATCAGAGGCGAAAGCCAACTCTTATTAGGAGGATGAGAGGTCAAGCACACACACACGACAAACGAGGGCATGGCGTGAGTGAGCACAATCAAATCACATCATATCCTGTCCGAAATACGCTTGTACAACCCGCGGCAAGATCATAATCGTATGCTCAACGGCCGAGACCTCGGCATCAGTCACTGTTGAAGTTGGATCAATCGAGAACGCCGCACTGTACACCTCCGTCCAAATGATCTCATGGCTGAGTGGCTGCCTTGAGAGTCTCGATACCCTTCCAACATCTATCCAGCACCCGACTCCCACGCCGTCGCAAGAGACACCACCATCGAATCCAGCTCTGATGGCACAAACGCGAAACACCTGTTGTAACTGAGGGGCGTGAAGCCCTATCCTATCTCGAATCACTGGTGGCCCGACGCGGGCCGTATGAGTGAGTACATCTGCACGTGTGTTCCATTCCCTATATGTGTGGTCAATAATTTCCCTCCCGTGACAGGCGGGCCTAATTCCATATCTTTGACACATGTTGTCGAGTTGGTTTATCATTCTGTTGATCCTATCTTGATACGTACGATTTAGCACCCTCCAGACACCCTGCAGCCAAGACACCACCAGAAGACTGTCCCCAGAAATATACACAGGGATCCCAAATGAGTCGAGGTCGTACTCAACCTCCTTCATATTTTGTAACGCAATACGTTTGGCCAGTTTGTCGTTGAACGCCGCAGTGCCCTCTTGGGCCCCATAGGTGTGTAGGTCGCTTTGTGTGATAGTAAGTACCTCCTGCGGGGCCCCACCTGTTGCACCGTACCCTTTTCTTTTCTGAAAGTAACTCAGCATCGTCCGTGTACACATGTGCTCGCAGAACTGAACATACGCAGCATCTGTCGGCACTGTCATACGCAACCTTCCTTACCGCCGGGGGACTCGTAGAGCTTCCTGACAATATATAATGTCGAAACAAAAATTGCAGAGAACGAATAGGGTTTCATCCCACGGAACGCCCCCGATGCTTCTCAATTGTCTTCTGTACGAGCTCTGTAGCTCTCCTACAGCCCGAGTTACGTGCGTAAATCGACGGCAGCTCTCAAGATGACTCGAACAGTACGAATAGTTTGGCAAACCTAGCTCGAGTATCAGACCGAGTTCAGAGCTCTGGATTCGACAGGCGGACGCGCCTGATGTCTCCGAATCAATTCCTGTGATTACCAGCCCTGCAGCCCCCCTACAGCCCAAGTTAAGTGCAGAAAACTGACAGCTCTCAGGATGACTCGAACAATACAAATAGTTTCGCGGACCTAGTTCGGGCAGCAGACCGAGTTTCGAGCTCTGGATTCGACAGGCGGACGCGCCTGATGTCTCCAAATCGATTCCTGTGACTACCAGGTAGCCCCCCTACAGCCCGAGTTAAGTACAGAAAACCGACAGTACCTCTCAAGATGACTCGAAGAATACGAATAGTTTCGCGATTCTAGATCGGGCAGCAGACCGAGTTCAGAGCTCTGTATTCAACAAATGAACGCGACTGGTGATTCCGAATCGGTTTCTGTAAGTATCAGCTCTGTAGCTGTCGTATATCTCAAACCGAGAGGGCCTGTCAAGATGACTCGAATAATACGAACAGGTTTGCGGACCTAGCTCGGCAAGCAGACCGAGTGCAGACCTCTGGATGCAACAGGCAAACGCGCCTGATCATTCTGAATCGCTAAGGTGTGCTTGCCAGCTCTGTAGCTGTCCTGTATCTCGACTTAAGTCCAATATACCGAGAGCGCGTATCAAGATTACTTGAAACGGCCGATCCCGCCTGCCTGCTTTTTGGCAGTAAAAGGTACCCGATCGAGCTGAGATCAAGATGGCGAGCAGGAATAAGATCGAATAGCATGGGAAAAAATACTAGAGCTCAAACGAATTGTTGAATTTCGAGAACAAAATTTTCAACCGACCAAAAGTCACCAAAAGGTCCGTCGAGATTTGTCTTGCCAACTAGCTCTCCAGCGCCCCGGAACTTGGAACCGGCCGTAAACCGTCAACCAGATTTTTGCGTCTTTGCTGGGACCGTCTTGGCCACTGAGGCCAGGTCCAACGAAGTCTCAGGCGAATCAGAGCCTCTTATTCGTCACGCAAGCAGTCAACTCTTATTTCACATCAGCGAAGCTGTTGGAATAAAGAGAATCAAAAGCCAGCAATGACACAATCAATCGCAAAGCACAAATGAAAAACGAAGAGCAAATAAACAGCGAA
Source organism: Prorocentrum cordatum (assembly GCA_963575745.1). Lineage (NCBI taxonomy): Eukaryota > Dinophyceae > Prorocentrales > Prorocentraceae > Prorocentrum > Prorocentrum cordatum. Next base: position 356,093 of record CAUYUJ010014706.1, read on the forward strand.
GCTGTTAGAAAATACCAGAAGACAACATATGATATGAAACAATGTGCGACTTATCACTGCGAATGATCAAAGAAGGTCTGTACGACCTGTGGGAGCACATCACATATGCGCTTTGCCGCTGATAACTCCGCATCTGTGACCGTGGCACTTGGTGGCAGACACCAAGCCGCAAGATACACATCCTTGAAAGCGATGTCGGTCCGCGAGAAGATATACTTGTTACGCGGACCTATATGTATCCACACGCCACAGGCACTTCCGCGGCTACAAACACCCCCATCAAAGCCAGCTCTGATAAGGCAAGGAGTAAAACACTGAGATTCGAAATCACTGAGGTGAAAGAAATCGGCGTACATATGGCCCTGACGGGCCTGATGGGTCAGTAAGTCAGCCCTCTGGTTCCATTCCCGAAAAGAATGAGAGAAGAAGTCACGGCCAGCCTCTGGAGGCCTCACCGAGTAAGTATCCTGCATCTCGTCCAACTTATTTATCAGAGTGCCCACCCTTTTTCTGATATACCTGAGCTAATACTTTCCATTTCCCACAGAGCCAGTTAATCACTAGCAATGAGTCCCCCTGGATGTCCAGTGGTATCCCATCCGTGTCGAGGTCCCACTGTGTGCAACGCATGTTACGCAGCGCGATACGCTTGCTAAGTCGATCCCTATATGCTGGTGTATCCTCCCGATCTTGACCAATATGAACCCCTCCATCCTCATCCATATTCAAGAACACAGGCACCCCTGAGGACGCCAAGCCTTTGCATTTCTTCTGGAAATACTTCAACATACTACTAGAACAAACGCGCGCAGCGAAATCCATGAAATGTTCAAAGCTTCCAACAAAGAACTCCCACCAGAATAAACCATAAAACGATTCCAAAGAATAATACCAAGAACGAAGCCCTACACTCTCCTGTCCCCAACGATGTCGTTTCAGCGAGCTAGCCTCCTTCCATTTCCACCAACATCTGAGAGCCTCGCTTGAATCTGTCCCCGTTCTATCCCACTGCCGGCCAAACGCCAGGCATGAGAAACGAGAATCTCTCCAAGCTCTTGTCGAGCCCGCCTCCAGCGCCTCCTGATCTGCGATCAACCTCTGGGCAAAATCGTGGACGTCGATTGCCCACATCCAGTGCACTCTGAGAATCTTCTGTACAATACCCACATAATGTGCATCATGGAACTTCTGTCTCGCACGTTCATACCTCCTCGCATTCCACCCCTGATAACTTTCCTCCTCCCTCCGTACACAACGAGACATGACAGCCAGGCACTTACCCTCAAAGATATTAAGGGCACTCAATGAGCTAGAGTCGACCGTACATCCTTCCGCCGCGTAGAGAACAATACTCTGAACCCTCTGTGCATACCTCTCATACTTATCTTTCAGCGGAATGGCCGTGGAGCGGAAGAAGGACGCCTGGCCCCATAACGCCCTACGAGCAGAGTCAATACTAGCATCCAGATCTGGATGCTCATTTACATGTAGTTCAGAACAAATATGAGCCCCAAGCACCTCCATCTCCGTCACTCTTCTGAATCGATACATTCCCAAATCCTCCGACCCAATCGAGAGAACAAGATCAGCAGTTCGTAATATTTCCCCTTCCGCATCACGCGGAGGAGCAGCACCGAACACCATGTACAATAGACTGGACTCCTTCGATCTCATACCATAGTCATGTAAGTGTGTAGTTAGACAGTGTAACATGCGCGTGAGTTCCTCCCGACTCCGAGCCAGGACATAACAGTTGTCCGCCCAGAGGAAGTGATTGATAACCGAAACACAGCTAGTCGAGCCTGTAGCAAACTCAATACGACTAACTAGCCTCATACAGATTACCGCCGGGAACCTCGTAGAGCTCTTTTCTCGCTCAGTCCTCAGAAACATGTGAAGGAAGCTTGAGCCAAAGAACTCGAAACAAAAAAAAGCGGTTACATACTAATAGTTTTATCTAGCTCGAGTAGCTCACTCTTTTCAGAGCTCTGCATACTTCAGCCGAACGCCCCCCAATGATTCTAGATCGGTTTCTGTGCGTACCAGATCTGTAGCGGTGCCACAGCTCGAGTTAAGTACAGAATACCGACAGCGCCTCTAGAGAACCTGAGAAATACCAATAGTGTCGTGAACCTAGCTCGAGTAGCAGACTCTCGATACGACAGGCGGACGCGCCTGGTAATACTGAATCTGTTTTTGTGCGTAACAAACGTACGTTAATCTCTTTCAAGTCTTTGCAAAACCGACCCCAAGTGGGGTCGGGTCGGCGAACGGTTGGGAACCGGCGGTAAAACGTCAACCAGATTACCGCCGGGCACGTCCTAGAGCTCTTTTGTTGCACAGCGCTCCTCGGAACACATGTAGGAAGCTTCCGAAGCGAGAGCAGAAAAACTCGAAAAAATAGAATTTGCCGGTTTTCATCCCAAGTCGGTTCCTGCAAGTCTTTTGATAGTAATATTGCAGCTACCAAACTAAGAATTTAACTGGCAGCCGAGGCATAACCCACTACACGTGAGAAAAATCTGGTTTCTCAAAATGAATTGTCAAATATCTTTCAAATCTTAACAAAACCGCCACTTTGTCTCTTGAGGCCAGGTCGGCCAACTGGGCGCCGGCGGTAAACCGTCAACCTTCCTCACCGCCGGGAGAGAGCTTCCTGACAATATATAATGTCGAAAAAAATTGCAGAGAACGAATAGTTTTTTCAGACCAAGCGATTCAGACCTCTCGATGCAACATCGGAACGCCCCCCATGCTTCTGAATTGTGTTATGTACGAGCTCTCTAGCTCTCCTACAGCCCGAGTTACGTGCGTAAATCGACAGCACCTCTCAAGATGACTCGAACAATACGAATAGTTTGGCAAACCTAGCTCAAGTATCAGACCGAGTTCAGAGCTCTGGATTCGACAGGCGGACGCGCCTGATGTCTCCGAATCAATTCCTGTGATTACCAGCCCTGCAGCCCCCCTACAGCCCAAGTTAAGTGCAGAAAACCGACGGCATCTCTCAGGATGCCTCGAACAATACGAATAGTGTTGCGGACCTAGTTCGGGCAGGAGACCGAGTTTCGAGAGCTCTGGATTCGACAGGCGGGCGCGCCTGATGTCTCCAAATCGATTCATGTGACTACCAGCACTACGGACCCCCTGCAGCCCGAGTTAAGTACAGAAAACCGACAGCACCTCTCAAGATGACTCGAAGAACACGAATAGTTTCGCGATTCTAGATCGGGCAGCAAACCGAGTTCAGAGCTCTGGATTCAACAGACGAACGCGACTGATCATTCTGAATCGGTTTCTGTAACTATCAGCTCTGTAGCTGTCATATCTCGAGTTAAGTACAGAAAACTGAGAGCGCCTGTCAAGCATGACTCGAATAATACGAATAGGTTTGCGGACAGCTCGGCTAGCAGACCGAGTTCAGACCTCTGGATGCAACAAGCGAACGCGCCTGATCATTCTGGATCGATAAGGTGTGCTTACCAGCTCTGTAGCTGTCCTATATCTCGAGTTAGGTCCAATATACCGAGAGCGTGTATCAAGATGACTCGAAATGGCCGATCCCGCCTGCCTGCTTTTTGGCAGTAAAAGGTACCCGAGCGAGCAGGAATAAGATCGAATATCACGGCAAAAAATACTAGAGCTTAAACGAATTGTTCAATTTCGAGAACAAAATTTTCAACCGAGCAAAAGTCAGCAAAAGTTCCGTCGAGATTTTTCTTGCCAACTGGGCGCCGGCGGTAAACCGTCAACCTTCCTTACCGCCGGGAGACTCGTAGAGCTTCCTGACAATATATAATGTCGAAAAAATTGCAGAGAACGAATAGTTTGTTCAGCCCAAGCGATTCAGACCTCTCGATGCAACAGCGGACACCCCCATGCTTCTGAATTGTGTTCTGCACGAGCTCTCTAGCTCTCCTACAGCCCGAATTAAATGCGTAAATCGACAGCACCTCTCAAGATGACTCGAACAATACGAATAATTTGTCAAACCTAGATCGAGTATCAGAACGAGTTCAGAACTCTGAATTCGACAGACGAACGCGCCTGATGTCTCCGAATCGATTCCTGTGATTACCAGCCCTGCAGCCCCCCCTACAGCCCGAGTTAAGTGCAGAAAACCGACTGGCACCGGCGGTGGAGCGTCAACCTGGTTTTTTGCCGGGAACCTCGTAGAGCTCCTTCCACGCGCGAAAGTGCTTAGAGTCGGAGGAGAGAGCTTCTGGAGGCATTTCTCAAAAATTAAACATTCATTTTTTCATGTCGACATGAAGTTGGTTTCGCCAAGTGTTTCGATAGTAAAAGTGCGACTACAGAGCTCATATTAAGACGCAGAGGCCCTCACAGTCGGTTAAGTGAGATACGCGTGCACTCAACGGAGGGAGAGGACGAGAGGAGGGGACGAGAGGGGGACCAGGACAGGGCGATGGTATTTTCATGGCAGCGTGGCGACGCGCATCTCCGCCTTGGCGTGGGCCCTGATGGCCCCACGCTCAACGCGAGCGCGTGGGCCCTGACGGCCCGCGCGCTCGCGCTCTGGCACGCCTGCGGCCGCTCGGCCGACGCAGGCGTCTGGGAGCAAAGCGGGGTGGGTGGGCACCCGCGCGTCGGCCAGAGCCGAACGCTACGGACCCAAAATGGCTACCTGAGCCCACACCCCCTCCCACTTAACCTGCAGTCTACAACCAATCAGACTATACAAGTTAAGTGAGATACGCGTGCACTCAACGGAGGGAGAGGAGAGAGGAGGGGACGAGAGGGGGACCAGGACAGGGCGATGGTATTTTCATGGCAGCGTGGCGACGCGCATCTCCGCCTTGGCGTGGGCCCTGATGGCCCCACGCTCAACGCGAGCGCGTGGGCCCTGACGGCCCGCGCGCTCGCGCTCTGGCACGCCTGCGGCCGCTCGGCCATGAGAAAAGAAAGACGCAGCCGCGCGCGCGGGGACGCCCCGCCCGAGTGCGAGGGCGGAACCAGAGGCTGCAAGAGCCTCGCGCGCGCGGCCACTTGCCTGCAACCTTGAGGCCTTCCGCGCCCCGCGCACCCAGAGCGCGGGCGCGGCGCGTGCGCGATGCGCGCAAAAGAACCGAAAGGGGACGGCGCACGATGCGCCGGGCGCAGAGCGCAAGTGTGGCCCCGACCGCACGGCGCGCAAGACGCGCGGCACGGCCGGGTCCAGGAAGCACGCGACGTGCGCGCAAAGTTAAACTCCTCCAAAGAGAGAGGATCGCAGGCGCCACCTGCGTACCGTAGGCTAAAAGAAAGAAGATCGCAGGCGCCACCTGCGTACCGTAGGCTAAAAGAAAGAAGATCGCAGGCGCCACCTGCGTACCGTAGGCTCAAATGATCGCAGGCGCCACCTGCGCACGGTAGGCTGAGAGGAGGGCCGGCTCACTCACAGGCCGCCGCCTTCAGCCCGCGCCCGCGACGCCGCGGGCGCTGGCGTCGGAGTACGGGGGGGGCTCCACGCATAGATGGAGGGCGTGTTCCCCTGGCGGTCGCGGCTCTCGTCTCCGCTGCGGTCTCCGCCGCGCTCACTGGGGTCCCGGGGGCTGCCGCCATCGCCGCCCCTCGACGCGCGACCGTCCGCGCTGGGCCAGTCACGCTCACTCCGGCCGCGGCTGCCCTGGTCGCCCTTGGAGTGGCCGCCCTTGCCGCTCTTGTCGCCCTTGCCGCCGCTCTTGGAGCCCTTGGCGGCCTTGCCGGAGTGCTTGCCCTTGACCTTGCCGCCCTTGCCGCCCTTGTCGCCCGCGCCCTTGCCACGCCAGGCTGGGATCCCACCCCCGCCCGCGGCAGCCTCCGCGGCGGCAGCACGCCGCCGCTTTTTCTCCTGCTCGTACCAGCCGCCGCGAGGAGCGCGAAGCTGCCCAGCGTGCTTCCCGGTCTTACGCCGCGTGCGGCCGGGAGGGGTGTCGCCGCGCCGCGCCCACGCTGGGTCCCGCGCCAGACTGCGGCTGGGCGACCTCTCGCGCTTGGGCCGGTTGCGGCTGGGCGACCTCTCACGCTTGGGCCAGCTGAGGTCGCCCGGCGGGCGGTCCCCCTCAGCCCCCGCACCCGTGGCACCCGTGCTGGGGCGCTCTCCATGGCCGGCACTGGGGCCCGGCGCCTCCCGCACGGTGTGGCCGCTCCGCCGGGCCTTCTCCACCACCGTCTTGGGTTTGCCGAAGGCGACGCGGCAAGCCTCGCAGTAGCTCACGTCGCACCCCTTACAGTGCCACCGCAGGGCTCCGCTGTTAGCTCCGCCCGCGGGGCACATCTCGCAACCCCAACCGTCTCCCGGGTCAAAGGAGCTCCAGCGCATCTTGAGTGCGCACGTCGGGCAGGCAGGCGGCTGGATGGTCGGGCCATCCTCCCCGTCGCTGCCTGGGTCAGGGCCGCGAGGTCGGCTCGCCCACTCCGTGACCACCGTGCATGGGTCCGTCTTGTAGAACCGATAGTTCGACCTCATGCACTCCCGCGCGCGCTTTGCGTCAGCGCGGCGCTGGAACTCCACCAGCACGCACGGCTCCCGCTTGTGGCGGTGGTCGTACAGGAAGGCGATGTGTTTGACGACCCCAAAGGGCACGACCACCTGCCTGACCACCTCGGCATCGACGTGGTGCGGTACCCGCTCGATGCGGATGATGGACTCGCCCTCGTCGTGCTGGTCACTGGGCTGCTGCTGGGCGCCCTGGCGCTGCTCCTCCTTGCGCCTACGGCGGCTCCTCGAGCGCGGCTGGCGCTGGGGCGGACCGTCCCCCGCGCCTGGCGCCGCCGCCTCCTCCACCTCGGTCTTCACCTCGAAGGACCGCGGCGGCGCCCCCCCGCTCTTGGGCTTCAGGACGGCCTCACGCTTCACGATGTCGGCCTTCGGGGGGGCGCCGCCCGTCTTGGGTTTCAAGACGGCCTCCTCCTCCTGTCCCCTGCGCCCGCGATCGCGAGGCGCATCGCGCTCGCGATCGCGGCGCCTCGCGCGCGAGGGCGAGCGCAAGGGCGCAGGGCGCCTCTCGCGCTTGCGGACCTCTTCGGCGAGGCGCTCTTGGCCCGGGGACCGCGCGGGCCGCGGGCGCTCCGCTGGAGCGCCTTTGCTCTGGCGCCGCGCTGCAGCCTGGATGGCCGCACGCGCCAGCGCCGCGGTGACCGCGTCCTCTCCCGCCTCGAGGACCGGGGCTGGGGTCGACCCCCCCTCGCCCCTGCTCGCGGCGTCGTCCACGTCGGTGAGCTCCACGACCGCTTCCGCGTCCACCGTGCGCATCATGTCGAGCAGCCCCCTGTTGTGCTTGCAGAGCTCGCGGAGCTCCGGCATGGGCTGCCCCTGGAACTGGGCCAGGGCGAGCGCCAGCTTGGCCGCCTGGCGCTGGACCTTGATATTCGGCCCCGCGCCCACCCCCCACGCGCCCCGCTTGCCGTCGACGATCACCAGCTGGCCGTGGTCCTCGCTCGCCCCCGCGGCCAAGCAAGCCGCCGCGATGCACGGGGCTGCTTCGTGGTCGTGGTTGACCACCTCGACGAGGTCCTCGCTGTCCAGCTCGTTCACCACCGTGTACAGGATGTTGTGGGCGGCACTCCGGAGCTCGTCCGACAGCGCGGCCCCCGAGACGACGACGCCGAGGGGGTTCACCGCCAGGATGCTGTAGTCATGGCCACGCGCCTTGCTCTGGTCCGGGGCCACCAGGCCCACCAGGAATCCCATGATGCACGCTGCCGGAGCGCGGGGCGGAGGCGCGGCTGGCGCGCGAGGCTGGGGTGCGCGCGCTGCTCGCGTGCCTCGCTCTGGAGTGGGAGATGGCTGCGGATGAGAGGACCAAGAGGAGGTGGGCGTGCCTGGGGCGATCGGGAGCGGTAGCGAAAGGGGGGTCGAGGGCGAGAGGTCCACCGGGATACCCCCACAACGCGAAGCCCCCGCCCTGACCTGAATACCCGTGGGACCCGCCTGCTGCTTCCCCACACGCCCGTTAACTCCTCGCCCTGGCTCGTATCTCACCAGCTCCTCCTCTCCTTCCCCCTCCGTAGTTGACCCTGCTCGCGCCGAAGGGCGCGCCCAGGGGGGGCGCCCGGGCGCCCAGGCCGGGCGTTCCGAGGGCCTCAGGTCGCTCCCAAACTGGGGCGGGTCGCTCCCGGCCAACTGGTCGGGGCGGGCGCCGGCCGCGGCGCCGTCGTCACCGCGGGCGTCCGGGGCCAATAAGGCGTGGCCCTCCGCCATGCCTCGGGCGAATGGAGCCTGACGCCGATGGTCCTCCCAGAGATATCCGTGGAAGGCGTCCGTGGACCACCTCCCGAACCTCTTGACCGCTTCCAGGTCGCGACAGGCGTGGTACAACGCCGTCGCGCCCCCGATGCGCAGGGAGTGGGATCCCATCTGGCCTGCGTCCACGCCGCAGGCGGCAGCCGCGAGTTGGAGGAGCCCCTGCACCTCCTCCCGCATAATCGGGTGGCCATCGGGCCGGCGGAACAGGGGGAGCCCCGCCTCGGTTCCTCGTCCAAACCGGTCCGGCAGCTCCCTCTGGAGGTCGGCGAGTGCGTCCACGACACACAACTCCACCCCCGAACGGTAATGGTTGCGTACGCAACCTGCGTTAAACTGGTCCGTCTTGGACGACGTGATCGTCAGTACTACCTCATCGCAGTCGCTGAGCCTTGCGCTGGGTGTACCCCCGCGCATCCCCTGTACGTCCTGCCCACGCACCACCCGTCCCATGCTCCAGGAGCGGTCCTCTTGGACCAAATACTCCGACGCGCGGAGCATGAAGAAGTACCCCGTCATAAGCGCCGCCCATAGGATGGTCGCCTCCCGGCGCGTGGCCGTCCCGTGGGCGAACAAGTACTCGCGGAGCCAGCGCAACATCCGGGGCGTGGCCGGCAGCTTCCGTTTCGCCTTTCCGTCCCAGCGGCGGAGTCCCTCGATCGTGGTCCAGAGCCGGCGCCGATCGGAGGTCACATCCCCAAACCCGGCCAGGGTGTGGGCATATCGAATGGCGAACAGGCGCTGGCGGATGGTCGTGGCCCGCCTCTTCATCACCTTGTACAGGTACACGACATACCGGATGAGGTCATCCTCATCCGTAAGGCGGGCGTCCCGAGTCTCCCCCTGCAGGTATGGGCTCCGGCCTCGGAGCCTCCGCCAGAGTACCCAGTTACGCCACCCGGCGCTGTAATTGGCCCGCGTCCCTTCGGCAAGCTTGGCCAACATCGCCTCGGTGGCGGTCGCATCCAGCTCGCGGGGGTCGGTGAGTTCACCTTGAATCCCTTTCGGGGCGCCCCCGCCGGCGTACCGCCAGGCGGCGGGCTTCACCAGCGCGGGAGCAGGGGCGCTGCGGGTACGCCGGCGGGCCTTGCGCGGGGGGCGAGCCTCGCCGCCCACGCCGTCCATGGCGCTTGGCCTGGGCATGCCCGCGCCTTCCGGAACAGCGAAGGTCACCGCCCCGACCCGCTCCCCGCCTGCCCCGTCCTCCCCTGCTGCGGTGGACCGCGCGGTAGCAGGGGGGTCGAGCTGGTCCGCCAACCGAGCGGCGTCGTCCGTCGTCTTCCCCGCCTCCAGCGCAGCCTCGAATGGCCCGCTTGGGCGATCGGGGGCCTGAAGCCAGGCCTTTAGCCACAGCTTAACCATCTCGTCGTTAGCGAGTCGGTCGTGATCGGGTCCGACGCCAGCGCGCGCCCCGGGTGCCTCGCCTGCGCTCGCTGCCTCTACGGCCTGCCTCAGCAGGCGCTCCGCCCACTGGAGCACCCAGCGGGCCGTGCGACGCGGGAGTGCACGAGCGGCCTGCCGCATGCGCTCGGCGATCGGCATACCTCCAAGGCCCAAGGCATCCCACAGCTCCGCCGTGCCCCCCTGGGCGCACCAGATTTCTTTCGGGTGCAGGGCTCGCACGGTCCAGCCGCCCTCGGACCCTTCCAGGATCAGGGTGTTCGCATAGCCCTTCAACGGGTCGGGCTTCGCCCGTGCCGTATGGCAGGGCCCGCGCGGATCATGAATCACCACGCGCTGGGCCCGCCCGCCTCCCGCGGGCTGCCATGTGCCGCGCGGCCAGGGCATCATGCGATCCCCCGTCGTCGAGATCCGAGGGTCCACGAGCAAGGTGCCGTTGTCGAGGTCCAGGCGGAGCTCATCCAGCGGTGGCCGCCCTGCCTCTTTCCAGAGCTGGCAGAGGCCGCGTGGCTCCACGCAGGGCTGCCCCAGGGGGGGTATGGGGCTCGGTGCCCGAACCCGTTCTCCGCAACCCCAAACCTGGACCGCCCGCGCGCGTGCCGTGACGTCGCCGAAGTGTGTGCACAGTAGGCGCGTCTCTGGGGAGAGTGCCACATAGCCGAGGCGCCGTAAGCGCGCCCCTAGCCGCACTGCAGCGTAGTTGACGGGGGCGTCGAGCAACACGGCCAGTGGCCGAATGGTGATCAGTAGCCGCTCCAGGCCCGTCGCTTCGCGTCCACCGGGGTCCTCCGATAGTGACACGCACAGCCAGCGGGTCCGTGGGGCCCCAGTGGGGTCCTTGGGGTGGTCCCCGTCGTCCGGGTCCCATCGGTCACCGACATCCCACGGCGCTAGCAGTGCCGACCCACCGAGGCTCTCCCATGCCTCCCCAAAGGGGGGCCACGCGGTTCCCACCTCCAGCAGCCGCGCCCCCTCGACCAGCAGGGGGGCGTAGCGTGGTAGGGCCTCCCGGGCTCCTTTGACTTGGAGTGCAGCCGCGCGCCAGGGCCCGTCGTCTCCTGGCATCCGCAGCTCGCGCTGGGCGGCCTCCTCCACCAGCTCGCCCCACGGTGCTGCCGGCGACAGCTCGGTCCATCCGGCCTCCGCCATCCGCTGGCGTACCTCCTCCACCGTGGCACGAGTAATGAAGTCGGCCAGCTCGTTGTGGTAAGTCCGTAAGTAAAGCCCGTCCAGGACCCGGAACTTGTACCGTAGCTCCAGCATGGCCAGGACTCGAAGCAGGTGGCGCGCCACCGCGTTCCGTGCCCGGCGGCGTCGCAGCCAGCGGCTGACATTACTGTTGTCAGTGACGTACGGCAATAGCAGCTGGAACCAGTCCGGGCCCTTCTCGGCCGCCAAGGCTATCAGGCAGAGGAGTTCGACCACCGCGATGATCTCCCCCTCCCCCTGCCAGGTGACCCCAGGGGCGGAGCGGAGCGTCTCCAGATAGGGAGCCGCCTCCGCCACGATGTACTCGCGCGAGGACCAGTCCAGCGCACCGATCCGATCCAGGGTGGCATCGCCTCCCAGCCAGCGCAGCTTGCCGAGCGCCCCCGGGAGTGCGAGGGCCTCGCGAAGGCCTAGCAGGCCCTCGAAGGAGGTCTCGAAGTTACCCTCGACCGGCATCTCAAAGCAGACGCGCAGCCAATCCAGGGTCTGGTGCCAATCGTCCCACGCAGCCTCTACCATCTCGGGGTCGCCCGGCGGATGGACGTAGGCCTGACCTGGGTCACCCGACAGCATCCGGTGGACCGCTGGGAGCTCCAGGCTCAGGGCTGGAGCTGCGCAGGCGCAGAACTGGCCGAGCCCACTTAGCTCCCTCGCGGTTCGCAGCCGGACCATGCGGCAGCCGAAGCTCAGCTCCGGCTCCGCCAGTAGGAAGCGCATCTTCATGGCCTTGGGCTCCGGGAGTCCAACTCGCTCGCGCTCGAAGTCCATACTGAGCCCCCAGATAATCTGCGTGGTGGAAGGCTCCCCCTCGGCGTCCCTCTTGCTGACGTTCACTGCTTCGGACCCAAACACCTCACGTATGGAGGCATCCAATGCGTCGCAGGCCATCCACGGCCGGACCCCAATGTCGGGCTCCACCACCACAGGGTCATCCATGAGCCACTCCGAGTGGAAGTGGGTGGTGTCGTGCCAGTGCGGCTCCCCAGGCCGATAGCTCTCGTGGAGCTCCCTCGCCGCCAGGGCGAGCATCATGTAATTGCCTGGGGCTCCCGTCCACCCAAACACCATGGCTAGGTAAACGACTCTGACGTCCCCCTCGATGCCAGCGTGGGCCCCCGGTAATGAGGTGCCAAAGTCCCCGACGTCCGCCGGGGCGATGTCCAGCCACTTGAAGGCCCGCGAGACGTCCCGCTTGGCGCAGAGGAGGCGCGCTCCGGGGTGGCGCGCGCGATGCCATACCGCCGTCCTCGCCACTTGCCGATGGCGTGGCTGGACGGCAGGCGGGTGGTCGCGCTTGTGTGTGGCGGCGTTGGCCGAGAGCATCGCGTGGATCATACGCCCTTCGGACGATAAGGTCCTGTCCGGTAGCTGCTTCGGTACCCTCCCCAGGGGGGCTTCCACCAGCTCCGTCAGAAAACCCTCTGCCGCCTGGGAAGCCACCAGGACGATCCCCCAGGTCACATCCGCCCATACCTTCTGGTAGGCCTCGTCGATGTGGGCTCGCACGCTGGGGTACGGCTGGGCTCGCTCGCGCCTCCGCGGCGCGCCCCGCCGCGCGGAGGCTCCCCCTTCCGCTAGCTCCCGGACGTACTCGAAGTGCTCTCGGCTTAAACACCGTCGCACCTTGTCCCCCAGGACACCCCGAAGGGGGTTGCCCAGGCGCTCGTGGCGCGCGCGCCTAAGCAGCGCGGCCGCTTCCTTCAGGGACCCCGTCCGCTGGAGGAGCTGATCCCCCAGCCCCACCAGGGTCCGCATGGCTTCGGGGTCGTACTCAGGGTGCTCCGTGCAGAAGGTCAGGTAGACCGTGGCCAGCTCCGCCGGGCTGCACCCGTCGAGGTCCTCCGCGATATCTCTGGCCGGATCCTCGCAGGGGGGTCGAGTCTTGCCCGCACTCACCTCCCCCTGTGCCTTGCCCAATGGGGGCTTAGGAAGCCCCGCCAATGCTCGGTGCATGGCTGGGCTAAGCCTACCGCATTTTGAGCCGTCCCCTGAGGCCTGCAGGCGCTCGATTCCAGTGAAGTCGACGCCCTGCAGGCGCCCGGGCGCCTCCGCCCGGGCGATTTTGGGGGACGCCCCCGGGCCATCCTCCCATATAGGCGCCAACTGCCGACGCAGTTGGCTCACCGACCAGCGGTGATAGGCCCCTTTCAACACCTTTGCCCACGCGGCGCAAAGGCGGGGGGCCCAAACCTGCGCCTCCTTGGTGCGCTTAATGCCCGAGCCCGGCACGTGATCCTTCAGCTCGACGTGGTGGTGGTCACGTGGGCAACGTCGCGCCAACAGCAGAGCGTGCAGGTACAGCCGGGGGCTGACGAGCCACCAGCTGCCCTTGCGATAGCGGCTCTCTGGCGCGTCGGACGGGGCCTTACCCCAGGCGCACATGTGGATCGGGACGATCATGGCCCCCGTCGCTCGACGCAGCTCGTGCATCGGGGCCTGGTCCCAAATCTTGGGGTAGCGGCCCGAGGGGCAGGAGGACTCGATGAGAAACTCCTTGCCGGCGTCGTGTAGGATGCGGCAGGTGTCGCACGTGAACTGTGTGTGGCTGTTACCCACGCGCTCGAACTCTTTGGAGCCATCCCCCTCGGGGTGCTCCCACGTGCGGGTGCCCTGCGGGGTCCCGCCCGGCTGGGTCATGAGCCCGAGGTCGGTGTACGAGCCACACGGGGTACCCCAGCACCAAACGTTGGCCACGTCGGGGCCCATGGGGGTCCGTGCGGCCTCCTGTAGGCGCGCGCGAACCGCTGGGTCGAGGGTGTCATGATCCGGCCGTGGGCCGGACTCTCGGAGGGGGTCGTCGTAATATTCGATCGGCTCCAGCACCCGGATGCCCTCGGCGCGAAGCGCGGCCGACCAATTTCCCGAACCGGCGTACACCTCCTGGGCGATCAAACCGTACGCGAACGCGGGGTCGTGTCGAATTGGCATCGCGTTCGCCTCCAGGAGGCGTGCCTGGACGTCGGCTGGATGTTCCCCGAACGAGGCTGGCGCGCGTCCCACTGCGCGGCCCGCCCGACCTTCCGCTGCCTTGCAGTGGGTGCAGGGCGCGCTCTTGCCCGGGACGGTGGGTTCAACGTCCGGGCCTTCATCGAGCATCTCGCGCCAGCCGACACTTACGATCTCGCGGGACAGGCGTCCTGCGTGCCCCCAGCGCTGGCCTAGGGCCGCCGCCTCCGCGTGGGAGCGTGGGCGCAAGGCGCGCATATGGCCACGCCAGATCAGGAGTGGAATTACGTGATCCTCCGCGCCGACACCCGTCCCCATTAGGTGGTCCACGCATAGGCGCCCACTGCCGTTGACACGGTGCACCTGGAGCGTGACGGCGTCGAGGTCGGCGACGGGGCATGCTGCCAGGCAGCGATAGTCCTTGTCGTGGTGCGGGTGCACCGCATCATGGACGTAGGAGCGGACATCGGCCTCCAGGGCCGTGATCCACGGTGGGGAGTCGCCCAGGGCCCGCAGGGCCTCATGGGCCTCCTCCCATAGTGCATGGCGATACGTCGCGGCCAACTGCTGCACCGCGTCCGGGCTGGGCTCACCTGTGCCCTCGCCCGCGCGTAGCAGGAGCACCCCCGCAGCTACGTGCAGTAGCAGGCACTGCCGCTCCTCGGTGTCGCCCACCTCCAGGCCCATCGCCTGGCCCATCTCCTCTGTAGGGCCGAGGCGGTCCCGGTAGTCGATGAAGTCCCACTGGATGCGGGTGTCCCCGTCCCAGAAGGTATAGGACCCGCGGCCTATCAGCCCGTCGGTGTCCCACGCAACCGGGCCAACCTCGGCCCCGCCCTCGGTGACGTATCCTGCGGCGCAGCTAAGCGCCTCATGCAGGTCGGCTGCCTCGCTGCTGAGACCCCGATGGCCTCGGTCCACGGCTTCCTCGAGGGCTCGCTCCAGGGTGAGCCGCTCCCCGCGCAGGCGCGCCCCCAAGACGCGCCCGCGCACGTGGCTCTGCAAGTACTCGCTGGCCCCCTTCAGAGGCGCGAAGATGCCCTCGGATTCGAGCTCCTGCATGAGTTTGAGGCGAAGCTCCGGCCCATCACCCGCGGGCTGGGCGTCCCAAGTGGCCGCCGCGCGCGGGCGGTCGTGGTCTTCGAGCCATCCGAAGTCGGGGCCCTTAACCGCTTCCCGGAGGTCAGATTCCATCGCGGCAAGCTGGAGCGCGGTGTAGTCGTCCGGGGCCTGCCCCGGGCCCGGGTCGCCCGCTGCTCGCGAGCCGCTGCCACGGCCACGGCCCTTTTATTTCCTTCTGGGAGTCAGGGGCAGCAGGTGGGGAAGTGTCCTCGCCAACCTTCTCGGCCTCGGCTGCCTTGGCCTGCGAGCGCAGCTGCGCAATCATCCCATCCACCTGCTTGGGATCGATCCGGGGCGTCCCAAGGAGCCCCCCGCGCCTCGTGAGCTGCATGACTACCGAGTAGTCCAATCCGCGCGTTGACTTGATGGGGTCATGGGAGTTAGGGCAATCGCAAGCCTTCCGCGAGCAGCCCATGTGCGTGGTGGCCCCCCAGCAGATAGGGACGTTGTCCTTATTGCGGGGCGCATGCGCCACGGATCGCGTACGCTCCGGGCGTGTTAGTTCCTTGCCCGCTGGGTACGCCCTCTTGGGGGCTGTCCCCGCTGGGGCCCCGGTGCCCGCCTTGGGCCCCGCCTTCGGCTGGGGCCCAGCCCCCGCCTTGGGCCTGTCATCCCCCTGCGCCGTGGGCCGGGGATCGCCCATTTCCTCGCTCCCTCCCGCTTTGGGCGGTCGCTTCGTGAGGTGGGCGTTCAGCTGCCCATTGAGGAGGCGCGTGAGTGCGGCCTTGCGCCGGGGCACGACCACCTGCTGGTAGTAGGCGTTCGGGTCCCCGAGGTCGAACGTTCGGGGCAAATCGTAGCCGTTCTCCGGCATGAGTAGGATGTACTTGATGTCCTCCCTCCTCGGGTTCTCGGTGTCGAGCTCTCGGCAGAGCCGACGCCTCAGCTCCCGTAACTCCTCGACCCAGGTGCTTCGGAGCTCTTCCCACAGATCCTTGACCCAATGGTCTGGGAACTCCGAGGGGTCCCTCTCGAAGGCCGCCTCCAAGAACCCTAACGACCGCCGACGCTCCGCCCCATGTGCGACCCCTACGATGGACTCGAACATCTGGATCTCGCACCGGGCCCTCTTGAACCAGGTCGCCATGTGGGTGGCGGGCCGCTGGCGGGGCTCCAGCTTGTCGTCCACAGGGAGCCGATAGCCATCGAAGTCCTCGTCACGCGCGGGGACGCAGTCGTCCACCGCCAGGTCGTGAGGGCCCGTCCCGAAGGCGAGCGCCGCGTAGCCGTGCGCCACACGGTTGGTAACCAGGCAGGGAAACCCGATCGTCTTGAGCGTGCTCTTGGAGTGCGCACACATGCGCTTGAGAGAGTCGAACAAGTCCTTCCCCGTGATCCCCTCGCAGGCCTCAACCACGAAGGTGTTGCATCCCCGGGCTATGTAAAGATCAAGTTCCTCGTCCCGACCGATCCCTGCCCTGGTGCCCCGGGCCTTCTTGTCGCCCTCGGTGGCCCGCGCCTGCCGCTCGGCGGCGAGGACGTGGCGTTCGGTGAGGCGGTTCTGGCGATCCAGGCGCTCGATGATCTGGGCTTCGGCCTCGGCTGCAAGCCCGCCCAGGGCGCCCGCCGCCCCGGCGTCGTCTGGACCCCCAGCTCGCTCCCCACCCAGGCCGCCCCCGTGGGGCGTCTGGCCAGTGAGGTGGCCAAGGACCGAGGCCCCGTCGAGGAGCGGATTGGCCCCACGAGCGGCCCCCCCGCGTCCATCGCGTGCCAGCAGGTCCCAATCACCCAGCAAGCCCCGTCGTGGGCCCGTGGGTTGGATGGGGGGCATGGCCCAGAAGAGCTCGCGTCGGGGTCCCTGCTTCGGGCTGGGATCCCGTCCCCGCGCCGAGCGACTCCGCGACCCCTCGCGTGAGAGGCTGCCCTGCAGGGGAACCCTGTCGGCGGCCGCAGCACGCTCCCGCGCGCGCGCTTCCAGCTGCGCATCCTCCAAATCCGCGAGGGCGCGCTCCAGGTCGGACCCCAGTGGGCCCGCCGCTGCCACCTGTGCGACCCTCCGCCGCAGCTGCCGTTCCGCCTGATCAAGCGGAACCCCGAGCAGGTCCGCGGCCATACCTAATGCACTGAGGGCCGCCGCTTGGCCCCCCCGTCCTTTGAGATCCTCGGCTCGCAAGGAATCCATGAACATTTCGAGTGGGTCGGGCTCCTCAGCATCCTCGCTCACGCCGGCGGCGGCCGCCGCCAAGCGCGACGGTGCCGCCACGGGGGCTGGACGGGGCAAGCCCTCCATCCCGGGCGCAGGCTGCGCCCCCTGCGCGCCGCCCCGCCGATGGTGGCCGAGTGTGCGCACCGGGTCGCGCTGCAGCTGCTGGCGCTCCGTGTTCGTCAGGTAGCGCCGCCTCCAGCCGCTCGCGCCTTCCACGCCCACACCGTCCCACTGCTCCTGGCGTAACATCGCCAGCAGATCCTGCGGGATGCGGTGGGCGATGACACGCAACCCCACTTCCCGAGCCCCTTGGGGGACCTCGTACAGCAGCCGATTGATCCAGTCTATCGGGTAGCGCCCGTCCTCCAGCGGAGGGGGGTGCCGTACGACTTCGCTGGCTGGGACCTCCACCCTGACGCCCTCGAGGCTAGTCCCGATGATAAGTCGGGCGTCCCCGCCAGTGCCCCGTACGTCGAGCCCCTCGCATTCTCCCAATAGAATAAACCAAGGACTCGCCGGGGGCGCGCCGTACGCCTCCTCGGCTCCCCGAGGGTCGCCCGGAAGTATCGGGCAGACCTTCACGAGTAGGGGCTCCTGAAGCCACCCGTGATGGGCGATCCGATCGCCCGGAGCTCCGCGGTCGGCAGACCGTGAGCGTCCGCTGGCCCTTGCTTCCGCGGAGCGTGTGCGACGCGGCTGCGGCCCAGAGGCTAGGGCCTGCGCCCCCGTGGGCTCCACATCGACAGATGGGGCCACGGCGGGCGGCGGCGGTGCAGCGGGGGGAGGTAGAGGCGGGGGGTAGACCGGCCCGGGCGCTAGGCCAACCCCATCGGCAGCGTGCGCGGTCCAATCGCGCGCTCTGGCGGGGCTTGGAGCCCGCGCCCGCATGCGGCGGCGCAGGCCCCCGAGAATCCCAGGTTGGACCGTCGCTTCGACGCGCGCGGTGTGACCCTCGTCCCGTCGGAGATGTTCCCCGCACATCGGGGCCCCCCCGCAGCTACCCTTCGCCATGCGGAGACAAGTGGGGAGGCTGCACTTGCGGCCGATCAGGGTAGACCGATACTTCTGCGCATGGTGGGCGCAGAGGTGCACCTGTGCATTGAGACAATGCCCCGGCCGGGGGACGTCCGACACCTCCGCGTCCTCCTGTAGCAGAACAGTAGCCTCCTGCATCCCTCGGTCGCCGCACCCCTCCGGCTGGAGGGGGCGTGCGCCACCCGCGAGCTGCACCCCAACTTGTGCGGCTTGGCAGGGGCGCTCCTCCGCCTCCACCTCGCTCTCCGAATCGATGTCCAGGCGGCGATAGCCCGTGGCGTCGGTGATGTAGCGGGGCTCCGGCCGGCCCCGGCACAGCCATCCGAGAACCGACCAGGGTGAGCAAAGCAGCCACTTGACGACCCCGAATACCTTCCGGAGTCCCACGCCGACTGCCCGGCAGGCCGTGGCCTTTCCGTGCTCAGCCAAGTCCACGATCTGTGTGTGGTCAATGGCCGCGCACTGGTCGACATGCATGGGATGCGCCACTGGACAGGAGGCGCACTCGACGGCACGACATAGATGCACATTCCCTGTCTCCTCGAGGTTCAGCCGCCACTTGCGACTGGTGCACCCCAGGACCTGCCCGATCTTGATGTTGAGCCCGTGGCGGTCCAGCCGGTACCGGTCCGCGAAGTTGCAGCTGATGCGGGCCACCTGCCCGTGCTTGCGCAGAAGCACGTGGTTGCACGCCCGATTGGTCCCTCGGCCGCGGACCCCCTTTGTGTAGAACTCCGTCTCCACCACGCCGCCCAAGCCCGGCCCGCGCCAGCGCACCAGCAAGGGAGTCGGAGGGGGTGGGGGAAGATGGGCGCCAGGCCCATCGCCTCCGCGTCGCTGGCAGCACCGGGTAATCTGGTACCACGCCCAGCGGAGTCCCCCGGCTGCCCACAGCATAGGCTGGGCTGCGGTGTTGACGATGAAGGCCAGGGCACCCAACACGAACGTGAAGATGCCTAGGGCAAAGCATAGGACCGCGGTCTCCCACCAGTACCCAAGCATCTTAACGCCAAGGCGGTCGACGGCGGATCCGATCCATCCGCCACTCGTCCGGATCGTGCCCGGGTGGTCGGGGGAGCTTACCCACGCTCCGTAGCCCACGAACTCGAAGACCCAGGCTGCGAAGCCCCAACCGGGACCCGGCCCCTCCACCGGGGGCGGGGTAGGTGGCGGCGGCGGCGGTGGGGGTACGTTCCGGCCAGCCCACCAATGGGGCAGGTGCGGGACCCAACCACTCCACCCCCAATACCCGTCCAGCCCACGCGGCAGGTCAGGCTCACCATCGCCCGTCCGGTTTCCCGGGGCGGACGGCTGCCCAGGCGCGCCCGTGGGCTCGTTGTTACCTCCGTATGCCGGCGTAGCTGGGCTGCCCGTGGGCTCGCCCTCGCCTACGCGCCCGATGCCCGCGGTCGTGGTCGTTGTAGTCGACCCTGACCGCGGCGGCGGTGGGACGCCCGGCGTCCCCGGGGGCTTGGCCTGCGGCCCTCGCCCCTTTCCCCCTGCAGGCGCGGGCTTGGCGGGCGGTCCTCGCCCCTTGCCTCGCCCCCCACCGCCTGCCGGCAGCGCTGTCGGCCCGGGCAGGGCTGGCGGCGTCGGCGCTGGGACCTCCTGTCCCCCGCGCCCGAACGGCAGCCAGCCAAGTGCCCCTTGGACCGTGAGAGCGCCGCCCGTAACCAAGATCATCAGGTGCGCTCCCAGGAAGCCCACAGCCATGGCACCACAGGCGCGCTACCTAGTCCGCGGACTAGCACGGCTGTGGTTATGGCCGCCCCGCGGCCCCCTGGAACACCCGCGCGTCGGCCAGAGCCGAATGCTACGGACCCAAAATGGCTACCTGAGCCCACACCCCCTCCCACTTAACCTGCAGTCTACAACCAATCAGACTATACAATCTACAGGTGCGAAAAATCTGGTTTCTCAAAATGAAGTGTCAAATATCTTTGCAATCTTGGCAAAACCGACCCAAAGTTATCACATCTTCTTTTCTGGCCGGATCGATCAACTAGCTCCACCCCGCGCCGGAATTCCTCCAGCTCATCGATGCCGAAGAGCTCTACAAGCACAGCATCTCTCAGGATGCCTCCAACAATACGACTGGCGCCGGCGGCAAACCGTCAACCTGGTTTTTGAGTTTGAGTCAGGGCGCGGACAGCTGTGACAGCTGAGCCCTAAGACTCCCAAACGGAGCACAGGGTAGCTAGAGAAGGCACCTCTTATCATCACACTGCCGAGCCACTGAGGCATAGGCATCGGAATAGGATGCAGGAACAAGGAAAAGGATGCAACACAACATGTGAGAATGCAAAGGTGTTGGAACAGGTTAGAGAATGGTGTAAGAGCTGGTTAAAACGGTACCCAGAACGTGTTCCACGGCCATACAATGCCGTTTTTCTGCATTGATCAAAGCAACAGCCGATCAGCAGCACATGCTTCCACAGACCACCCTCCAACGAAGAAACCGTGGAGGCCGACTAGTTCATGTTTACGTTGTATATCACAGGCGAAGCAGAGTGAAAGTTAAAGCTGAAGTCTTGAACAGCGCCAGGCGCCAGTTAAGGCCACAGTTAAGGCCAAAAGGTTACACAAAGGTTCCTAATGTGGCTCTGCAAGCGTTGTTCCATCAACCGTTGAGCACCACTTGAGTAGAATGTCAAGCACCGCCAATGTCCGAAGCACCACCCTGCAATACGGTGCATCCTTATCTTGTCCAACCGACACAGCCCACAGGTTCTCTGGATGTCCGCGTCCTCCCCCCCATCACGGCGCAAAGCCTCACAGAAACGGTGCAGAGCAGCCTGCTTCAAGTAAAAATTTGCCCTCACTCGCTGGGTGGCCATATTATCCCATGCGTGGAAGGCCGCATCCGAATCAGCGTCCTCATCTCGCAAGTAGATTGATGGGCCGACTTTGACATAGAAGAGCCAGTTAGAACTGCCTGAGCCTTCGCCCTTGCCCGCCTCCTGTTTCTGCGGTGCCTCTGGCCTTTCCCACGGCCAGCATCCTCCTCAGGACTCGGCGCCTCCTCGGGACTCTCAATTCCCATTCGAAGTTTGCATGCGTTGAGCGCCTCGATCCGAGCCCAAAACTCCTCTTTCGGGAGCCGTTCGAATTCCCGCCAAAGAGCAACTGCATCATCATTGGCACGCGCCCAGTCCCTGGCAGCTTGACACTCAGATCGATTGCTCTGCAACTCATCTGAACAGAGCCGGGAAGAAGATGCACAGTTATCTTTACGACCCGGCGGTAACCAAGACGGCGTCTGGTTACGGGGGCTCGCGGGGCTTCTTCGTGCCTCCTCATCATGCAAATCCTCTTTCCGAACACCTGGGTCAACAGAAGCCGACAGAGTGTCAGGAAATGGAGCGCGGCAAACTTCAGAGCTTGAATCCAAGAAAACAGTATGCTGAGAATAATGCAACTTCTCATTCAGCACCCCCTCACTCTGCAAATCCTCATCCTGCAACTCCTCGTCCTGCAACTCCTCATTCTGAACACCAGGATCAAAAGAAACAGAGCCCAGTCTCGACTGCAGCCCACCATCTGGAGACTGCACCACATCTGGAGAATACGCAACCGAATGAGACGAGAAAGCTTCTCCACGATCAGTTGGCCCAGCAGTTGGCACCGATAAGGAACTCAACAATACACTGACCTGCTCCTCCGAGTTCCCCTGAAACGGGCATGGGTTTCGCGCACAATCATCGAGGTTATCAAACCAGCCAAACGCGGGGAAAGTATTCGGATCAGCCACAAAATATGGATCACGAGCATTAAACTGCATAACATCAAATACAGCTTGTCTACAAATCGCCAGTTTGATTCTCCTTGTTTTTCTTTTCCAACTGGTCGAAACAGAACTCATCGAACAAATTTGCGCTGTCATGATGCCGCACAAGGAAGGGGCACGCAAGAACAACTAATCAATTCAATGCCGACAGATCACCCGTTCGGTACTCAGAGATGCACGTTACGTGTGCATGCACAACCTGTCCGCACGACGCGGCTTGAGGAGTCCCCGACGGGCCAAGGCCGCGGGAGAGCGGGAGGTAAGCTCCGCTTCCGCGCCCCTGGTTTTTTGAGTTTGAGTCAGGGCGCGGACAGCTGTGACAGCTGAGCCCTAAGACTCCCAAACGGAGCACAGGGTAGCTGGAGAGGGCAACTCTTATCATCACACTGCCGAGCCACTGAGGCATAGGCAACGGAATAGGATGCAGGAACAAGGAAAAGGATGCAATACAACATGTGAAAATGTAAAGGTGTTGGAGAGCTCCAAGCAAGATGAAATGAGTCAGCTGCTTGGATGAAAGATGCTACCCAAAATGTGCTCCACGGCCATACAGAGCCGTTGTGCTGCAATCATCTCACAAAACATGACAGAAGCAGAGGCATCAAGCGAGACAGCTTCCTCCGCCACCAACTGCCACGTCCCGTGTACACACAAATCTATACACCATCCTGCAGCACATCCCTCCACAGAGCGACCTCCGTCGAAGAATCCACGGAGGCCGTCTAGTTTTGTTTTACTCGCATGTTCAATAAGTGAGGTATGGAACGTAACGTAACTATTTTTGGTTCTGGCCAACCATGTCAGCCTGTCAGCTCTTTCGTTTCCTTCTCGATAGATCCACTTGAACATATTGTGGCCCCAACTCGGAGGCCTCATACCATACAACACAGAGATATGCTCCAGCCTATTTTGAATGTCGCCAAGAATGTGCTTGTAGATAATATTGGATGTTGCCCAGAGACCGTTAATCCAATTCACCCCTGTGGCGGAGTCCCCAATCAATTCCATCGGTATCGAGTCCCGAGGCTCCGCATTCCACTCCGATGCAGGTTCATTAATGTACGCAAGTCGTTTCTCCATCTTCTCGTCCTCCTTCCTTTGCTGCTCCTCCGTCTTCTCCCTCTCCTCCTCCTCCCTAGCATATCCCGCAGGTTGTGCATGTTTAAAGTAACAGTACCCCCACGCCTCCTCCATGTTAGTAACATCCAGTGCCCGCTTCAGAAATTCTTTCCATCCCTGACGTGAAAAGGATAACGTGTGATACCAATCCTTCCCTGATACCAACTCGAAAATGTAATGGAAGTTTCTCAACGCCAGTGGTCTCCCCCCCTCATGCCGACGCGTCATTAATGGGCGTTCTTTCCAAGGCAGCGATGCAATGAAGGCCTGCCGTCGGTCAGTCCACTCCCCCGACCATGCAAAAATACATTCTCTAGCCTGCATATGCGAGTCCCCTGTACTACGATGCTGAGGTGGAGCCACCCGTCGCCGCTTGTTTGCAGCGATTTCCTGCGACGGCAACTCAACAGAGGAACGCTTTTGCGACAGAGAATCCTGAGATGGATGGAATGTCTTTGCACGCTTATGCATCTGGGAAATCAGATTGCGCCGATGCGCGGGTAATTGTGTCTGAGAACCAGGGAGCTCAAAGGAATCAACAGCATGCATCGTCTCACACACGTCAGGATGACATCCCATTGATGTCGAGCACGCAATACTTGGTAGCACATACATGGGTTCATCCTGACGTTGTCTCTTGGCCGGCGGTGGCTCACACGCAGCAAAGACGTTGGGGCCAGGCTTGCCTGAAGAATCAAAAGTACCTGGAGGAATCTGTGCGGGTGTTGGGTTCAGGCGTTTCACAGTAAACGTACAGTCCTGAGCCCACTGCCACTGACGAAACAAGAATAGCTGCACAAGAGACGGCCGTCCCAATTCCAGGAGCATACGCCGCCCACGTTTGTACAAGTTGCATAAGTATATACTCCAATCCATGTCGGCAGGTTTCGGGCGGCGTACCATAGAACACAATATTTTA
>CAUYUJ010014707.1:0-70969 GCA_963575745.1 Prorocentrum cordatum
TACATGATCACTTGAACGCGGTGATCCCAGGATCGCACCGCAAGTGTCCACCAGAAAACTTTACGACGATGATATTGAAAACGGAGTGGATGATGATTCACAACGATTGGTCCAAGATTGGCAGTGCAGCACTGGGACAATATGCCGAGGACAGCGTTCAGGATACACAAAGATACTATTCAAATGGTCTTTGTGCACCATCCGATGTATACAGCAATGGATTGGTAACTCCATGTTACGCTCCTAAACTTGATCGTGCAATGGCCAAGCTGCCTACGCGCCCACCTGGCCTTGCCAGGACATCGGATACATCTGGACACATCGGCCATATCGTTGAGGATAATTTGGTCACCAACATGAGAGCATTTTCCGACCTTAACCAAACAAGCAAATTCCGCCGCAAGCTCATTACATGGCTGACTGCGCGCGGAGGCTTTGGAGGTATCGGATCACACTCCAAGGCGGTGGCAACACCATCCGACCATCCAGATGGTTGGGTGGCAATATCAGACAATGCAGGGGATCTGGCAAGTACCTATCGTTGGCAACCATACAACGAGGGCAACGACTTCTTCGGCGAAGCCGCTGACCTGATCGGCCAGATCGACCCTGGTCTTACCTCTGGCCATGATGTTGACCCTTTCGGGCTGGACCTAGCAAAGTACAGCGCTTTCTGTGGTGGTCGTTTGGTTTCTACTCTACTTTCAGATAATGGGTGGTATTCCCTCATACAAGAAGACTTGGGACTATTATTGCATCATGCATTTGGGCCATCGGGGCACGCGTACAAATGGGCCAACTTGTACACCGACTCAACATGGATCATGCAGGCCAAGAACAAGTCCAAGAGTGCAAAACACAAGAAGTATCCAACTTATGGCATCGACGAGCTCAACACTGCACAGAAGCGAGAAGAACTCGCCAATGCATCAAACGCCGCTCTTGTACCGCTATTTATGCCGCGCCTCAACCGCGCGGAATACATGGGCGGCGCTACTCTCGAGCATTTGCCGACCAGTATCCGCGACGACATCATGATGTGGGCATTCTCCTTTGGCAATTATAAAGAATGGTTCAGACAGAACGACACGCAAATCGGCCAAGATTGCGTTCGATTGCCAGAGGCTGGTGGAGACGACATCCGCTATGGTATGGAGGAATTACGTGAGCAGCGTTTCGAGACACAAGAACGCCGTACCACAGCTATTCTCAACAACCAATATGAGAGCACTCTCGAGCAGCGCAATATGATCAGGAAGATCCGCGAAGCCAGATGCCTCATGTTTCAAAGCGACAGTGCTTCCATCAAAAAGTGGCGCGAGTTAAACGAGACTATCTGGGAATACTGGGCCAACGATTCCCCATCATATGTGAAACAAAGACATTCTTGCAGGGGCCTTAACGCCATGGTGGTATGGAGCGCGAATGACATCGCATGCGCCAATCACGGACACAACACCGTGGACATGCGTCGACATCAGAATCGTGCACCCACTGACGTATACGAGCTCCAGAAAATGGAATGTGAGGGCGGCGTCCCGACTCTCATGCCCGTGCATGTACACGTGGACGTATCACGTTTTGTCGACGTGATGCAGTACTTTCGCTGCCCCACAGTCATGGGGCCTGGGAAAGCAGCGCAATGGGGCGCACATCCGAACTTTGATCACCACACGAGCGACCTGATCAATATCATGCAGAATCGTGGTATCACTGTTCTTCCATCAGATCATTGGGTGGATACGTACGATAGGATTACCCCGCAGGCTTGGCACGCCAAACAGAACAATCATAACATGGCAATGTTTACAACGCAGTTCTGCGACGCAGTATGCTATCGCAACTTCTGCGCTTTGATCCAGTCCCTGCCTTCTCAGCCATATCCATTCAGGGCGCCATTACTGATTCCTGTCACGGATGAGCAGGCCTACACACAGGCCAAAGAGATCATGGCAGCCCTCGATTTCAGAGAGAAGATGACAAACGAATGGAAAAGAGATCTCAGCCTCACGACGTTGATGACACAGACGGCAAGCGAAATGGCTCATTGCGCGTGGATGGCATCATGTGCCGATGGTACGTTGCCGGCATCACTGCCTGCTGACGCAGGCGACACAACGGAACCTATTCCTGGAATGCCGACACGTACACCAGCACCTGATCCAAGCGAGCCAGATAAAGCTATTCCTGACCATGATCCATGGGGTATGGCATACAACGACTTATTCCAGTACCTCATGTTGTTGATCAACGACTACCCTGGGGCTTGGGCATCCTGGCGTTCTGTTGAGAAAATGGAGCTCCTTCATCCCAAGATCATCAAAACGGTTGAGGATGCACATGCAGTCACTTGGGTTGCGTTCGAGCAATGTTTACAACAGATTAAAGATTTGGATGGAGATGGTAATGCGACCAAATCACGACTCATTGCGGAAGACAACAGGTTGACTTCTCACTGCATCGGCCCTGCTGCCGAGAACGAGAAGAACATCATAGCATGCAAAGCATTCTTCAGGCAGAATGCACTAGATCGCGTGGCATTGGGCCATGACCCCGATGTTCCAACAGCCGTGTGGAGGGCAGCAGCTGATACAGCACAGCCAGCCCCACCGGGCCCATTGCCTGATCCACTGCAACCTGGACCGCAATCGATAAAAGTGCCACAACCAACGACTCCTGAACCAACAGCAGACCAGCAGCCAGCAGATCAGCTCCCCAAGGCTGAGGCGGTACCGATCCCTGACGACGGCACTGACCTTGAGGCCATGGAGCTGGAGGCAACTCCTGCCGAGGAGGATCCGTCTCCACATGAAATGAATATATTATCATGGCAGGACAGCTGTGAGCGTTCCATGTACGAGGACATCAGCAAGGTCGGGATATTCGATAACGCATGCACTATTCGAGAGTGGAAGCTGCAAGCAGGCATCAAGGATGACCATCCGTACATGTGCCCAATGTTGAGGGGTACACGCGCGACCAATGGATTTGCCTGCCTGGAAAATCAGGATTGGTTCGATCAACTGTTGCACGATGATTGTGTGATTGCTCACGCGCCTGATATCGCACAGTCTGGTTTCTTCCCAGAGTGGAAATGGATATCGTTACCACATTACGACGATGTACGTTATGGTCCCGAGCTAATTGAGGAAGAATGGTTGGGAGCAAACAAATGGATGAGCAAAGACATAACGACCATGTTACGCCACGAGATTCACTACAAAAAGTTTTGGATCAACCAATTTCATGATAGACGTATCAACATCTGGGAGAAAACAACAAAGAATGAGTGGACTATTCCAAGCAATTGGAAATTCTTTAAGGAGATGGTTGAATGGAAATTCAAAGATCGCAAAAACAGGCACAATGGACCATCCATGGACGCGGCAGTGGCACACTTCAAGAAAGATGGTGCAAATGATGGATATTCCGATTGGAACGACTACTACCCGATCTTCATCATTCGTGCGTTCCAGAAACATATTGATCCGCAGAAAAACAGAATTGAGATATACGCCAAGCCGATCCCCGAGGGAGGTGACCCCAGTTGTTTCGATTGGAGCAGCGTCATTGCTATTCGATGTGCTGGCGGTCGCAGTTGTGTCAACCCACTTTCCAAGCCATGGAATAGATGGGAGAGCCTACAATGGACAGATGTCAAATACCTCCATCACGGCGCAGCAGCCCGCGCTTGGCGCAACATATTGAAGACAGGGATCATTCCAGGCTACATCGATCCATCTTCTCAGAGAGACAAGCATCATACACCATCGCAGCGATCGGAGGCATTCTTCAGTTCCAGCTCATATTTAGACAATGTCCAGAATAATCCCCATACCTCAGTGGAGTCATACAATTTTAGTAACTACAGGTCGAGCTAGTGATCAATACGGAGATCGCCACAAAAGCAGGTCGCAGGTTTTGGCTGGGCGCTCAAGGCGCTATCATGACAGAGGACGTGGTGCCCGCTGCGGCAATTATTGCAATTCGCCGCCTCAAACCACATCACATGCATGGCCAGCAGATATGGCCAGACGGCGACCCATGGGACTACCCGCCATTGGCCGCGAGACCGCCATTGAGCAAGTACGAGATTTGTGCCTACCTCCCTGGAGAGTTCATCGACGACCCTCCTGGAATTGCACGACCAGAACATGGAGCAGCCAAGGACAACGTCAGCGTCAGCAACTTCGGCTCAGCTGGGGGCAACCCCTGCTAGCCGTGCATCTGCAGCCGATGCCTTGGATGAGCAAATAGTCCGCGCTATGATTCGGGAAACCAATCACAAAGCAGATGATAAAGGGTGGTTAATTGCCTTGTCATACTGCCGAGAAGCTCTTCGACCTATCACATCAAAGACTACACAAAAAGATCGGGACCGTCGCCCTGCATTTAATAATGTTCGCATGGGGGACTTTATTATCATTAAGAATTGGGGATCTATCAAATGCTTTCATTACGACAATCACTGGCCCAGGGCAATCACAATAATAAAATTCCCTTGACCAAAGGGGCACACACGATATGGCCCAATCATTCAATTCCGGCGTCTTCTGACAAAAAGCTTCTCGCGGTGCAGCAACTATTTTTGATTTCCCATTCTCACCTACGCGTTTTACACCGATGGGGTAAAACCTATCGGAGGACAGCGACACAACAAAGCATCACTTGGGCCTCTCAAGGGCGGTGGTCTTTGCCATCATTCACCAAATTCGTTATCACGACCACGAAAAACCGTGCCATTGACCCGACATCTATGGACAAAAAAACTTGTCCCGGAAGGACCAACCTCAGTCGCAGTGACAAGATACTATCCAAGCACAAGAACTTATGGCGAGTTAACCATCACCTTCGCGCTATGCCAGACGTTTTTATAGACCACAGTATTTCCGCGCTACACCCGACCAGCACTGCCCCGCTCCTCGAGACACCCTGTGCCGACGAGCTCGCCCTTTTCTCCTGGGTCCGGCCACACCTGCCGAGGACACCGCTCCTACGGGCGATAGACCTCAACAAACTGCAGGATCATCTAATGAACCCTTGGTTACCGTTATCGTGGACATATCGAACATATCGCTCACCGCTGATGAGAAAGCAGCGAACGACAACATGAGAGCAGATCTCTCAGCAGAAGTTCAAGCAGATGAGCACGTTGACGCGAGCATACTCGACAACATCATTGACCCGCCAGCAGACTTCCTCAACCATCCAGACTACGACCCAGACGAGGATTCAAGGTGGATTAGACAGTCAGATGACCGCCGCATATATCGTTGGACTTCGGAGTTGTTGGTATGATCGCCTTCCCCCCACCCCCCCCTCCCCCCTCCCCCCTACCATCCACTTCCCCCCACTCCCCCTCCTTTCCCCCCCCCCCCATGCATCCCCCCAACCCCCAACATCCCCCCCAATGACGTATGATAAAGATGAACCAGATCACAGAGGGATACACAGCGGCGAACGGACAGAATGGTAATAGGAGTTTCTCAATGTAACACAATCGCACTTACAATTCGAGATTCGATTTGGATCGAAAGCATGGAATGCAGAGTCATACCATTTGAATTATGATCATACCCACAAATGGGCACGTGACTTGCCAATTTGCAGCGCAGACCACTTTTTCAAAAAGTTGGTACATTACCTAGACCCAGAGACCATCGAGGAGTCGACTACTGGCGTCTTTCAATGGATCTCCAAAGTATATCAGAACATTTTGAAGGACAGTATTGCGGAGCTCCCTGATTTCACAAAAGATGCCATCCATCAGAAACATCCTGCACTCCAAGCGTTGCGTGACCTATTCAAGTATTGTACCGAGACATACGGTAACCCAGACTTCCCCGTATGGGAGGAGCCCTTGCACCCCCTAACTCTGCCTGCACCCTACTGCCCAACTTTCCCGAGGTATCCCCTACTGTCTGCTGTCACATTCTGTGCCCCCACTTCTTGTCTTGCCCTAGCTTTCCTGCATCGGTGGAAACACCTGCCGCGCCTCGTGAGCAAGGCGCGGAGCAGGATATTCCCCAGGACCCAGGCAGCGTTGCATCCGCAGCTCCTGATCAGGAAACCATGGTACGCATCATAGCCGAGCAGACGGGACTCAAGCGCGAGGAGGGCGACAACGAGTTCGCCTTGCAGGAGAAGGCTCGCCGTCTTCGCACCGAAAACATATGCCATGGTGGTGCCGAGGATGCGGACAACAACAAGACAGAGTACAAAGGACTGCCAGGGGAAAGATTGTCTAGGATCGAGATTGAGGGATTGAGTAGATCAATCGCTTCCCGACCGAACACCGAGATCAATCGCGAGGCCATCAATCAGATCGGCCATAGTCTCGCTCGCGGTCAGGACACTCGCTGGGGATCCCGTGATTGCCTCACGACGGAGGGGGCCCCAGAAACGATCTTGCATAACATCCCGCTCTGTCAGAATTGCGGTCGAGATTTATCCCTTGGGATCGTCACAGGTGATGGTACCATTTGTGACATCTGTTGGCAGTGTACCGTAGCCGTAGGTGCTACGGGTAAGAGTACCGCCGTCCAGAGCGATCTGGCGTACCTCCACAAGCTGACCAACTGGATCAAGACGACGCTCTCCCAGGACGCCATCGCGAGATACATTGAAAGACGGAGCCGCAAGTGCCATTATGACGGCGCGCACGACACAACCAAGGTAATGAGAAATAATTTTCGTTTGAGGAGATGGCCCCTTACACCCCCATTCGTAAGTCCCTACCGTAAGAACCCCTCTTTGTTCTTGGGTGCGCGGCCACACCATACATTTCTTCCCGTATTGTTTCTCTCTCTTCTGCCCTTTTTTTATTCCTTGTTGTCTTTTGTCTCTTTCTTTTCTTTTCTTCCTCCCTTTTCCGTCCTTTTCATTCTTTTTTATATGCGTCTTAGGAAGAGGTATCAGAGTGCGGTCGCTTTGTTCGAATCTGGTAGCCCTCCTGCACACGAGTGCAGACTGATGGGCGAAGCCGATGACGACAGACCTCTGTATTACCCATATGCCAATCTCGTTCAACGCTTTCTCAACGATTTGAAGTTCCACCACCAAATGACAGGCGCTCGCGTGAACGTGGGCAAGAGGGCCTGGAGCGTGGAGGACATGCGTGATGCGTGGGACATCCTCGATGTCAGCATCAGGACAGGACAAGCTGGTCGGGAGAAATGGTGGCTGAACGAGGGCCGACTCGACAGGCAGACGCGGCAGGCTCGCGGACTTATCACGATTGCCCTCCCTAGAAGGGACGGCACCCGTGAAAAGTTCACTCAGCGTAAGCTTGCTGCGATTGCTAACGAATTGTTGGGCTCCCTCGATCCGTCACATACCGACCAGAGGGGGGTTGATTCAGGGATGAGAACCGATCCAGCCGATCCCGATACACACTCCCATCAGTCCGATGATGCCATGGAGCCGCGCCATCCGCCGCCGCCGCCGCGCCCTGCCCCTGGCGATGCTGCGCAGTCCAGCGCCTCTGGCGCGACGGACCACGCGCCCGCGGGGCCACGTGTCAAGAGAGCGCGTACATCAGATTACGCCGCCTACTGGCGCGACGACCTCGAGGACAGCCATTGGGGCCTCAGGTATTGGAGCTACTACATCAACTGTGTGATCTACATCGCGATGAACAACGACGAGTACGTATACATCCATGACATCCAGTACAATGATTGGTTTCGCCACTGGATCCCGAGGACATCTTGGGAAACGTTCACGACGAGCTACGTGACGTACAATGGCCAGAGGATGTGGGGCCGTAGGTTCTACTTGAACGGCAGCGCGTAGTGAGTCGGCCGCAAGGCCCACCGCTCAAAGGCATGAACTTCGTTATAACCAAAGTTTGCCTTGAGTGGTGGCTATGCATTCTTTTAGGCCACTTCATTATATAACACAAGTGGCCACACACATACCTTTTGCGATAACCGAGGCAGCCTCCCAAGGAGCAAAGCCAACGGGGGTCGCCAAACATAATTTATATACATGCAGTTTTCGTGTTTTTCAACACGACATTCCGTCTGGCCAGACATTTGCTTTTACACGCAGTTGCGTTTCGTTGCAAGATCGCGTTCGTCAGCGCGATCTTAGCATGCATATTCTTTAGAGTTTAACATCATTGCGTTGATAATAATCTGATAGCTGGTGGCAACACCTGCCTCGCAAACGCGAGGCAGTTTACATGTTGCTTTAATGCTCAGATCTTCTTTCTCCGCCCACCCTTGTCTCATTCTTCTCCGCCCTCGCGTGCCGAAGCGTTTTGGGGAGCGCACCGAGGGGGGGCCAAAGTGTGCTTGGCGAAGAAATGGGGACCCAGGGTGTTCCTTCTTACTTCACTTTGCAGCTGAGGCTACACTGACTTTAAGCCCAGCTGTCTGCAGACTTAAGGATCATAGGGGTAAAAGGGTGACGGATTCTCTTCCTTTGTTCCCGAGTCCCGCCCTCGCGGGCGGGATTCGGGGCGGGGGGTGTGAATAGAACCCGTGTAATACCCTCATCTATACTCCTTATCCTTACCTCTCCTGCGCCTGGCCGTTTGGGCTCAGGTATTGAGATAGATCGATCAGACCTTTGATCGTGCAGGAGGGGGAGACATCCATCTATCCCTCCTTATCTCTACCAACGGATCAGGGGTTCTGTGCCCTTGTACTTCAACCCCATACACAGTGAACGCGACAGCCGCGAGGTATGGCCGAACCAAATCATTCTCCAAAGTGACAGCGCAGGGACTACGAAGGCGACCGTAGTGACGGCGCGCTGACGAGAATCGCCCCATTGGCCCCCATTATCCCACCTGCTTCGGGAGAAGGGAGATCATGAGAGAGCGAACGTGGTGAGGAACGACCGATGTAGCCTCCATGATGTTGTGCGTGGACAATGACAACGAGGGCTCCCTCCGACATCGCGGCGTCGTGGCGCATGTGTAATCCATCCGCGCTGATTGATGTCCCCTTGGGGCATGACCTCGAGACCCTGCCAAGGACGGTTGGCGCCTCAAAAGGGGGCGGCCCCAGGTAGCCCGATCCCCCGCCCGAAGAAAGACTCATCCTGACCGAACTATTTCGAATCCGCGTCGAGCGCAGGTGGGGGCGAGGGAAAAACTGAAACGGGGGCTCGCGCCCAGTTTGCCAGAGGCGGCTGAAACGACAAGCCTCCGACTGACGGGGCGACCGAGGAACAGACAACGTCAAATTATTGGTCGGGAGGGTGGCGGTGGGCTTCCACAGCCCCGCATCGCGGGCCCACCAGTGGACCTCACGGGCCCCCGACTCGACCCCCTCGAGCAGCCAGGCCCTCCAACTCTCATCCGCAGCCGTCTTCCCCTTGCCCGAGAACGTCCCCAGGAAACCAGAAACCTGCCCCAGCCGGTCGGCGCACTGGGGCAGCAGCGGATCTTCAGAAACCTCAGGGGTCTCACAGAGGAGGGCCCTGAGTGCAAGATGGGAGAGCAGAATCGATACCACTTTGGACGAAGGCTCGGACCTGCGAGCAAATGGCCAAACGCCTCCCGAGGTCGTCGTTGATGATGGGCGGATGGCCCGCCAAACAACCAGCCGAGTGCAGTGCTGAACTTCGCTGCTCGCCATGTTGATAGGCTTCGGCAAGAAAGATGCGGTAGGTGCTCTCCAAACGCCTGACAGCGTAGAGGTCTGGTTGTCTCGCCACCCTTTTGTCTTTGTCGAGAACCGATGTCCAAGCAAGTTTGGGGAGGCGGCCGTTGGCCCCGAACGCAGGCAAAGACCACTGACGATACGCGACGACCTCCAAATCAGCTTTATCCGCCCAGAGCCGATAAAGGCCGTCGAAGACCCAAACAGTGCTGTGCGCAGCCGGGTTTCACGTCCCAGCTAGGGTGCGGGGCCGATGACACAATCAACAGGGATGGGGGGGTGCTTTGCAAACCCATAAGCGTGCAGCTGACCAGTCTGGCGAAAGAATGCGAGGCGGACTGGCTTATGCGCTTTAGTCGCCGCCACAACCATATCGAGGTATTCTGGATGGCCTTGGGCAGGCCAATAGACACCAGGAAATAGTCCAGCTTGCGAACTCCCTGTGCACAAGTGCCCGTGCACGTGCCAGCCGCATTTGGGTAGACTATGTTAGCAGGCAGGGTACTGACAAGCTCCGACGACGCCAGCTCTTCGGGCTCCATCTGGAAATCAGCGCTGAGAACGTACAAACCCTGGTAAGACGAACGTAGAGCGCCTATGAAGGACAGAATGTCCAAATTGTGCACCGAGAGGCCCTCCGAGTCCTTGAGCTGCCCACAGACGGCCAGGAATTCCAAGCCCCCTGGAACCTGAACGACAGCAGCAGCAACTCTGCACATGACCACACACGGACCGTCAGTGATACCGTGTAAGCCGAGTAACTCCCTTGCCAGGATAGCATCACCACAAGAAGAGCCTTGACCCTCTCCCCTGGAGGCCGGGAGAAATCGTGATTTCCACCCGATCTAGAAGTCCGCTGCGAGGCCTCGCTCGCCTGAGCATCGCTGACCAGGTGAGTTTCCTGAACCAGAACAACGTGTGCGGCAGTCATGGGTAGCCAGGTCTTCGCGCTACCCCAGCGCGTGCAATTTGCTGCCACTCAACAAAGTTCAAAAAGTGTCCGAGCAAGCCGGGGCCCTGAGACCTGTGCAACAATCCAAGGGGGGGGGCCTTGGAGGCGGCTAGGCGAACAAGCCTTGAGATAGCAGGTGAAAGCCCCCCCACTCAAAAAGTGATGGCAGGACCCCCCCCCCTCGCCGCCGCCGGCCCTGCGCTGGCCTGAGCTGGGAACGAGGGGGATTCGGGAACCATCCGTTTTGGCAGCAGGTGCCACGAGGACAGAGCGGGCCCGCTCACGAACGTCAGCGGCAGGGGCGCCAGGCTCAGCGGCGTCATCAGCAGGTGCTTGCCTCTGCTGGTCGCCAGCAGCTCCGCCACTTCCGTGTCCAAGCCCACCCTCGGCGCCTGCGGTTTCGCGAACTGGCGATCCTGAAGTGGCATGTGGGGGCCCCTCCGACCGTGCGCTTCTTGGCGAGGCGTTTGACGTGAGCTGCATGGTCAGACTTGATCTTGTCGATGGAGGCCGCCGTGCTGGAGAAAAGGTCCTTCGTGGGGGCAGCCAGTCCTGCCTGGGGCTCAGCGCGACGCTTGTCGAACTCCTCGCGATCCTTGGGTGACAACTCATAGCCGGTGTCGTCCAGGGCGAGGGGCTCTTCGTAGTCGGCGATGGCGATAGCGTCGGGCTTTCCTTAAAGACACCACATCGCGAATGCTGAAGCCAGCGCGCACGACAGGACCAGTGGCAGCAGGCTCTGGCTGAAGAGCTGCCTTGTGGAGGCGGGGGACCAGATCTTTGTGAACTAGGTCTTGCTTGTTGAGCTCGGCCTGAGCGTCGGCCGCGGCGGTGGTACAATGCCTGTGCCACTTCCGAGCCGTCTCCAGGTTGTCGAGGTCTCGATTGAGGCGCCGCTCCAGGATGCGGACCTGCTGCAGCGCCTTGTTAGCCTGACGCTCAAGGGGCTTCTCAACGGGGCCCTTGACCGCGTCAACCTTCTGCTTCTTCCAAACCTGGTATTGCGACTTATCGACTTGATCACCGAATGTAGTGACCATGGCCAGCAACGAGCCGATATCTTTGATCTTGATGTCAGGCGGCATGGAGCTAGCGCCGCCCAAGAGGGCGAGGGCCTAGCCTCCTCCTCGTCGCCCGCGATCCGTCGCCGTAGTGTTCCACGACGACCTCAGAGCGTGGGCGGCGGCAATGTTTACACCATGTGAACCACTTGAGGTTCTTGCCGCATCCACAGTCCGCGTGAGCTCACTCCCGCCTGGGACCAGCTCCGCCCGCATCGCATTTGTTCCAGGACCACGAGCTGACACCTGCCATGGCTTCGTTCTGCTCTGAGTGTCGAGACCGAAAGGGCAACCGAGCCACTCTGGATCGCGTTCACCCAGCCGTTCTGACTCGTGCCATAACGGCTGGGAGGAGGAGGAGGAGGAGGAGGAGGAGGAGGAGGAGGAGGAAGAGGAGGAAGAGGGAGGAATCCATACGGATGACCAGGAGCAGGCGGACGAGGAGGAGGAGGAGGAGGAGGAGGAGGAGGAGGAGGAGGAGGAGGAGGAGGAGGGGGGAGGACGAGAAGGACAAGGAAAGGAAGGAGGAGGAAGGAGAAGGAAGGAGGAGGAGGACGGACAACCATGAGCAGGAGCAGGAGCATGAGGGGGGCAGCGGAGGAGCTCGAGCTCTACGCCTCGCTGCTCAGGGTCCGCGACCGGCAGGTGGGCGAGCTGCAGGGCCTGTGCGAGGCGAGCGACCCCCGCCTCGGGCTGCGGCGGGGTTTGGGCGACGATACGTTGTCGGACATATATATATATATATATATATGTGTAGATATAGGTAGGTATGTATATATGTAGGTAGGTAGGTAGGTAGGTAGGTAGGTAGGTAGATAGGTAGGTAGGTAGGTATGTATCCATGCATGCATACACGTATGTATGTATGCACGTACGTCTGTATAGCTGGCTCAATGTCGGTCTGTTTGTATGTATGCATGCATGCATGCATGCATGCATGTCTATATGTATATATTGGTTACGAGCGATACATCCATACATACACATATATCGGAGGTGTGGGGGTGAGATCGATGTGGAACGGAGAGCCCCCCTACCGAGAAATCGATTTCGGTTTCGTGTTCGTGCGTGCCGTGCGTGCAGGCGAGGCGAAGCTGCGTGGACGGGCGAGAGAATGTCTCCTGTGGCTGAGGCGCGGCCAGACCAAATGTTTGGCGCCCCGGCGTCCGGGGCCAGGCGGTGTCCCGCCGGTGTCCCGCCGGTGTCCCGGTGTCCCCGGCGAACGGTGCCGCGCGGTGTCCCGCTGGTGTCCCGCTGGTGTCCCGTTGGTGTCCCGTTGGTGTCCCGATGATGATGATGATGATGATGATGATGATGATGATGATGATGATGATGATGGTGATGGTGATGGTGATGGTGATGGTGATGATGATGATCATGCTGATGCTGATGATGATCATGATGATGATGATGATCATGATAATGATGATGTTGATGATGAGGATGACGATGATGATGATGATGATCAGGATGATGATGAGGATGATGATGATGGTGGTATTGATGGTGATAAGGATGATGATGATGATGATGATGATGACGATTCTGATGATGAGGATGATGATGAGGATGATGATGATGGTGGTGGTGATGATGAGGATGTTGATGATGATGATGATGATCATGATGATGATGATGGTGATGCTGGTGATGATGGTGATGATGGTGATGATGGTGATGTGGTGATAATGGTGATGATGGTCATGATGGTGATGATGGTGATGATAGTGATGATGGTGATGCTGGTGATGAGAATGATGATGATAATTATGATGTTGATGATGATGATATTGATGATGGTGATGGTAATGATGAAGATGACGTCGATTGTGAGATCGATTGTGAGATCGATAGTGAGTGATGGTGATGATGATGGGGATCATGATGAGGATGATGATGATGATGATGATGGTGGTGGTCATGATGATGATGATGATGATGCTGATGATGATGATGACGATGATGACGATGATGATGATGATGAATATGATGATGATGACGATGATGATGATGACGATGGTGGTGATGATGGTGATGGTGATGGTGATGCTGGTGATGATGGTGATGATGGTTATGATGGTGATGATGGTGATGTTGATGTTGTTGATGATGATGCTGATGATGATGATGATGATGATGCTGGTGTTGATGGTGACGATGATGATGATGGTGATGATGATGATGTAATTGTTGATGATGATCATGATGATGATGATGCTGATGGTGATGGTGATGATGATGATGATGATGATGATGATGATGATGATGATGATGATGATGATGATGGTGACGTCGATTGTGAGATCGATTGTGATATCGATAGTGAGATCGATAGTGGGACCGAATTTGAGATCGATTGTGGGATCGATAGTCAGATCGATTGTGAGATCGATAGTCAGATCGATTGTGAGATCGATCGAATGAGATCGATTGTGAGATCGATAGTGAGACCGAATGTGAGATCGATGGTGATATCGATTGTGATATCGATAGAGAGATCGATAGTGAGACCGAATGTGAGATCGATTCTGAGATCGATAGTGAGATCGATTGTGAGATCGATATTCAGATCGATTGTGAGATCGATCGAATGAGATCGATAATGAGATCGATAGTGAGATCGATAGTGAGATCGATCGAGTGCGACGTTGGTTCCTCCCCCCCCTCACCTCCTTATCACCCGAAGGGTGGTCGTATAGGTATATATATATAAACATGTATATATATACATTTGTATGTTTGTATGTGAAGACATAGGTGTGTATATATACACACCTATGTACATAATTATATGCCTGCATATCGTCTTTGTGCATATATGCATGGTTGCTAGGTTCTCGCAATTTGCGACGTGCGGCTTCGGCCAGAAGGCGGCGGCGTTCAGCGACGCCGGGGAGATGCGCTCCAAATTCGGCGGCAGAGGTCGCGAAAGGTCGCCCCGCCAGGATGGGGGTCGCCGGGCTGGTGCCCCGGGCTTCCTGACAGACTCTGCCTGGGGCGATTGGGCGCTTCCCGCGCAGAGCATTCAGTGACCCGACCCGGTTGGGATGGCATCGGATGGCCACGCTAAGGCCTTCGCCTGGAGGCGCCAGAGAAGGCCGGAGTCCGGCTGCGTGCGTGCGCAAATTGGAAAGCGGGGGCGCGTCGCCCCGGAGCCCCCGCCATGCTCTCGCGTCGCAGCGTATCCACGCGCATTGCGCATTACTCTTCGGCTCTGTCTTTCTCGAGCTCCCGCCTTGCCAACTTTGCTCGCGATAGGGCTCCAGCTATGTAGCGCCCGCCCGCAGCGTGCGACATTTCGATGATGCACCGTCTTCGTGGCGCTGCATTCGGCGATATTCCATTGCTGCTGCAGTCGGCGCTGTCATGGTGTCGTGCTTGTCCTTTTCGTCTCCATTGTACTTTACTCGGTGAGTATACAGCGGTGTCTGTGCGGAGTGCGAGTGTATCATCGCGGTTCAGGCTCATTCGGCGTTGCCTTCATCTACAGCTGCTTCCAGCGCGCATGAGCCACAAACCGACATCTAGGACCCACGCTTGCCAGGTGTCTCGGCGGTGACGCTGAGGACCGTTTCCTCTCTTGTCGTTTGCCTCTTTTCGAATTTTCTCATCGGTCTGTCCCCTCCCCATCCTTTTTCCTTCCTCCCGCGTGGTCGTCCCTGCGATTTCGGGTGGTCGTTGCTTCCTCCTCGGTCACGGTGTCCTCCTCGTCTTTCTCTTTCGCTCGTCGTCCCCTCGGCTTTTCCAACTAGACAAAAGTGGCCGGCCTGGGTTATTCGGTAATCTAATATGAGAAGTATTTGGAAATGCGGGGAAAAGGAACGTCCAGGAAACATGCAACATGCAACGATATGGGAATTCCTGGAGCCCTCGTCCATTTGGTTGTGTCCCCTTGGGCCACTTCACGTCTGGGTGCGGTAGGTCCACGTCGCGTCGACTGGCGGCGACCCCGCCGCCGGCGTTCAATGTTGAACGCTACTGGCGACCTGGAGTCGGTCGCCGTTGAGCGATTGGACGAACCCCGTGGTGCCAAAAACCAGTGCCTGAGTCCACACGGCACGAGCCCGCCGCACTTGGTTTCAATTGCAGGAGCGCCTGCTGTGAGGTTTTTTTAGTCAGCCCCCCCCCCCCCTCCCCAGCTCGCCGCCCGCCACCCGTCGTCGTCGTCGTCGTCGTCGTCGTCGCCGTCGTCGCGATACGACACGAATCCGCCATAGCGATGAGGGCGGACGGCGCAGACGGCAGAGGGCTCCCGCGTGCGGGCTCCCGCTTCTGTCGCCCCGCCCCCGCCTCGGCGAGGCGGCGCCCGCCGGCTCCGCGCGGGAGCTGGACGAGGCGCGCCGCGAGGCGCAGCGCCTGCAGAGCGAAAAGGCCCCCGGCCCGACGGGAGGGAGGGGGAGGACGAGGAGGATGAGGATGAGGAGGAGGAGGAGGAGAAGGAGGAGGCTGAGGAGGAGGAGGAGGACGAGGACGAGGAGGAGGAGGAAGAGGAGGAGGAGAGGGAGGAGGAGAAGGAGGAGGAGGGGAGGACGAGGCGGTGAGGGGGGATCGGGAGCAGGA
This sequence comes from Prorocentrum cordatum, assembly GCA_963575745.1. Lineage (NCBI taxonomy): Eukaryota > Dinophyceae > Prorocentrales > Prorocentraceae > Prorocentrum > Prorocentrum cordatum. The sequence continues at coordinate 16,188 of CAUYUJ010014707.1, forward strand.
GGATGGAGATAACCGAGGTGGTGTTGTTGTTGGTGGTCGTGGTGGTGGTGGTGATGTTGGTGTTGGAGTTGGTGTTGGTGTTGGTGTTGCTGTTGCTGTTGGTGTTGTTGTTGCTGCTGCTGCTGTTGTGGTTGTTGTTGCTGTTGTTGTTGTTGCTGCTGTTTTTGGTGTTGCTGCTGTTGTTGCTGCTGTTGTTGATGTTGCTGCTGTTGTTGTTGTTGGCGTTGCTGGTGTTGTTGTTGGTATTGGTGGTGGTGTTGTTGTTGCTGGTGATGTCGTTGGCGTTGTTGTTGATGATGTTGGTGTTGTTGGTGTTGTTGGTGTTGTTGGTGTTGTTGTTGTTATTGATGGTGTTGTTGTTGTTGTTGTTGTTGTTGTTGTTGTTGTTGTTGTTGTTGTTGTTGTTTGTGTTGTTGTTGGTGTTGTTGTTGTTGGTGTTGTTGTCGTTATTGTTGTTGCCGTTGGTGTTGTTGTTGATGTTGTTGTTGTTGTTGGTGTTGCTGTTATTGTTGTTGCTGTTGCTGCTGTTGTTGTTGTTGTTGTTGGTGTTGCTGTTGTTGTTGTGGTTGTTGTTGTTGTTGTCGTTGTTGTTTTTATTGTTGTGGTTGTTGTTGCTGTTGTTGTTGTGTTTGTTGTTGTTGCTGTTGTTGTTGTTGTTGTTGTTGTTGATGTTGTTGTTGATTATGTTGTTGTTGGTGGTGGTGATGGTGATGGTGTTGTTGTTGTTGTTGTTGTTGTTGTTGTTGTTGTTGTTGTGGTGGTGAGGGTGGTGGTGGTGGTGGTGGTGGTGGTGGTGGTGGTGGTGGTGGTGGTGGTGGTGGTGGTGGTGGTTGTTGTTGTTGTTGTTGTTGTTGTTGTTGTTGTTGTTGTTGTTGTTGTTGTTTTGGTGGTGGTTGTGGTGGTGGTGGTGTCCTTCTCCGCGGAGGACCATGTAGCCCTTCCCAGGCTCCTCCTGCGTATGCGGGTCTTGGGCCCGGGCCTGTGCCTCTCGTCGGACGTACACCCAGTGGTGCCTCCCCTGTACCTCCACCGGGTTTGCTGGTGGGACTGGCTCGGGGGCCGGCGCCGGAGGCTTTCCCCTGGGGGGGCCCCGCTCAAGCCCTCCGCGCTCGCGCGGGCGTGCGTGGGGCAAGTCCAGCGTCCCTCCACCCACCGCGTGCCCACGTCTGAGCAGAATGGGGGGGGCCTGGCACCGGAAGCGGGACCGAAGCTTTTCACATTGCTCCCGATGGAGCTTGCACAAAGGCGCGTATACTCCCTCCTGCTTTCGCTCCAACCTGGCGGTGTCCGAGGACTGAGAGTTCATCGGCGGGTTGTGGGCTCAAGGGCCACGCCGGCCCAGGGTACCAAGCCGGCTCCTGGAGGGTTGCCCTCCGATCCGCTCAGCGCCGCAGTTGTCCGCGAACGGTACCTCGCTCTCGGAAGCGGATTGGGGATCCCGGGGCCTCCCCTTTTGTGGCGCCCCTCCTCCCTCGGGGCGTGGCCAGCAGGCCGAGGGCAGGGAGGCCCAGACCCGCCAGCAGGCTCCACGCCAGGGAGGGGACCCAACCCGACCAGCTGCATCGCTGGAGGTAGCCAAGCGGCACGACTAACTCGGGGGGCTCCGCTGGTCCCAGGGGCTCCTCGCGGTAGATCCCGGCGCACTGGTGGCTGTGGGCCGCCACCGCGGTGTGGGGAGGTGGTGGTGGTGGTGGTGGTGGTGGTGGAGGAGGAGGAGGAGGAGGAGGCGGAGGCGGAGGCGGAGGCGGAGGAGGAGGAGGAGGAGGAGGAGGAGAAGAGGAGGCGGAGGAGGAGGAGGAGGAGGAGGGGGGCGCGGGAAGGTAAAAAGGGTTAATGAATGATAGGGGGCGAGGCATGCAAGCTGGGCGCGCTTGCGCCATGTCTGACATCCCACCTCGTCCATCCATCACTTCCATTTCGCTGAATTCGTGTCCGTCTGCCGATCGGAGGAGAGCTCGATGCCTATGCCACGTCGTTTTACCAGCCAAGGGGCCGAGGAATTCAGCAGTGGAATATGTGGCGTCTATGCGCGGAGCCCCTTGGCCGACCGGACGACGTGGCGTATACTTTGAGCCCCTCCTTACCGACTGCGGCGCCATGGCAACCCTTGATTCCCCAAATGACCCCATCGCGCGATGCGCACTCAGAAAGAATGGCTGTGCTGGCTGAAGGAGGAGGAGGAGGAGGAGGAGGAGGAGGGTATTGTGGATAAGCAGGAGGAGGAGGAGGAGGAGCAGGAGGAAGAAGATGACTAGGGAAGCGGAGACGGCGAAGAAGCCTTCGACTAGATATATGTCTTGCGTTGGGGCGATGGCGTCGTGCTGAACAATGTCTGGAAAACGCCGATCCTGAACTAAGGCCAACTGCAGCAGGATTTGTGTTGAGGGCCTCCGGGTCGAACACGTCACAGGACTACCAACGCATGAGATAGGGAGAAGCAGGGGAGAGGGATAATCCCACATCACGTTGAACAGCACGCGGGACAAGCGGGAGAACGTAGGGGCAAGATCAGAAGAGGGAAGAATTTCGGAGTCACACTGTGTAGTGTGACAGTCTAGAGGGTGAAGGGGGAGGAGAGGGATGAAGGAGGGGAAGGAAAGGGAGGAGGCGGACGAGGAGGACGGCGGAGAGGGAGAAGGAGGCAGGAAGCACAAGAGGAGGAGGAGGAGGAAGATCGTTTCACGAGGACGCCGAGGCTTCCGCCGCCGTCGACAGCTCCCCCTCACGAACTGCTTCCCGCGCCTCTCGCGGGGCGCGCTCGGGCCGGAGTTCCGTGGGTGGGCCTGGCCGTGGTGACGAGAGACGTTTGTGGAGCCCCAGAGTACGAACAGCGCAGAAGCCTGGAGTCACGACCCTCTGACGATCGACGGCGACGACGACGACCACGACGCCGACGACCACGACGACGACGACTCCGACGACGACGACGACGACGACGACGACCACGGCGACCGCGACCTCGACGACGACCACGACCACGACCACGACCACGGCGACGCGGCGACGTACGGCAACGAAGACGGCTGAAGACGACGATGATGACGCCGACGACGACGTGGCGACGAACGACAATGAAGACGGCTGAAGACGACGATGATAATGACGACGACAGCGACGACGAGGACGACGACGACGACAACGACGACGACGACGCCGACGCCGACGCCAACCATGGCGACGAGGCGACCACGGCGACGCCGACGTCAAGCGACCACGAGGACGCGAGAGCGCCGCAGGACGAGCTCGAGCGGCTGGTTCTCTCCAAGGACAGGCAGCTGGCAGCGGTGCAGGGCGTCGACAGGAGCATGACGGACGCCTCGGCGCTGCAGCTGGGCGCGCACGAGGGAGGAGGAGCAGGAGGGGCAGGAGGAGGAGAAGGAGGAGGAGGAAGAGAAGGGGGAGGAGGAGGGCGCGGGAAGGGGAGCAGGGAAAGGGACGGCGGAGGGCGAGAACTGCAAGCTGGGCGCGCTTGCGCCACATCTGTCATCCCACCCCGTTCATCAATCCCTTGTTATTGCGAAGGTCTTGCGGTTGGTGCCGTTGTCTCTGAAGGGGGACGACGACGACGACTACGACGACTACGACGACGACGACGACGACGACGACGACGACGACGACGACAGCGACCGCGACGACGAAAAACATCCCATGAGTGTTGGGACAACCATTGAGTTTACCGTCTTGGGGTTGTCATCGTAGTGATCTGGGGACTCCCTTGGGTCTCTTGGGAGCCTCTCGGGGGCTTCTTGGGCGCCTCTTGTGGCCGGCCTCCAGGGGCCCTCTTGGGGCGGAAATCTTGAAAAGTCGGTTGGTGGTGTTCTCCCTCTCGGGAGCCTCTTGGGGCCCTATTCGGTCGTTTTTGGAGCCTCTTGGGCCGTCTTAGGGCTGTTGTCGGGCGCTCTCGGCAGCGTCTTGAACGTTCTTGCGGCGACTGTGGTAGCTTCCTGGCCCGTTCTTGGAGCGTCGGAAGCCCGAAAAGGCGAGGACGCGAAACACATCGAACAAGTGAATGCAAATCATGGGTTTTCGCCTCTGGGGGCCCTTGGGGCTCTACTTGATGCCCTCTTGGGGCGTCTTGGGGGCCTCTGAGGCCGTCTTGAGGGAACTAAGGCTGTCTTCGAGCGATCTTGGGCTGTTTCAGGGCCCCCTTGGAGCCAGCCGCGGTACAAGTGAGCTCGAGGCGTCTGAGGGGCAAGATATCAATGGGGGACGCTTCTCGAAGGGAGGTGTGCTCCCCCCTGGCGGGGGGGGGGGATCACAAACCACGGGAACCCCCTCCCCGACCTCCTTTGGGACCCCCCCCGGCCCCCCCCTCCCCGGCGGGGCAGGGATCAAAGTGAAGGGGCTTTCCTTCGACTCGATTACGACGTGTTCGATTTCCCTCTAGCTGGGACGTTTGAGGAGGAGGAGGGCCTTCAAGGGACAGGGGCGATGACGACGACTTAGACGGAAAGGCGTCAAGGGAGGGGAGTGGCGACGACGACGGCTGAAGCGGAAAAAGCTCCTCACACAGGCTGACAGGGTCGGGGGATTGCGCCGAATGCATTTCTGCTTGCCGTTCGGAGAGGAGCAGGCGGGGCAGGGTGAGGAGGAGGAGGAGGAGGAGGAGGAGGAGGAGGAGGAGCCTCGTCATCCTCGAAGACGAAACAGCGACACTAGCATACATGTTCGGATGTCCGCGCGGATTTCTCCCGTCGACGCTGGATTCTCCGTCCCTGGCGTGCGGAGCGTGCCAGGGATGTCGCCGGAGGCGCCGCCAGGGGGGGCCTTCAGCGCTGATTCAACAGATTCGCGCGGATCTCCGACAGTGTGTGTTTATGCATGTGGTTGTTCCTCTCATGTCTTCTCATCTTCCCTTTCATCGTTCTCATCCCTCTCCTCCCCCTCCGTCCCCCTCCTCAGTCTCTTCGCTGCAATTGCCCAACATGCGAAGCCCGCGTGGGTAGGCGCTGCCCGCGACTCTTCGGCAGCATGCCGCCCTGATGGTTCTTAGAAGTAGAGGCTGTAGATTGGCCTGGATTGGTATTCGTCCTCTCCAAATGTTACATGATGTGGCCAGTAAGCTTCTCCAGGAGTGTGGCGGTCGAGATCGGTCGGCCTCATAGTCTCTGGCGCTTTGTTGTCCAGTCTGGGTCCAATGAACCGCACTGGGGAGCGTTTCATCATCATCAGCAGCATTATCATCAGCATCAGCATCACCATCACAACCAGCATCATCAGCATCATTATCAGCATCATCATCATCGTCATCATCATCGTCATCATCATAAGCATCAGCATCATCATCATCATCATCAGCATCATCATCAGCAGCAGCAACATCAGCATCAGCATCATACTCAGCATCAACAGCATCATCAGCATCAGCATCAGCAGCATCATCAACACCATCATCCTCAACATCATCATCATCATCGTCACCAGCAGCAGCAGCAACATCAGCATCATCATCGACATCATCATCATCATCATCATCATCGTCATCAGCATCATCATCATCACCACCACCACCATCATCATCATCATCATCATCATCATCATCATCATCATCATCGTCGTCGTCGTCGTCGTCGTCGTCATCATTATCACCATCCTTCTCCTCCTCCTCCTCCTACTTCCCAGGTTCCCAGGGAGGTCTCACGTCTAACTGTACACAACATCATCAACACATTTCTCCAGAGTCACCTACCTCTTAGCTGGCGTCTTCGTGACTGGTTGGGAGCCATCCTTGTAGTCCCTTTCCATTCAGCACGTATCGAGGAGTCGAGCCGCTCCACTTCTTCATGTGGGAGGAGGGGCATTCCTCGAATTTCCTGTTACACGAATCGTTGGGGTCGGCGCCAGGGGGGTACTTAGTTAGATGAATTGTAGCCCGCCACCTCGAGCCAAATTGGGTCTTGCAGACAGGGCAGAGGGCATCCTCGCCCACACATCTCCGCGCTATTCACCTCCAGTTATGCTTCCGCATCTTTCGGGACAGCAAGGCTCGTGGGGTGGCGAAGGATGGATGGGGGACAACACCCACACACATATGCCCACACACATACACACATACACACCACACACGACACGTGAGGACGAGCGGTGGGAGGGGTGTCAATTTGGGCCGAGTCGGCCACAGAGATGCGGTAAAACAGTTTCTGAACAAGCGGGCTCCCGAAGGAGCCAGCTCCGCGGTCCTCCTCCTCCTCCTCCTCCTACTCCCCCGTCCTCTCCGTTATTGGTGGCACTGATGGTGGGTCATGAGTGCTGGCCGATGCGTATCTCCTCAGCTTATTACACTTTTTCTTTAGTGACACGTTGCGCCGTAGTAGGAAGGCTCCTCCCTCCTTCTGCCCATCATCCTCCGCATCCCTGGGCCTGGGGCGCCCATGCCCAGATAATAAGTGGGCCCTGCCAGTAGCCGCCACTGCCCATGGCAGGCCCTGCGGGTGAGCGCATGGAGGCGGCTGCCTGGAGACAGTTCTTCTAATCTCCCAGACAGTTTGGGAATGCTCAAGAATGACTCACTCCCAGACGGCGCTGGCGCGAGATGTGACGTGACCAGGTGGGTGGGGACGGGGGGGGGGATGGGGCCGGCCACGGGCGTTCTCGCGAGTGGCAAAAAGAAGGGCTCCTGGCTGGTGGGCGCCACCTGTACAGGGCGCTTCCAGCATCGTTGCTCACCACCCACCAAAGCACCCCAACCCAACCCGAAGGCTTCAATCTGCCCTCCATTTCCAGTGGGGGGGGGGCGTCGAACATTGAAAGAGCACATGGGACCCGTTCCCCACCCAATCTGAAATTCGGGCGGAATATGGGTCTTCGGGTTGGGCTGGGGTGGTTTCGTAGTCCTCTGGCGCGTAACGTCCCGGGTAGCGGTGACGATCGTGCGTTTTGGGGAGGGGGGGGCCGGTGCTCGCAGGCGCCTTGCCACTGCTCGCAGGCGCCCTGCCGATGCTCGCAGGCTTTGCGCATATGGCCGACCCCTCCCGCCAAGCGTTCCTGCTACCCGCGCCCCCCTCCCCCCTGGGGTAACGGCCGTTACAGTCAACCCGCATAATGAGGATGGGCAGCCTTCCCAAGGGTACCCCTGCATCCTTGCCCCCGCGGTCCATGCTTCGCCACGCTCGCTGGCCGCGCCCCGCTCGAAGAGCTTCGCATGGGGCGTCCAAGGCCCTTGCATCTTCATCGCGCATCCTCACTACACGGGTTGACTGCACGCGCAAATGATAAGAAAAGCAAGGACACCTGTACGCTTTAAGTCGGGCGTGTCCCCCTACAGGGGGATCTTCGACGAAATTTAAAAAATACGGAAAAGATGCCAAACGATGCCCAAAAGTAATATAAAATTCTAGACGCTTCGCTTATCCCCACCAGCCCATCCCGAAACGATGTCCAGGCGAGTTGAGGTGATCAGGGAAGTGCGGCAGCAAAGAGGAGGACGGCCGAACCGTGCAAAGGAGTGAGGAGGAGAAGGAGGAGGTGGATGGATGGATGGATGAGGGAGTGGGAAGACGGAGGATGAATAGGATGAGGAGGAGGCGGAGGAGGAGGAGGAGGAGGAGGAAGAGAAGGAGTAGGAGCAGGAAGGAGGAACAGGAGGAGGAGGAGGAGGAGGAGGGCAAGCACAAGGGCCAGAGGTCTCTTGGATGCCTCTAGGAGCCTCTTGGAGTATCTCTTGGGCGATTCTTGGGGGCCTCTTGGGACGTCTTGGGGGTCTCTTGGCGATCCTGGGGGGCTCTTCGGGGTCTTGGGTGCCTCGGGGGGGGGCCTCGTGGGGCCTCTGAGGGTCTTCTGGCGGCCTTCTGGGGGCCTCCTGGGGGCCTCTTGGGGCCATCTTGGGGCCATCTTGGGACCTCTTGGGGCCTCCTGGGCGCTTCTTTGTGCCATCTTGGAGGAGATCTATCAAAGAAGAGCTGAGCTTTAATTAGCGGTGCCCCCCCAGGAGGCCAAAATGGGGCCAAAACCCTTCTAAAATCAATGATTTTGGCTTCCTCGCCGAGGCTGTTTTGGACGCTCTGACCGCTCCCCGCCCCTCCTGTCCAGGTCAGTGGGGAGGGGGTAGGGGGAGGGGTAAACCCCTCCCCGAAGGGGAAGAGGGAGGGGTGGAAGAGGAAACGCCCTAAACCACCGACGCCCAGAGGGCTGGTGGGAATAGACCCCAGACTGTTTGTTGATTATTTCTGGCGAATTCTTTGGCTATTTCTTTTATTGTTCGTCGGAAAGCCCCCTGTAGGGGGACACGCCCGACTTCACCGTGCGCGGGCAGCCGATAGCCCCATCCGCGGCCTCGCAGCCGCGGCGGCCTCCTCCGTGCGGCCAGGGCGGCAGGGCGGCGGGGCGCGCGGCGCGGCCTGGCGGCTCCGGACGGTGGCGCGGGGGAGAGCTGCCCAGCCGAAGGGAGAGCGAGTACACGGTCAAGGCGGGGAGGCGATCGAGGAGGAGGAGGAGGAGGAGGAGGAGGAGGAGGAGGAGGAGGAGGAGGGAGGAGGAGGAGAGGAGGAGGAGGAGGAGGAGGAGGAGGAGGAGGAGAGGAGGCGGAGGGGGAGGGGGAGGAGGGGGAAGGGGAGAGGGCGGGGGAGGGGGAGAAGGGAGGAGGAAAGGGAGGAGAGAGGAGGAGGAGGAGGAGGAGGAGAGGAGGAGGAGAGGCGGAGGAGGAGGAGGAGGAGAGGGAGGAGGAGGAGTAGGAGGGGAGGAGGGGAGGAGGAGGAGGCAGGAGGAGGGGAGGAGGAGGAGGAGGAGGAGGAGGAAGAGGGGGAGGGGAGGAGGAGGAGGAGGAGGAGGAGGAGGAGGAGGAGGGAGGAGGAGGAGGAGACGAAACATCGAGGGTCGGGCGCGCGGATTAGCGACGGGTCCTGCTTCCCTGCAGGATCGGCGCGCTCTTGTGCCGAGCGAGGCGGCGTCGGCGCCAGGTCTCGGGAGGTGCGGCCGCGGCCGCTTGGCAGCGGGCGCTCCCAGGGGGCCGGCGGTGCGCTAGGACTGCTGCTGAGATGAAAATGGAGAAGGGATGAGGAGGAGGAGGAGGAGGAGGAGGAGGAGGAGGAGGAGGAGGAGGAGGAGGAGGAGATTGGGGAGGGGGAGGAGGGGAGAGGAGGAGCAGGAGGAGCAGGAAGAGCAGGTGGAGTAGGGAGGACGAGGAGGCGGAAACGGGGGGCTATAGTCTCCGCTGGTAGTCTGGCGGGTGAGCGTGTGAGTGCGTGTGTGACTGTGCGTATGTGTGTGACGTGTGACGTCGTGTGAGCATGGTGTGTGTGTGTGTGTGTGTGTGCGCTGTGTTCGCACGCGCGCGCGTGTGTGTGTGTGTGCGCGCGCGTGTGTATGTGTGTGTGTGTGTGTGTGTGTGTGTGTGTGTGGGTTCATGTGTCTGCGATATGGTGCGCTTAATTGGCGTGTGAGCCCCGCAGGGAATTTACACGCACGCTTGCATTCGTGTGCGTGTGCTCGGGCTCCGTGGGCGAGGCCCAGAGCGCTCCTGGCACCTGAGGTGTTCTCTTCAGCTTCGATGGCCTCAATTGGTTTCGCATTGACGATGACCCGTCTGCGCCTGGTGGCGGCTTTGACGGCAGTGACGGTCGCGGTCAGGAGGACCATGCGGCTAGCGTCGGCCCGCCCGTGGAACCTTCACCTGGTGGTCCCCCCCTGATCAGATCTACGGAGGCAGCTGTCCAGATCCCAATCTACTTCAGGCGCAGTGGTCTCGGTCGGAGGCCTAGAGGTTGACGCCAACACCAATATCGGCGGTGTGCCTCCACCGAGGGTAGATGATCCTGGTTTCGGTGCTGATGGTACTATTTGTGCTACCCAGATGGCCGAAACCTTGACACCAACGCCAAGATCTAGGATCATCTTCCCCGGGAGGAGGCAAACCCCTGTGTTGGTGCTGGTGCCCAGTTTCAGGCCTCCAACTCGGGCGCTCCACGGCCAGCTTTGCTGCGGACTGGCCCACTCTCTGGCCCGCCCTGGGGCGCGCCCTCGACGCCGACGCCTGCCTCGTCGGCTCCCGGTCCTCTCGGCCTGTGCCACGCCGCCACCCGCCCGCCCGGGGGGAGCCCTGCGGGCAGCTGGACAGGTCCCTGGTGCGCCGCCTGATCAGGAGCGAAAGAAGGACGTACACGTACATGAATCCACGTTGTTTTCGAGATTTCGCGTTGCGCGAATACTCGTATCACGCGGCCGGTCTCGCGGGTCAAGGGGCCGTGTTCATGTACATAGCTGGGCGCGCACGTCCTTTGTGGGCTCCCTAGCCTTACTCAGGCGATCGCAAACATGGATCAAGGGGGCGTGGATTAGCGACGGCTCCCGTCTCCATGGGAAGTCGCGGCCTTCCGCCGCCGGAGGCGGCATTGGCCGCGCTTTGGGGAGGGCCCCTCCCCCGACCCATGGATTTGGCGACCGCGCGCCGAATCTATGGATCGCTATAATCCACGTCTGCGCGCCCCCGATGTTTCCCCGGCGCAGCCTCTCTGTTGCCCTCGCCCGCCCACGCTGCTTTGGGTCTCGCCTGCGCTCTGCCCCTGGTGCCCTGCCCTCACCACCCACCAAACCACCCCAACCCAACCCGAAGCCCTCAATTTGCCCTCCATTTCCAGTGGGGGGGGGTCGGGAAACGTTGAAAAAACACATGGTATCCGTACCCCCCCCAACCCGAAATTCGGGTCAAATTCGGGTCTTCGGGTTGGGTTGGGGTGGTCTGGTAGGTAGTCATGCCCTGCCTCCCCAGACATGCGACGTCCTGGTCCTTTCAGGACGGCGTCCCTGCAAGTCCCGACCCCTTCCCCTGGGACCGGTGTTCCGTCCCGAGTCGTTTGTTCACGGTCCCGGGGCCCGGCGAGGGCCCCCCCAGGGCCGGAAAATGGCCCCAAGCTTTCCGTGCTGACATTTTCTTCGCGGCGCGATTAATATCTGGGCCCGTGGTCTGCCCGCGGCTCGCCTGCCTCGGCCGGCCAGCGCATCGCCAGAGACGGCCTCGCCGAGCAGCTCGCCAAGGCCGCGGGCCTTGGCGCGCCGCCTCGCCCCTCGCGCCGTGTGGCCCCCCTCCCCGCCCTGACTACGCACGGCTGGCCGGCCGACCACCGGCGACGTCCTGGCTGTGTTGGTCGCCCGTCGCGCCTCGACGCGCCGCCTCGCTCGGCATCGCGTGACCGATCCCCATCGCCATATCGGCATCCCCATCCCCTTCGAGACCCCCACCAGATTACCAGCCCAGTTGGGGACACACCCCTCGAAGCCGGAAGGGAGCGACCCACATCCCCACCTATAGGGGCGTGTAGATCGGCCAGTGGGGCCCAGGCCACGCCGCTGGGGATGGGGATCGGTGAAACGATGCTCGGGCCGGACGAAAGGAGGGGATTGGGAAAGGGGGGGGTTCGAAATTTGCTGCATACCGCCTCCAGCGCCGGGAGGTGCCGGGAAAATCAGCTAATTACGCGAGCTGATTCTCACCCCCCCCCTTTGCGATCCCCCCCTTTCGCCCGGCCCGAGAGACTCCCTCGCCCTGGCGCACTCCGGTTTTGCCCTGCCCGCCCTGGGTCTTCGGGCAGCCGGACGCCGTCGACGTTCTGGTCTCGTCGGTCGTCCGCCCCGCGGGCGCTCCGCCTCCCCCATGGGGCGGCCCCCGTCGTTGGCGAATTCGCCGCGACAGCGCAGCCACACAACATGTGATCTGCAATCCAGTGTCCATCGATGGCACCGATCTGGCGCTCGAGAACTCCGTCGAGATCGACAACTCGACCTATGCCGCTGTCTCGAAGATGGCATCTACTTCTGGGGTGGTTTGCGTCGCCTGCAGTGGGGGCCCATGCCAAGATTCACCCTGCTTGCCTCCAGGGTGCCCTGGGCTTCTTGGGCTTCGACGGCTTTGCTGTGGAAGGCGCGACGTTCCCACACCAAAAATCCAGGAACGTCCTGGGTCTCAGGGTTGGGTTTCTTGTGCAAGGTTTCTTGTGGACTGGCCTCCCCTGTACGACTTCGCCCCGCACCTCGCGCGTTGCCGCTCTGGGCCCCTGGCTCGCCGCCTCACCGCGGCGCGTCCTCTTGCCTTCCTCACCGCTCGATGCTCCATAGGACGTGTGTTAGCCCAAGCGTGTGCTTACCCCGCTCGGTTCCGCCGATCGCGCGCAGCCCATGTCGGCCCTCGCTGCGCCGACTACGTCGCATCGAAGGGCCTCGGTGGACAAGTACACGCTGGCGCTAACACTCGCTCTGAGGATCATCGAACCGCCTCGCCCACGCGCGGCTCCACAGCCCCGCATGCCTCCGAATGGCCGGCTGATCACCCCCAGAGAGCGCTTTTATACACAATTTCTGTCGCAACAAAAGATGTCGAATCTCATCTTGCTCATCCCCTCCCTCTTCATTATCCTGCTGATCCTAGTCCTAGTCCTCCTCCTCCTCCTCCTCCTCCTCATCCTCCTCTACTTCCTCCTCCCCTCCCCCCTGCGCCTCCCCTTTCCTCTTGCCTTCGTCGTCGTCCTCCTCGTCGCCGCCGTCCCCCGCGTCGAGTCCTCAAGGCGTGGTGATGTGAATGGCCCAGGGACGGGTGAACTCACAGCTGGCCCAAGGAGCACGCGATGCGAAAAATCGAGTGTGGTGCCATTTGTCCGGCGTCGTGAGCGAGTAGATGTGGCTACTGTTAAGTCGGGCGTGCCCCTCAACAGGGGGAATATTCCCAAAAATCGTACGGGGACTAGGGTGTGACCACTTTTGACTAGTTACTTTCCCATATTTGTTTGATATTTGTGTATGTATTGTTTCCTTTATTGATATAGCTATTTATCTATGTGTTTATTTGTCTATGCATTTCTTTTTGTATCTCTATATATATATATAAATAGTATATAAACAGTGTTCCTCCACAACTCCGCCTGTAGGGGGACATGCCCGACCTGAGGCTGCTGGCCCGAACCTGCTCCGAGAGATTGCTGCCGTCGCTGGGGCTGCGCCGGCCGCTCTGCGCCCCGAGGCCCGGCACGGCCGCCGCCGCCCTCGCCGCCGCCGCCGCCCTCGCCGCCTCTCTCCAGACGCCCTGGCCGCCGTTGTCCTCACACAGTGGAGACCCATGCCAAGAAACACCCTCCTCCTCCTCCTCCTCCTCCTCCTCCTCCTCCTCCTCCTCCTCCTCCTCCCTCCTCCTCCTCTCCTCCTCCTCCTCCTCCTCCTCCTCCTCCTCCTCCTCCTCCTCCTCCTCCTCCTCCTCCTCCTCCTCCTCCTCCTCCTCCTCTCCTCCGCCTCCTCCGCCTCCTCCCCCTCATCCTCCTCGCCCTCCTCCTCCTCCTCCTCATCCTGCTGCCCTTCTCTACCCCTCCCAGACACCCACCGACCATACAGTGGAAGCCCATGCCAAGAAACACCCTGCTTGCCCTCAGGGTCCCCTGGGTTTCTTGGGTTTCGATGGGTTCTCCATTGACAGCGTGACGCTCCCACACCAGAAGTCAGAGGGCCTCCTGGGGTCTCAGTGTTGGGTGCCTTGTGGAAGGTTTCTTGTGGACTGGCCTCCACTATAGTTCCTGTGCCCTGCTTTCGTTCGTCGTCGCAACCTCGCGTCCTGTACGAAAATCGGGATGCGCCGTATGTGTTCGTATATTCAGTGTCCCCCGTCACCAGTCGATCCAGGAACTGTCGATCTTCAGGTTCTGTGGCCTGCTACCTCCTTCCTATCACCGGCGCGCCGCCTCGCTGATCACCGACGACGTCCTAGTCGTGCTGATCGCCCGCCGCTCGGGTGCGCTGCTTCACCCCAGTGCGCCCCACTCTCGCCGTGGCAGCCGCGGCGACGCTGCTGCGTCTGCCTTGCTGCCCTTCCCCCGCCCGGCGCTGGGACGACTGAGCGCCCCGCTCGCCCTCTGGCGGTCGCCCGTTTGGCGGCCGCCCCCCCCCCCCCGCCGCTTCGCTGCTCCCCCGGGCCGCCCGTTCGGCGGGCCCGCTGGACCCTCCGCCGTCCCCCCCCCCCTGCCGCCGGCGCCCCCTCGCTGCGGCCGCTGCGCTCCTTGCCCCGCCGGTGTCCGGTGAATGCCCGGCGCGCGCCCGCGGAACCGACGGACGGCTTGCGGCCAGGCCCAGCCTGCGACGACCGACAAGTGTGTGTGTGTGTGTGTGTGTGCGTCGTGCGTGCGTGCGTGCGTGCGTGCGTGCGTGTGCGTGCGTGCGTGTGCGTGCGTGCGTGTGCGTGCGTGTGCGTGCGTGCGTGTGCGTGCGTTCGTGTGCGTGCGTGTGCGTGCGTGCGTGTGTGTGCGTGTGTGTGTGTGTGTGTGTGTGTGGTGTGTGTGTGTGTGTGTGCGTGTGGCTGCGCATGCGTTGTTGTGCAGTGTCGCACCACGTTGTTCTGGCGCATTTGGTATTGGCACCCGCAGGTACCCATGTGTACACGGATGTAGATGATGTCGGCCCGCGCTGCTTTCATTTTGTACCCAGTGGGGCGTCGCGAAACAATTGCTTACGGAAGCACATGCGTCATGATTCCAAAATCCCCTTTTACGCCCAAAGTGTTGCCACCTCTTCCTGATGTGTCTTGGCATACGTTCGCTGCGTGCTTCCATCGCCTAGGTGCGAAAGCCATCCAGATGTTCCAAGACTCCATGCGCCAGCGCGCGGAGGAGACGTCTAGAGTGGAGGGGGCCAGAGAGAGAAAGAGAGAGAGAGAGTCTTGCTCTCATACGGGATGCAACAATATCCCGCGTGGTACGCTTACCATAATAAGTTCGTTTTTCACCGGAATGGTGTTGCTTTTCGAGGCTGTTGTTCGGTTCAATTCGGGGCCCAGCCCGTCTGGTTTGGCTAGGCCAGTTCGGGCCGTGCCCCAGGCAGGCACGGCCCATTCTGAACTGATCGGTTCGGTTGTTTAGGTTCGGCTGCTCTGGTTTGGCCAGTTCGGCCCGTTCGCCCCTGGATCATGCGGGAGGCGCTGGAGGAGGAGCTAGGTTCGATTCCTAGTCGCCGTTCCAAGCTCATGTTTCGAATTTGATTACAGGCGCGCGCGCGAACTTCGAATCTGGGGCAAGGTCACGTTCCACTGTTTCAAAGCGTTGGTTCTTATCCGCCGCAGGGCGCCGCCGCGAGAAACTAAACAGGGGACAACAGAAGGAGGCACATGGAGTATGGAGGGAGCAGGAAAGAGGTAAAAGCGGAGAAGGGGGAGGGGAAGGAATAGGAGGTGGTGGTGATGATGAGGACGATGATGATGGTGGTGATGGTGGTGGTGGCGATGACGGGGTTGTTGCTGTTGTTGTTGCTCATGATGATGATGATGAGTATGACCATGATGATGCTGATGATGGTGATGACCATGCTGCTGATGGTGATGGGTTTGGGCAGTCTTGGTTGTGATACTGATGACGATGTCTTTCGAGCGGTGATGATGGCGATGGCGATGATGGTGATGATGGTGATGATGACGATGATGTTGGTGATGATGATGGTGGTAATGGTGATGGTGATGCTGATCTTGATGTGTGGCAAAGGTGACTGATGCTGACTCGTCTCACATTGGAGGCTGAGGGAGCTTGGTGTGACTGCGCCGCCACCATGGCGGCGACTCGGTCGGTCTCGGGTCCGTTCCGCCTCATCCAGGTGCCCTCAGGCCTACGTGTGGGCCCAGTTTCATTCGGCCGTTGAGGACGGGCTGGCTGCTCATAACACTGAGGCCCATTGCAGTTTGGCTGGCGTAAGGCGAGGGCTCACTACGCGGTGGGAGCGAAAGGCTAACAGCGTAGCTGACGCTCTCGCCTAGCGGGGGTCGGCCAAGCCGCTATCTGTCGAGGAAGCGGCACAGGAGCTCGGTGGACTGACTCTCTTGAAGCTGGAGGTTCTGGCAGTGGGCCGCGTAGCGGGATGTTCTTCAGGAGGAGCGGGGCTGGTTTGACTCTGAAGGCCTGCTCAAGGGCGGGGGGGGGGTGAGAGGCCCTGCTGGGCCTCGGAGTGCGGCCCCACCCAGAGCCACCCTGCCCTGTCCATGCTGTTCCTGTTCGGTGCAGGGCCGTCCTGAGGGCTGTTCTGCAGCCTGAGCTGGCCACCCTCATGCCGTTGTGTGTGTTGATGCCTTGGGAGACTCATCGGTCACCGCCTCACGCTTGGTCTGCTGTAGGCCGTGTGGTGCTCACGCTCAGGCCGGCGTCGGATGCCACAGCAGGAGTGCGGGCTCGGGACTGAGCCAGCAGAAGGAACAGCTCATCTCTCACCCCTTCTCCAGGTGGCCCTCAAGGCAAGGAGGGAAAAACCACCCAGACCCGGCAGTCGGCGTTTACCAAACGGCCCTGGGCGTTTACTGACAGCTCTGCCCTGCTCGATTCCTTCCTTGGGGTCGTTTGCTAAACGACGTCGCGTGCCGGGGTGGTTATTATGGGGGGGGGGCTTGTTTGACCTCTATCAAGGGACCAAGGGTGTTCGATGGGGGTCTTGGAGCATCCCTCCTCCCAGGGCCGGGACTGGAGCAGGTCCATCCTGGGGCGCATGCTGGTCCGCATGGCGCTGCCGACGGCCAGGGCTGCCTTCCCCCGATGCCCGTCCTGGCTCGCGTAGGGTCCAAGTCGGGCGTGTCCCTCTGCAGGAGGAATCTTCAAACATTGTAGTCAAAACACTGTCTGGAGACGATGTCCATGTTTGCTTTTTGAAATAAAAGACATGTTCGATTTCTTGCTCAAGCAAAACAATCGTTCCACCTCCGCTTCCAGGAGGCCGTGCCCGACCGGAGCGCAGGGGAGCCGCGGGCCTCTGCGCCTCAAGTGCGGCCTGAGACCCGCCAGCTTGGCATCGCTCGGACGTGTGCATTTTTCCCTCGGCGAGGACCGTCGAGGAGCATCCTTGATCATTTGGCGAAAACGCCACGCACGAAACCAACAAAAACAACACAGGGAATGGACGTCCGAGCGATGGCGAGCCAGCGTCCTGCACTGGGCGCGGGAGGCGGGGGCGCGCCGCCCCCCGGGGGGGGGGGGGGCAGGACCCGGGCCGAGGACGAGGAGGGCCGGCGGGCGACCCGCTTCGCTCGGCTCGTGTCGCGTCTGCCGTGCGCTGCTCGGCTCGTCCACGCTCCTCCTCCCCCTCCTCCCCTCCCCCCCTCCTCTTTCCCCCCCCCCCCGTCGCTGCCTCCTCCCGCGAGACCGGAGGGGAGGAGGCCCGGGGCCCGCCCCAGAGGAAGCGGGCTGCGAGCGTGAGAACCGCGAGCTGCGGGAGGAGGTGCCGCCCGGGCCCTGGGCTGCCCAGCGGGCGGGGCGGACGGCCGCCCTTCGGCGGCCGGCGCACCTGTGGACACGGAGCTGCTCGGCGGCCGAAGTCGAGCAGTGGCGAAGCGTCCTGGCTAGCCTATACGTAGATCGGAAACTGGAACATATACATTACCAGTGGCGGGCTGTTTCTCAATCCCAGGACTTCC
Source organism: Prorocentrum cordatum (assembly GCA_963575745.1). NCBI lineage: Eukaryota > Dinophyceae > Prorocentrales > Prorocentraceae > Prorocentrum > Prorocentrum cordatum. Next base: position 33,535 of record CAUYUJ010014707.1, read on the forward strand.
TGAGGGTCGAGGACGACGCTGGGGTGGCGTGGTGTATACGTTGTTCCCGGGTGTCCCGGGGAAGCAACGAAAAATGCATACGCTAGGGTCCTGTATGACCAGGATCCGCTCTCCAGTGCGTCGGTGTATAGAGTTCGGTTCCCTACTAGTTTAGGCCTACCAAGGAGTGTTCTAAGAACCTTTGGTGGTTTACGCGAAATGTTCTTAGACCACTTCTGGCCAGGATTGTCTTGTTTTAGCACGTCGGGCGTATGTCCTCAGAACATTCTTGGAATATTCGTAGGGTTCTAACCCCATTTCCTGGTAGGCCTACAGGAATGCCGGGACGGTCGGCCCCTGCTCAATGAAGCCTTCCCTGACATCACGGGCGCAGTTTTTGTTGGTTGCGGTCACGTCCCGGTTCGCCGCGAGGGCACTGCGGACCTGCGCAGGGGTGGCCCGCTCCCAGACGGCGCTAGCGCGAGTGGTGACGCGAGCGGGGAGGGGGGGGGGAGGGCCAGTCACGGGCGTGATCGCGAGCGCGCATGATCAGGAGGGGAAAAAACACAGACACAATTCATCGTCGACTCCCAGGAAAACATGGGGAAATCTGGGAAGTGGGAGGGAAGACAAAAGCCCAGAAAATATGGCAAAATATGGGGAGTAGTTTTACTTGTGTGTATTTATCTGGGTGTCCCAGGTCCCCTTCGCATGAGAGAGAACGGGCTCGAGAGTTCCCACCCTGCCACGTCGATCGGCGAGTTGCCCCCCAGGTTCTGCAGAGAGGGCTCTGCGGCGCCGCAGCGAATGCGGGCCTGCGCCCGGCCCGCCGGATCTGGCCCTGCAGGGGTCGTGTTCGCCACAGTGAGGCTCGGGGATGGACAGACCTCCTACCCTGACACGTCGATTAAGGAATTCTAGACGCTTCGCGTATCCCCACCAGCCCGTCCAGAAATGAGCCCCAGGGGAGTGGAGGTGATGAGGGAAGCGGGGGAGCATGCAGAAGAACAAAGAGCGGGTTAAGCCGCCATACGCCCCAAGAGGGGGAGGATGTAGGAGGAGTCGTCGTCGTCGGAGTAGGAGGAGGAAGACGAGGAGCAGGAGGAGGAGCAGGAGGAGGAGGGGGAGGAGGAGGAGGAGGAGGAGGAGGAAGATGAGGAGGAGGAGATGGAGGAGGTTGAGGACGAGGAGGACGAGAAGGAGGAGGAGGAGGAGGAGAAGGAGGAGGAGGAGGAGGGGGAGGGGGAGGAGGGAGGAGGGAGAAAAAGAGGAAGAGGAGGAGGAGGACAATGGCGAGCTTGGGGGCCTCTTGGGCCGTCTTTGGGGCCTCTTGGCGGTCCCGGAGGCCTCTTGCGTATCTCGGGGAGCTTCTTGTGGCCTTTTGGGAGTCTCTTGGAGGCCTCTTGGAGGCTTCTTGGGGGCCTCTTGGGGCCTCTTGGGGCATTCTTGGGGCGCTCTTGGGGCGCTCTTGGGAGCCTTCGGGGCGCTCTTGGGGCCATATTGGAGGAGATCTATCAAAGAAGGGGGGGTTGCTTATTAGCGTTGCCCCTCTAGAGTGCCTCGAATCGCTTCTTGGGCCTTCCTAGAGGCCAAAATCCGTCCAAAACCTACGGAAAATCAATGTTTTTGCTTTCTCGCCTTTTCGCTCTTGGAGCCGTCTTGGGCCATCTTGGGAGCATCTTGGGGCCTCTTGGGGGTCTCTTGGGAGCCTCTTGGGGGCATCTTGGGGGCCTCTTGGGGCCTCTTGGGGCCCTCTTGGGGCGCTCTTGGGGCGCTCTTGGGAGCCTTCGGGGCGCTCTTGGGGCCATCTTGGAGGAGATCGATCAAAGAAGGGGGGAGCTCCAATTAGGGTTGCCCCTCTAGAGTGCCTCGAAGCGCCTCTTGGGCCCCCCCAAGAGGCCAAAATCCTTCCAAAACCTAGGTAGAATCAATGTTTTGTGCTTTCTCGCTTTTTCGCTCTTGGAGCCGTCTTGAGCCATCTTGGGCGCCCTGACACCTCGCGAGACGCCTCGTCCAGGTCAGTGGGGAGGGGTAAGGGGAGGGGTAAACCCCTCCCCGAAGGGGAAGAAGGGGGGTTGGCAGAGGAAACTCCCTAGACCACCTACGCCCTAAAGGGCTGGTGGGATTGGCCGTCTTCGGTTCGCGAGAGGGCGTTGCGGCCGTCATTTTTGCGGGTCCAGGTCCGTCGGTTTCGGTCCCAGGTCGCTTTCACTATGGGGGGGTCTACTAAAGGGAGGTTTGTCCACCGCCGAGAGGCGTGTGGGGGGTGTCCACCACACAGCGTCGTGGGTCAAGTATAGCTTTCGGTCTCTGGGAGCCCTTGCTGGACAATGGGACCATCACGAACCGATTCATATGATGAGGAGCTGGGAGCAACCACGACGCTGGATGTCGGGATGTCGGCCGCGCAGCCTGATGGTCCCCGCAACGGATGGCCAGCGGATTACCATCGTGCTCGCCCTCCCAGGTCTATTTCAGAAGGTATCTTTTTTCCAACCCATGCGTTTTCCCCGGTTTCGTCATTCGGGACCGGTACGAAAAGCCATCTCCAGGAAAGCGGTCGAAGCTTTGGGGGGCTGCGGTTTGAAAGACGCATCGGCGGATGTAATGGCTCTGCGGGGTGTTGCCAAAGGTTCTTGGCCAAAAGTGTCCCCAGGAGTTTCGTGGAGGCCCCAACGGAATTGCAAGTGCGCCCCTCGCGAGGCCCAGAGAGTCACGGGGGGCACCGCGTGCAAGGAACATTTCGGGCAGCCCCCGACTTTATTGTTGTCCTTATTCCCGTCCTTCTCCATCCCATTGTCCTTTCTCCTCCAGTCTCAGACCCCTCACTTCCCTCATCTCGTGTCCACCCGAATCCCCCCTCCATCCCTCGCCCCCCCTCAGTGTTTCCTCCCGTCCTCCATCATCCATCCTCTATCCTCCCTCCCTTCTGTTTTTCGTCCTCCTCCTCGTCCTCCTCGTCCTCCTCCTCCCTCCTCCTTTCTCCCTCCCTCACTCCTCCCCTCCTACCCTCCTCCCTCCCACCTCCCTCCTCCCTCCCTCCCTCCCTCTTTCTCTCTCCTCCCTCCTCCTCCTCCTCCTCCTCCTCCTCCTCCTCCTCCACCTCCTCCTCCTCCTCCTCTTCCTCCCTCCTCCCTCTTCTCCTTCTCCTCCTCCTCCTCTCTCCTCTCCTCCTCCTCCCTTTTCCTCCTCCTCCTCCTCCTCCTCCTCCTCCTGTCCTCCTACCGCCCTCCTCCTCCTCCTCCCTCCTCCTCCTCCTCCTCCGCCTCCTCCCCCTTCTCCACCCCCTCCTCCTCCTTCTCCTGCCTCTGTCTGACGTCTCCTCCCTCCCCTCCTTCCTCCTCCTCCGCCCTCCTCCTCCGCCCCCTCCTCCTCTTCACCTCCTCCTTTGCCTCCCCCTCCTTCTCCTCCGCCTTTCCTCCTCCTCCTCCTCCGTCTCCTCCTCCCCTCCACCGCCCTCCTCCTCCTCCTCCTCCTCCTCCTCCTCCTCCTCCTCCTCTTCCTCCTCCTCCTCCTCCTCCTCCTCCTCCATCCTCCGCCCATCCTCCTCCCCTTCTCCTCTCCTCCTTCCTGCCTTCCTCCTCCTTCTCCTCCGCTGTCCTGCGTCTCCTCCTCCTCCTTCCTTCGCTCCTCCTTCTCCTCCTCCTCCGCCCTCCTCCTCCTCCTTCTTCTCCTCCTCCTTTTCCTCCTCCTCCTCCTCCCGCCCTCCTCCTCCTCCTTCTCCTCCTTCTCTCCTCCCCTCCTCACTCCTTCTCCTTCTCCTCCTCCTGCCCCCGTCACCTCCAGTCCTCCTCTGTTTTGCTCTCCTCCGTCCTCCTTCCTCCTCCTCCTCCTCCTTCTCCCCTCCTCTTTTCCTCCTCCTCCTCCGCCCTCCTCCCTCCCTCCCGCCTCCTCCCCTCCTCCTCTTTCTCCTCCTCCTTCTCCTTCTCCTCCTCCTTCCTTACCTCCTCCTACCGCCCATCCTCCTCCTCCTCCTCCTCCTCCTCCTCCTCCTCCTCCTCCTTGCCTCCAGCTGGCGGTCTTGCGCAGTGGGCCGAGATGGTGGCCTCCAGGCGCTGAGGGCACCCGGAGGATGATGAGCTCGGTTTGTGAGCCCCCTCCACCTGGGAGGGACAAATGGTGCCGACGGCGCGCTGCCGACGGGAGTCTCATGGCCTGGTGCTTCAGTAGTATCACGCTGCTGGGTTCCCCATTCAGGCCTTCTGGCTTGAGACTGCTTGCCTCACTTCCGATTCCTGATTATGATTCTCTCTTCCCTCCACCGAGGGATCATTTCGATCCGACTCGATATCGGATATGTTTGGCTCGGTCCGATTCGATTTCTCTATTCCGAAGATCTGATGCGGGCCTGGTGCATATGTGGCCCCGTTGTGTATTACGTGCGCGGCCAGCCCGATTCGCAACTCGATGTCGACCCCGTGTCGACGCAGCCCGGTCGCTGGCACACCTGGCCTCGAGCTAGTTTCCCGATCCGATGTTGGCTGATCCTGCCACCCCCCCTTCGCTCCTTGCCCCTCCTCCTCCTCCCTCCCTCCCCCCCCCCCCCCTCCTCCTCCTCCTCCTCCTCCTCCTCCTCCTCCTCCTCCTCCTCCTCCTCCTCCTCCTCCTCCTCCTCGTCCTCCTCCTCCAGGGGCAACGCTAGGTGGGGATAGGCTCGCAGGGGATGCACCGACCCCCAATCGGCCACTGACCGCCGATGGGGGCCCGACAGGCAGGACTGGTCGGATTCGCTACCGGGAGCCTATCGCCGATCTGCCGTCGACGTATCGCCGACTCAAGCTCGATGTCACTCCGCCCCCCCACCTCCCGTGAGCTGGTCCCCCCAAACGTTGCCCCTCCTCCAGGCAGGGGCCGAGGGCACTGCGTGCCACCCCACTGGCGCCAGGTGGACAGGCTGACGGGCCGGATCGCGGAGCTCGAGGCGGACGCGGAGGCGAAGAGGAGGGAGCTGAAGGCCTTCGCGGACGACGGTGGCGGCGGTGGCGACGCCGACGACGGGGTTACGCAGGAACATCGATGGCAGTTTGATGATTATGAGGAGGAGGAGGAGGAGGAGGAGGAGGAGGAGGAGGAGGAGGAGGAGGAGGAGGAGGAGGAGGAGGAGGAGGAGGAGGAGGAGTGGGAGGAGGGAGGAGGAGGAGGAGGAGGAGGAGGAGGAGGAGGAGGAGGACGAGGGAGGAGGAGGAGGAGGAGGAGAGGAGGGAGGAGGTCGGGAAGGAGCACCGGCACATTCTCCACCTCTGCTGCTCTTCCTCCTCAACCTGCCCCCCTCCACAATCTCCACCTTCTTCCGTGGGGCGATGGGGCGGAGACGGAGGAGGAGGAGGAGGAGGAGGAGGAGGAGGAGGGTGCAAGGAGGATGGCAATGAGGACGGAGGAGAGGATGTCGCGAGGAAGAGGAGGAGGAGGAGGAGGAGGAGGAGGAGGAGGAGGAGGAGGAGGAGGAGGAGGAGGAGGAGGAGCAGGAGGGATGGGGATGAAGGACACCACGGTGTGAGGACGATGGTGCTAATAATGATTAGAACGATGTTGGTGAGGAGGATGACAAGTTTGAGGTACGTATACATGTATATTCATGTGTATATATATATACACGCACTTACACTTCCACATCGCACAAAGACGGGCTAAGAGGCCTCCAGGAAGTCCCCTAACACGGGCCAAACCATCATGCTCCTGGAGAGTTTCTGGGGAGAGGATTTTCTCCGCTGGTGTGACTAGGTGGAGGAGGAGGACGACGAGGAGAAGCGTAAGGAGACGGAAGGCAGAGGCAGGGAATGAGGATGATAATGAGGATGACAAAATAGGTGGAGGAAGAGGAGAAGAAGGGCAGACGGAATGAGGAGGCCGACGATGAGGATGGAAGCGCAACCCCTACTCAGCCGTTGCTCCTTTTCCTTCCTCCCGTCCTTCCTTCCTCCCTTTTTTTCCAGATCGCGCAAAGAAGAACCAAGTGGCCCCCAAGAGGCAAGAGGGCCCCAAGACGGCCCAAACCATCATGGCCCCAGAGAGCCTTCCGGTAATATGGTTGTCGCCGACAGGCCGAGGAAGAGGGCGAGGAAGATGAGGAGGAGGAGGAGAAGGAGGAAGCGGAGAGAGGGTGAATTACAAAGGGAGACGGAGAGACGGAGGGCGGAGGCAGGGGATGAGGATGATCATATGGATCACAAAGAAGAGGACGATGAGGATGAGGAGGACGACGATGAGGAGGAATGGGAGGCGGACAGAGTGAGGAGGCCGAAGACGAGGATGGAGTCGTGACCCCTATACAGCCGCTGCTCGCTCCCTCCTGCCGTTCCTCCTAGATCGCGCGCAAAGACGGGCCAAGAGGCCTCCAAAAGGGCCCCGTCACGGACCCATCCATATGGTCCCGGAGAGCTTCCCGGGATCATGATTGTCGCCGCCAGTCAGAGGAGGAAAGGGGGGAGGAGGACGAAGAGGAGGACGAGGACGAGGAAGAGGAGGAGGAGAAGGAGGATGAGGAGAGGTTGAAGGGGTAAATCAATGGCGGATGCAGGGGATGGGGATGATAATGAGGATGACAATGGGGAGGAGCAGGAGGCGGAGGAGGAGGAGCAGGAAGAGGAGGAGGAGGAGCAGGAGGAGGAGGAGGAGGACCAGTGCAAACCCAAGACCCATCAACGATGTTGGGATAGACTCGCCCTCCAAGCTCCATCTTCTCACGCCCCTACAACGGTTCATTTCCATCCAAAAATTGCCCTATTGCCATGTGAAAATCTTGATGCGTGCCAAAACACCAGTCTTAGGACTTCAACGCCACTCATTTACCTAACTGTTGCGTATTGGAGATCCGGAACCGTGCCAGACCACCATCCTTGGGACATCAACACCGCGAATCAACCTAATTTTTGGCGCTTTGAAAACCATGAAGCGCTCCAACATATCATCTCTGGTACGTCAGCCATGAGCATGTGTGAACACCGCATTTGCCCTAACAATGAATGTGCGCGGCGCTGAGTCGAGAGACGCATTTTGAAAACCACCCGTCTTCATCCGTGAAGCTTGAGTAGTTGTTTAAGACGGGCGTGCGCGGCGCTATAACGAGAACCGAAGTTTGAAAACCACCCGCCCTCCATGCGTGAAGCTCTTGCAAACTCTTGAACATGAATCTGCGCGGCGCCACGGCGAGAACCACATTTTGAAGACGGCCCGCCCTCCATCCGCGAAGCTCTTGAACATGTTTAGATCGAATGTTGGCGGCACTAAGAGCGAGAGCCGCATTTTGAACACCGCCCGCCCTCCATCTGCGAAGCTCTTGCAAATTTTCGAAACGACTGCGCACGGCGCTAAGGCGAGAACCACATGTTGAAAATCACCCGCCCTCAATGTGTGAAACTGATGCCAATTTTAAAGCTTCAGGGTCATAAGTGGTAGGAGGTCTCGGGCGAAACGGCCGCCCCGCCCTTTCGACAGGCTTCGGTGTGCAACAGGGAGAAGCTGTTCATAAGGAAAAGGAATGGAGGAGGAGGAGGAGGAGGAGGAGGAGGAGGAGGAGGAGGAGGAGGAGGAGGAGGAGGAAGAGGAACAGGAGAGCGGACGGAATGAGGATACCGATGGCCAACGTGGAAGCGCAACCACTGCTCAACCGCTGTGCCTTCCTTCCGCCATCCCCTGCATAGGCACAGACGGGTCAGGAGGCCGCCAGCGGGGCCCCAAAGCAAACCAAGCCACCAGTTTTCTGGCGAGCTTTCTGGGGGCATGATTATCGCCGCCAGTGCGAAGAGGAGGAGGTGGAGGAGGAAGAGGAGGGAGGAGGACAGGACGAGGAGGAGGGCCAGAGGGAAACGGATTGCGGAGGCAGGCGACGAGGACGACAATGATGACATGAAGAAGAGCGGGAGGAGGAGGAGGAGGAGGAGGAGGAGGAGGAGGAGGAGGAGGAGAGGACGAGGGGAGGAGGAGGGGGAGTAGGAGGGGGAGGAATGGGGAGGCCGACGACCAGACTGGAAGCGCAACCCGTACTCTGCCGCTGTTTCTTCTTTCCTTCCAGTTTTCCTTCGCCGTTCTGGCCCAGGCTTTTAAAGCTTCAGCTTGCAGCAGCATGCCTTCAGAGCGGCCTAGTGCTGTTGTGGGCCATTGGCTCGGTGCTTTCGCCGAGGGCGCTCCCTCATCCATCTCCATATGGAGTCGCTCGCCACCACGTCCTCGCGGCTGCCATGGCTGGCGGCTCTGGCGGCGGCGGCGGAAAGAGCAGATTCACCTGGGCCTTTTGGCATCGTTGGTGGAGCAGCTCGCAGCTGGCGTTTGGAGGCGGACCTCCCCACGCCCACGGCAGGTCCCAGGTGCTCTACGAACACTCGTGGCCGCCTCTCCTTCCTGGACTTCAAGTGGCTGGTCCCGATCATGCTGGTGGTGGTGATGGTGTTCGCCGTCCGCCTGCCAAGGGAACGCGCTGGAGGTGCACCTTTTGTGGCTGTGCAAAGAATGAATCGCGGTTCTATTTCTGCAAGCACTGTGGCGCTCTCAAGTCTGCCATCATGGCCGACCCGAGCTCTTCGTGGGCCTCAGGTCCGCCTTGGGCAGGCGCCCCACAGGCTGGCTTTCAGGGGGCCGCTGGCGGCGCTGCAGGGGGCGGTAATGGTGGAGGCATCGGGGGCAAGGGGCTCTGTCATGCTGCCTCCCCCCTCCACTGTCGGCAGAAGACTACGCGCAGCTGGCCATTTTGTGTGAGAAGCTGGGTGACAAGGCCGGCGCTGCAGCCCATCGTGTCGTGGCCGAAGCGAGCCCGAGACTGCCCCTGAACCGACACAGGTCCAGCTCAACAAGGCTCACCGACGTGCCAAAACTAATGAGCACAAGCTGGAGCAGGCAGTTCGCAAGTACGCGTCGCTCGAGAAGCAGCTGGTTCAAGCTGGACGATTCTGACTTGGGCCCACAGGGGATCAGAAAGAACTGGAACGACCACGACGGCGACGGGGCGCCAATAGGGCCCCCAAAAGGCCCCAAGAGGGCCCCGGTAGCACTCCAATTATCCAGCTGTTTGTGGCAAGTCCCGCCGCCGTGCTGGCCTAGGTTTCTGGGTGGCGACTGTTCGAGGGGCCGCGTGAAGCCGCACGCGCGACATGTTGCCTCCAGGCTTGGGGAAGCTGTAATTAGGATGATGAGCATTATGTGGATGCTGCGGGGGGTGATGATGATGATGATGATGATGGTGATGATGATGATGATGGTGATGGTGAAGGTGGCGGTGGTGGTGATGGGGCTGGTGATGGTGATGCTGATGATATGTTGATGATGATGCAGATGGTGATTGTGTGGTGATTGTGGTCATGGTGATGGTGGTGCTGGTGATGATGAGGATGACGACGACGACGACATCGACGACGACGATGACGACGGCGCTGATTATGGTGAGGATGGTGATGTTGATGGAAATGATGGCGATGGGGATGGCATTTTTCATGATGGTGTTTGTGATTGCCATTGTGATGTTTATCCTGGTGACGCTTGCGATGGTGATGTTGATGGTGAAGATGAGCTTGCTGATGGTGATGATGGTGTTGCTGCTGGTGATGGTGCTGATCATGTTGATCAATATGGCGATGGTGATCACGATAATGAGGGAAGTGATGGAGTATGCCAATGTTGTTGTTATTGGTACTGGTGGGGATGATGATGCTGCTGATGATGATGCTGATGCTTGTGATCATGTGGTTTGTGCTGATGGTGCTGATGGTGATCATGATGATGAGGGCGCTGATCAGGATTATGGTGATGCTGATGATGATGCTGCTGCTGATGCTGATGCTCATGCTGCTGATGATGATGATGATGATGGTGGTGCTGATGGTGGTGGTGGTGGTGATTCTGATGATAATGGTGATGATGATGAAACCCGTTTGGGCCGTGTTCGGGGTTTGTCTTGGCGTCCAGTGAGGCAGTCTTGGGGGTTCCTTGGGGCCTTTTTTCGGCCGGTTTGGGGCCCTTTCCCTCCTCTTTTACGGGCGCAGCCCGTAATCTGATTTTCGCGAGGTAGACAGACTGAACTGAACCACCAGGCCGTTAGATGGCAGTTTTATTTCCGCGGGTGAATATATTCCGTTGGCAGTTTTAAGCCCGCGGGTGAGGATATTTCGGTGACTGTTTTAAACCAGCGGGTGCGGATATTTCGGTAGCAGTTTTATTTCCGCGGTTGAGGATATTGCGGTGGCAGTTTTAAGCCAGCGGGTGAGGATGTTTCGGTGGCAGTTTTGAGCCAGCAGTTGAGGAAATTTCGGTGTTTCAGCGGGTGAGGATATTTCGGTGGCAGTTGATTCCCGCGGGTGAGGATATTCTGATCGCAGTTTAAGCCAGCCGGTGAGGATATTTCGGTGGCAGTTTTCAGCCAGCGGGTGAGGATATTTCGGTGGCAGATTTATTTCCGCGGGTGAGGGTATTTTGGCGGCAGTTTTAAGCCAGCAGATGAGCATATTTGGGTCGCAGCTTTATTCCCGCGGATGAGGATATTTCGGTGGCAGTTCTAAGCCAGCGGGTGAGGATATTTCGGCGGCAGTTTTCAGCCAGCGGGTGAGGATATTTCGGTGGCAGTTTCAAGCCAGCGGGTGACGATATTTCGGTGGCAGTTTTATTTCCGTGGGTGAGGATATTTCGGTGGCAGTTTTAAGCCAGCGGAGGAGGAGGAGAAGCAGGAGGGAGGAACAGAGAATATCTGTGCTCGGCGCGGGCATCCAGCCGCCACGCGATGCGTCATTCGCTTGGTTGGCCCAGCCGACGGCTACGCATCCAGCGCGGTGCTGCGCCCGTATATATGCTCGCCCCTTGGCGTGGGGCTGGCGGGGGGCCAATTTCCGCGGGTGAATATATTCCGTTGGCAGTTTTAAGCCCGCGGGTGAGGATATTTCGGTGACAGTTTTAAACCAGCGGGTGCGGATATTTCGGTGGCATTTTTTTTTCCGTGGTTGAGGATATTACGGTGGCAGTTTTAAGCCAGTGGGTGAGGATGTTTCGGTGGCAGTTTTAAGCCAGCGGGTGAGGATGTTTCGGTGGCAGTTTTAAGCCAGCGAGTGAGGATATTTCAGTGGCATTGTTCAGCCAGCGGGTGAGGATATCTCGAAGGCAAATTCAAGCCAGCGGGTGAGGATATTGCGGTGACAGTTTCAAGCCAGCGCGTGACCATCACCCGCTCTATAACACCTCGATATCACCTCGATAACATGTTTTCGAGATGTGTTCGAGATGTTATCGAGGTGTTATCGAGGTGCTATCGAGTGTGATCGAGCTCGATAACGCTCGAGAGCACCTCGATACCACTCGATGACACCTCGATAGCATGAGGTGTTATCGATGGGTTATCGAGTGTTATCGAGCGGTGGCAGTGTCAAGCCAGCAGGTGAGGATATTTCGGTGGCAGTTTTATTTCAGCGGGTGAGGATATTTCGGTGGCAGTTTCAAGCCAGCGGGTGAGGATAGTTCGGTGGCAGTTTAAGCCAGCGGGTGAAGATATTTCGGTGGCGGCTTTAAGAAAGCGGGTGAGGATATTTCGGTGGCAGTTTCATTTCCGTGGGTGAGGATATTTCGGTGGCAGTTTTAAGCCAGCAGGTGAGGAAATTTCGGTGGCAGTTTCAAGCCAGCGGGTGAGGATATTTCGGTGGCAGTTTTCAGCCAGCGGGTGAGGATATTTCGGTGGCAGTTTTAAGCCAGCGGGTGAGGATATTTCGGTGTGCTCGGCGCGGGCATCCAGCCGCCACGCGATGCGTCATTCGCTTGGTTGGCCCAGCCGACGGCTACGCATCCAGCGCGGTGCTGCGCCCGTATATATGCTCGCCCCTTGGCGTGGGGCTGGCGGGGGGCCAAGGGGCGAGCTGTCCGGTGATTGGGGCTCTTTTTGGGCCGTCATGGGGCGTTCTAGACAGTACAACGGGTGTCAAAGTGCCGTCTTTGCGCCCTTTTGGACCGCCGACGGGCCTTTAAGGCCGTCGTGGGTCCCGCAGGAGGTCCTTCTGGGCCGTCTTTGGGCTGTCTTGGATGCCTCGTGGCCAATCGCGACCAGACGGCAGCCCGATACAGGCAAGAATGCGAAAATCAGTTTAAAACCAAAAGGGACGTCAATGATTGTGGTTTCTTCGGTCCCTGTTGGAGGTCTCCTTGTGGCCATTTTCGATCCTTTGGAAGGCATCTTGGGCCGCTTCGAATCCATATTCGGCCGCGCTGGGGCCATCTTAGGCAGTCTTCGAGGCATCTTGTGCCATCTTGGTGTCCATGGTTGCCTGCGTTGGCCGTCTTGGAAGCTTGAGACGCACATCCCTTGTTTTTGACGAGGGGTTGACAGGCCCTGAAGCGCTTGGGAGCAGCGGCTAGGAATGCGGGAAGCGCCCCATCCTCGAGCGGGTGCGCCTGGGATGAGTGGCCTGAATGTTAGCAGCTTGCGGGTTTTTTTTGGGCGCCCTTTGGACCGACTTGGGGGGTGATCCCACGGGGCCGTCCTGGAGCGTCGAACGCCGGGAAAAAGAAGGGCGCTAAAATCATTGAAACACATATTGGCAGTGAATGAGATTGCCCTCCTGAAGGTCCGTTTTGCATGCCTCTTCTGAGACCTCCCAGGCCGTCCTGGGCCATCTGGTGGTCCTCTTGCGGCGTTACGGGTGCATCTTGGGCCATCCTGGAGGCATCTCCGGCTTTTCGTCGTGCCGTGCGATGTTCTTGGAGGACATCGTTGCCGTCTTGGGTGCCCTCTTGCGGCCTTCTTTCCGTTGGAAGTCCCGCGGGACATGCAATTTGACGCGGCGCCCCAGGGCTCGGCTGGTCCGGACAAAGGCCCGAAGACCAAACCAGTCAGAAGTCTGGCGCGCGGTGAGGGTGTTAGAGTGTGGGTATTAGGTTTGGCATGAGGGTTGGGTTGTTATCGTGAAGGTCTTCGGATGTAGGGCTACGGTGTTACGGTAAGGGTGCAGGGGGTCGGATTTCTGGGTTGGGTATTCGGACTAGGTTGTAAGGGTTTGGGTGCCAAGGTTCGAGTGCAGGGGCATGGGAGTTAGGGTTCGTGTTGCAGCGTTTGGGCGCCAGGGCGCTACAGTTCGGGTGTTCGGGCTGGGGGATTAGTGTTTGGGCGAAATGGTGATATGGTGTTAAGGAAGACGCCGCGGGTCGGACGTGTGTCACCAAATACCGTCATCGGGGCCAGTTTTGAACCCAAGTGCGTACGTAGTGCGCATGGTTCTAGTGTATATGTTTTAATCTTTTATATTCATGTGTATGGAAAGAGAGCGCGAGAGGGAAAGAGAGAAAGAGAGAGAGAGAGCGAGAGCGATAGCAAGAGGGAAAGAGAGAGAGAGAGAGAGAGAAAGAGAGAACGAGAGAGAGAGAGAGCGAGATAAATATACTCATATGTAATATAAATGAATACCGCCACCCCCGGCCCCGGGTCCAAAACCTCCCGGGAACATCTCGGGGATGCTCCCGGTACCGTTCCCCCGGCCTTTCCAGGGAGCCTCCACAGCCCCAGGAGGGCCCAAGACGCTTCCCAGGAGCCCTCAGAATGTGAAACGATGGTCCAAGACGCTCCCAAGCAGCCCAAGTCAGCCTTCCGACGGCTCTCCACGCTCATAGGAGGCCTCCAAAAGGCCCCAAGAGAGGTCCGAGAGGCGTCCCGGGAGAGCCCGAAGAGGCCAACATCGTAGATGTTGATTGTTTTTGTTCGATGTTTTTGGCCTTCTCGCGCTTTCGAGCTTCCAACGCTCCAAGAACGCCGAGGAGCCGCCCAAGACCGCCCCAGGACCACCCAAGAGACCCTCAGGACGGCCCCAAGACGGGCCAAGAACGCTCCAAGACCACCCAAGAGACCGTCAGGACGGCCCCGAGACGGGCCAAGAACGCTCCAAGACTGCCGAAGAGGCGCCCGGGACAGCCCGGACATCCCCAGACCACCCTAGAGCAGGCCCACGATGGGCCACAGAGCGGGAGCAGGAGGCTTCCAGAGATCTCCGAGAGGCCTCCCGGAGCACCCACAGGCCCCCAACGCACCCCCGATCCCCGAGAGGCCCCAAAGAGACCCCGACGAGGCCCCAAGAACAGCCCAAGAGAGCTGCGAGAGCCATTCCGAGGGAGTCCAAACAGGGTAACATCGTTGATTTCCAACGGTTTCTTCCAATGTTTTCCGCCTTCTCACGTTTTCCCGCTTCCAACCCTCGAAGATCGAGGATTTGGGGGAAAAAGGAGAGAGGGAATTCCCAGAATTCCATTTTTTCCAAAAAGTGGGACCCCCGCTCGGAGATCCCACACATCCCCTGACATCTGGCCGGTACGGCGCCTCCGGGCTTCACGGGGGGCTCCCAAGACGCCCAAGGACAGCCCAAGACGACCCCAAGGAGCCCCCAGAACGTAAAGAACGGTCCAACACGCTCCCGTGCAGCCCGAGACACCCTTCCGACGGCTCTCCAGGCCTCCAGGAGGCCTCCAGAACCCCCAGGGGTCCGGAAGAACCCACACCCTTGAGGAGCTTGGCTAACAAAACCCGCGAGACACAAACGAAAAACAGCGCCGAACAGCGCCAAGGAACTGGAAAAAACAAATGAAATCCTACATTTTTTCAAGTTTGGCCCCCAGTCTACTCTTGCACGAAAGACCACAATTCAGACCCCCCTCACCTCCCAAAAAAGAACCCTGGAAGCCTTTGAGGACCCCAAATCGTTGAATACCTCAAGGAAATTTATAATTTCTGCGTTTCCGCACTTCCCCTTCTGCACGATTCCGAGGCTTGCGCAGGGCCTCCAAGGGAGTCCTTAGACGCAAAAGCCGACCATAATGATATTACATGAATTCGCCTATCTAGCCTAGCTAGAATTTAAACACGAGCGAAACGCGCGCGATGGTTCTACACACACATATATATACACATATATATACATATATGTAGAAGCGCTTCGCTCATTTCGCCCGCCCGTTTTCGCGCACCTTGAGGCAGTGCACAGGAAGTTCTTGGGAGTTCTCCGAGGCTTTCAGGGACGTCTTAACCTGGAGCTGTTTTGGGGCTCTTGGGGGCTTCTTGGCGGCCTCCTGACCGCCTGTTGGGGGCCTCTTGGGGCCTCCTAGTGACCTCTGGGGACCTCCTGGGGGCTGCGTATGGCCGAGGGCTCGAAATGTTGTTTCGTGTCCCCCCTTCTGAGGCCTGTCTTGGGGCCTTCTTGGGCCGTCTGGGAGTCGTCTTGGACGGTCCTGGAGCCCTCTTGGGCTGTCTTGGGGCTCTCTTGGGGCTCTCTTGCACCCTCTTGGGGCGATCTTGGGGACGGACCTCTTGGGCCGTCTTGAGGCGTCGGGAAGCCGAAATCTGTCCAAAACCTAAAGGGTACCAATGAATTTCACCTCTTGGGGCCCTCTTGGAAGTGCTTTTGGAAGCCTTTTGGGGCGCCTGGGGGCAATCTTGGGCATCTTGCAGCGATCTAATGGCATCTCGGAGCCCTCTTGTTCTCTCTTGGGGGCCTCTTGGGGGCCTATTGGCCCTTCTTGAGGCTTTCTGGAGGGCCTCGAGGGCGGCGCCCACCCGGCCCGACCCGGCCGGGGATCTCTGACCCGAACCGGCCAGGGACCGCCTTGGGTACTTTTGGTCCGGGGACCCCCAGGGGCCGCTCCGCGCGCGCGAAGTGGAAATACTGTACGCAGTTACAGGACACGCCTCTGGCCCGTTGGGCCAGCGAATAATTATGAGAGAGAGAGAGAGAGAGAAAGAGAGAGAGAGAGAGAGAGAACAAACAAAGGGGATAGAGAGAGAGAGAGAGTGGGAACTATGGGGATGACAAAGAGGAGCTGATAATGGCACAGGAAGGGGAGAACATACAGGGGGACGGCTAGGAGGAGGCGGAGGAGGAAGAGGTGGGAAGGATGAGGATGAGGAGGAGTACGATGAGGAGGAGGAGGAGGAGGAGGAGGAGGAGGAGGAGGAGGAGGAGGAGGGGGATATGAGGGGAAGGAGGAGGAGGAGGAGGAGGAGGAGAAGGAGCGCGAGGAAGAGGGGGAGAGGCAAGGAGCAGAGAGGGGGGGTAGTAGGCGGAGGCGGAGGAGGAGGAGGAGGGGGAGGACGGGGAGGGGGAGGGTAGACGGAGTCAGGAGTGAAAGAGGGAGGATGTTGACGTGGATGAGAAGGGTGTGCAGGAGGAGAAGGAGGACGCTGATGAGAGGAGGATGAGGAAGAAGAGGAGGAGGAGGAGGAGGAGGAGGAGGAGTGACTCTGGGATGATGAAGATGTGGATGAGGAGGGTCGAAGGAGGAACATGAGGATACGGAGTGTGGAGTAGAAATGGGAGGAGGGAGAGGTGGATAAGAAGAAAGGAGGAATAAGAAGAGGGGAGCGAGCCAGTCAGTCAGCAGGGAGGAGGAGGAGAGAGTCAGAGGAGGAATATGAGGGGGAGGAGGAGAAGGATAAGGAGGAGGAGGAGGAGGAGCAGGAGGAGGAGGAGGAGTTTTTCCGTGCTTCTCGGCCTAGCCAGGATCGGTGCAGTCGTATGCTTGGCGTCCTCAGGAGAAGCGCCAGTTAAGGCATCAGCGGCCCTGCCGAAGGAGGAGGAGGAGGAGGAGGAGGAGGAGGAGGAGAACTAGGAGCATAGAGCAGGGAGAGAGGGATTGAGTGAGTTGCTGCTGCTGCCCTCAGCGAGCCGAAGCGGATAACGCGGCGCTGCCAGTGTTGCTGGTAGAAAGTTCCGACTGAGTCGGTTAGGACTCATCTTCTTCCAGGTGCCCTCACGCCCTCACAGTGGCGGCATTCGGCTACTCGACAGAGGGCTTCTCGCCAGTGAACCCGCCGCGACGTCGATCGTTCGTCGTGGCGACTTGCACCTGCCTGGCCTTGAGCATATCGTCGTGCAGCTCCTGTTGCTGCTGCGCCTTATGTGCAAACTGCTCATAGGAATTGTCGAGGACCATGTGTACTGCCCTCGCCTCAGGGGTGTCCTGCTGCTGCTGCTGCTGCTGCTGCTGCTGCTGCCTGAGGGACTTCGAGACGTTGCTGACAGTAGGCATCGATACTTTAGTTAGTGGTCAACTCTTCGGCCAAAACCTGATATGCCTTGGTGTCCGTTTGGTGGTGCTGTGGCTACGGCTGCTTTCGCTGCTGCAGCAGCATCCCTTCGATATTGGCCTACTTCGCGGCGAGCTGCTCGGCTTCTAACGCGTCGACGGCCTTCCTGATGCAGGTCGGCTCGCTGGCGACCTGCAGGGAAGGCCCGATGCTTTTTTGCCTGACGTGGCTGAGCGTCACGGTGGCTAGCTGCGGATCGCGTGCCTGAAGAGAGGTTTGGGATCATTTTCTAATGTCATAGTGACGAAGCGCATTGTCCTGATGACAGTGTCCTGAGGTTGGTGGCCGTTTTCGGCGTCCCAGGGGGACTTTTGGGCCAGGAGATGGGTCTGGGGAAAAGCCCCTTTTCCGTCTCGCTGGGGAAGTGCAGGGATCGACAGGAAACGGGGAAATTGTCCGGACGCCCGCGGCAATTTAGACGCACTGGATCCTCGCGCCGCCGGCTTTGTCGGTTGCGTTCCCCAGTCTGGAGGGGGGTGGGCGGAGGGGATGAGGAACATAAAGACGAGGAGGAACAGGAGGCAGGCCCCCCCCCGGCCCAGCCTGGGAGGCGTCGCAGGCCATGTTGGCGAAGCTGCCGCGCGGCATCTGGACATCTTGAACTCACGTCATCCTGACCCCCGTATCATCGCAAAAACTCCCGATCAACCGCAAAAAACCGCGCGTTCATCCGTTATGCAGTCTGCTCGGGGCTTTGCTTTGCAACGTGACGATGCCAAAGCGCGGCCCCAACACGGTCGAGTTTCTGTTCGGTGTGTGTGTGTGTGTGTGTGTGTGTGTGCGTGCGTGCGTGTGTGTGTGTGTGTGTGTGTGTGTGTGTGTGTGTGTGTGTGTGTGTGCGTGCGTGCGTGCGTGTGTGTGTGTGTGTATGTGCTCCGTAGCCATTTTGGCTCAACTCTCACTTGACCCCCATCTGGGGGCCAATGGGGGCTTGAGCGCCGTCGCCTGTCTGGCTCAGTGGCGCCGCCCCCCGGCGCGCGCGCGCCGCTTGCGCCGGCGCGCCGGTGCATGCAGGGCGGCAGGCATGGCGGCGCGTGGTCGGCGGTCGGGCACACGTGGATCTGCCTCCCCCCCTGCCCTGCGGTTAGGCATGGGGCATACGCGCCACCCCCAGCGCGGGAGCAGGGCCTCCCCGTGGGGGGGTGCGCTTGGCACCAGGCTGCTGGGAGGCCGCCGGCGGCAGCGCCGCGTGGGCCGGTCGGCCCGACGGCAGCGCCGACGGCTGCGCCGAGGGGGCCGGGCGGCCCGTCGGCAGCGCCGAGGCGCGCTTTGGAACGGGTGCAGGGCCCGCTGGCGGCGGCGCCGAGGGGGCCAAGAGGCCCCGCGGCTGCGCCGAAACGGGGTCGCGCGGGCGCGGCGCAGGCGCCCGCGCTGTGAGCGCTCCAGCAGCAGCGAGGAACGGCCACCTCGCCAGCGGCGCCGGCGCTCAGGCGGCCGCGGGCGCAGCCGCTCGGCACAAGCCCCCCGCCGCGCCCCCGGGGCTCCGCAGGGCGCGCCCAGCCCCCCCCCCGCGAGCGGCGCCGGCGGCGCAAGAGCCGCCGGAGGCGGCGCCACCGCGCGCCCCCGAGGGGGGAGACGCCGCGCCGCGCACGAACCCCTGGAGGCGGCGCTTGCGCAGCAGGGGCGACAGCAGCAGCTCCGGCCGCCGCGAGCGGCGGCGGAAGCGGGCGCCGCTCCCCGAGGCGGGGATGCTCCTGCAAGCGACGCCGGCTGCGACCGCGTTCCCGGCCCAGGAGGGCTGCCCCGCGACGGCGGCGCGCTCGCGGAGCCGCAGCTCCTCCCACGGCTACGAGGAGAGCAGCGGCGAGAGCGCCGACGACGCCCCGGAAGCGGGGCCGACTCCGACGGCAGCCCAAGCGGCGGGAGTAGCGCCGGGGGGAGCGGCAGCGGCAGCAGCGCTGGCAGCCGCGGGACCGCTCCCAGCGGCGGCGCTGGAGGCGGCGTTCCAGCAGAGCGGCTGGCGCTGCGAGGCCGCGGGTGTCGCGGCGCAGGTCCTCGCAGTCGCGCGGGACGCCGGGCTCTTCCATTGGGAAGGCCCGCCACGGCACTCGCCGCGCTAGGCGACCGCGGCGGAGCGGCCGGCGCCGGCCTCTTCGGCGGGGCGACGGGCCCGGGCAGCGCTGCCAGCGCGGGCGAGGTCGGAGGCGCCCCCAGCCCCAGCGAGAGGGCGACGGCGGCGGCGATCCCGCGGGCCCGCCGCCTGGCCTTGCGAAGGACTCCCACGGGGGAGGGGCAGCCCGTGGAGGCTCCCCTAGGGCGGGGAGGGCGGAGAGCCCAGCGACGCTGGAGCTGCGCGACGACCTGCGCTGCTTCCTCGCCCTCGGAGGTTGGGCAGCGGCGCGCGCCGTCGCCCGGCCGCTCGGCGTTTCGACGCGCGGCCGGCTCGGCGAGGTTGGCCGTGCGCTGGCGGCTGAGCTGGAGGCCCTCGACCCGGCGGGCCTGCGGCGGGTCGCGACCCGCGCTGCCGACGCGGAGGCTGCGCGGCTGGGCCTGCCGCGCGGAGCCGGGCGCTGAGCGGTGGGCGCAGCCAACCGCGCCTGCGGGCGCGCCGGCCCAGGCTGAGCGGGGCTGCGCCGGGCGCTGGCGCCCCCCACGCGCCTTCCCCCCCCTTCCCCTGCTCTCGCCCTCGCCCCTGCGCCTCCTCCGTCGTCCCCGTTTTCGTCCGTCGTTCGTCTGTCGTCTCGTTCCACAGGGCTCCGTTTGCGCTAGTAAAAATTGTGTGCGTGTGTGTGTGTGTGTGTGTGTGTGTGTGTGTGTGTGTGTGTGTGTGTGTGTGTGTGTGTATGTGCGTGTGGTCCTATGTGTGATGCACTGTTTGTGCGTGCGGAACCCAAGACGTGGATTCCAATGCGCGAGTGGTCCGCGCGGGCCATTGCAGCCACCAGTAGGTGCGGCGCCCAGGTCGTTTGACCCATAATGACCGCGAAGAACCCGAGGGCTCCGGAAACCTGCGATAAACAGAACCAACGTGCGTGGCAAGGAACCCGTGGCGACCAGAGGAACCCGAGCGGTCGCCATCACGTGTGGCGAACAAGGCTTGCAACGCACATGAACCGAAAAGGCTACAAACGGCCAACCGAACGTTCGTCGAACAGACCCTTGGTCGGCGCACGCATCCAATAGGAGCGGATTGGCCCCCCCCATGGATACCCACGGGATCACCACACTGAGCGACGTCTAAAGCCAGTGGGGAAACAATGCCGCGATCACCGTATGAAACCATGCGGACCAAGTCGGCGGCCACAGCTGCGACCGCTTGATCCAGTTTTGTAGAAACCGGCGAACAATACCCGCGATGTATCTACTGATTGTGTAACTATACTGCTTTGTGCGACTTTTCCATGTGGGTTGGCTCGTGTGCTGGGACATTGTTGTGGTGATGACTCCCATGGCGGTGGTGACAGCGACCGCAACCACGCTGCCATAGAAATGAAGCAGTACATCCTCGGGCCATGTTCGGGGGCATGTCGGGGCCCATCTGGGGCATGCAAAGACTTCGGGTATGTACCATGGGGTCTTTGCGACACCTTGGGGGATTGAAGCTGGTTGGGACGAATCCAAAGTTTGCGGAACGGTTGATGCGGCCGATGTTGCAAATAGTTCCCATGCGGAGTCGTTTGTTTGGAAGCCGTTGCCCGACCCACTTCAGTACTGCACGACCGCCGTACATCGTCCTGTGTTGCATCATGGAGCCCGCTCACGGCGTCTAGCGATCTGTCCGTTGCGCGCCCGATCCAGCACGGCTTGCGCCCACGTGCAATTGCCAGTGCGCATGTATTGCAAGTTTGGCACCAGAAACGTACATGTTGTCGTCCCGCAAGTGCGCAATCCTATTTTGTCTCGTTCCGTCTCACCAGAATGTTATTGTATTTTCTTGGGGTGACGTTCCCGGCTTTGCATTTCAGGTTCCCCCTTGGTTGACATTCAAATTTCCGTTATAAAGTGCAATTTTTCTTTTACCCCAGATTTAGGGACAAACCGTTTTGCATGACAGTCTTGTGGGAACGCGATACAGGTTTGACCGGGCTGAGAGTCACATTTGCCTGGGATCCAGTCGAACGGGTACCGGAAGGGTTTGATCTGAGTTCGCCGCGTTGGGATTTCGGATATCCCCGCGCCGCTTGGAAGCATGTGCGGTTGCGGTGTGGGATACAGCGAATGTGGTGCATTTTTGTCATCTAATTACGACGAGCAAAGCGAAACATATGAATGCGACGGGCGAAGTCGATATCTCGAAGTCGTTTGGTTTTTGCGCCATGGGGGCAACACGGAAGGGGAGGAAAAGGACAACTCGGCAGAGGGCGGCGAGGATGAAAAGGAAGGGGGGAAGGAGGAAATGGATGATGAGGAAAGGGGCATGGCAGTACATACCCACGAGGAGGGTGCGAACGAGGAGGAAGAGTGGCAAGGAGCAGTAGGAGGAGGTGGACAAGGATACAGAGGAGGGTGATAGGCAGAAATGCGGTGGGGAGAGGAAGTGGACGAGGAGGAAGAGGTGGACGAGAAGGGGGGTGTTGAATGGTTCGACGAAGGTGTGGCGGGGAATGAGGACTGCGGGAGAGGGCGTGGAGTGGGAACAAGGTGCCAAACCGCGAAGAGCCGGCGCTCACCAGAACGGCCCTTGCGCTCACAAGACTCAGGGGAACGAACAATGACATAAACATAAAACTCGGAGGTCCGCGCAGATTTCTCGGATCGGCGTTGGACCCCCCTGCTTGGCGCGCGGAGCGCGCCAGGGGCGGTGCCGGAGGCGCCGCCAGGGGGGTCCAGCGCGGATCCGAGAAATCCGCGCGGACCTCCGAGTTTGTATGTTCATGTCATTCTTCGTTCCCCGAAGAACGGCCCAGACGCCGAGAGCAGGGGGAGCGCTCACCAGAACAGGGGGCGAGCGGCGGGAGCGGAACACGCAGTCTGCGCTTCCGGGGAGCACCTCCCGCGCTCCTGGAAAAAAACAGGGCGGGGGTGCAGCTTGAGGGGCTGGGGGAGGGAGGAGGAGGAGGAGGAGGAGGAAGAGGAGGAGGAGGAGGAGGAACAGGGGGAGGAACAGGAGGAGGAGGAGAACGAGGAGGAGGAGGAGGAGGAGGAGGAGGAGGAGGAGAACGAGGAGGAGGAGGAGGCGGAGGACGAGGAGGAGGAGGAGGCGGAGGAGGAGGAGGAGGAGGAGGAGGATGAGGAGGAGGAGGAGGAGGAGGAGGAGTTGGAGGGGAGGAGGAGGAGGAGCAGGAGGAGGCGGAGGAGAAGGAGGAGGAACTGGACATGCTTGGGGAAGGAGTTGTCTGGCAGGCTTTTGAGCAGTTTCTTTGTTTTCCGAAGTTTTCCGTTGGCACGCTGTGGGCGACCCCGTCTAGCTTCTCTCTGGCCCTTGTGCGAGCCGAGCTGCCAAACGAGCCGCCTGAGAGGCCCGGGGTACAAGAGTTGCCACCGATGGCCCTTTCCTCCTCTTCATCTCTCCCCGTCCTCTCTCCTCCCCTCTGGGGCATTCGGGGAATCTCCAGTGGCAGTCGACGGACGCCCGGAGGCGCCACAAGGGGCTACGAGAGGAGGAGCGGCTGATGCACATGGGAGGCACCGGGCGTTCAGAGGGTGGACCACGACAGAGGTGACAACGCAGGGGCTGCCTGGAGTTTTGGCTCGGCGGCCACTCAGGGCAGCTCCCGTGGCGGTCCGCGGCCTGGCGGCGGGAGGGCCACGATGGATCGCGGCGGGCGTCCGGCCGGAATGTGGGCCCCTTGGTCCCGCTGGCTGTCGCCAGTGGTAGTCGGCGGGCAGCGGCGTCGCCTCGAAGAGCAGCGCGGTGGCCGGGTGCTGCTGCGGCCTGGTGGCCATGGGCAGTTCCACAAGCAGTCTTTGGGTTCTCGCCACGAGGGTACGATGGTCACCACCCACCAAACCACCCCAACCCAACCCGAAGGCTCAGATTTACCTTCGATTTCCAGTGGGGGGGGGGCGGGGAACATCGGAAAAACACATGTGGAACCCTTACCCCCCCAACCCCGAAATTCGGGTCTTCGGGTTGGGTTGGGGTGGTCTGGTAGGTAGTCAGATGGTCTGCCACATGGGCACACGGGTGCTCGGAGCTGGATGCCATTTTGGCCCCGTGGCCTCCGTGGCTGGCGGTCGGGGGAGATTCGGCATGAAGAGAGCATCGCGGACGACGCGGAGTGCGTCGCGGAGGTCGCCGCGCTGATCTTGGAGCCCTCCTAGGAAAACACGAAGAGGTGGAGCGCCACCCTGGCTGGCGGGGCGCGGGGTTCGGCGAGGCGCGCGCGAAGAGCGTCGCGAACGGCGCGACGATCGACTCGGGGTGCCCGTGAAGCCCTCCGCGCAGATCGGCTGGGCGGTCGGGGGGATCGCGCGCGGGTGGGTCGGGGGGAGAGGTCGGGAAGAATTTGGTCGTCGAGAGCGGGGACTCGAAGCGTGTGGCTTCCGCGGCGGACTGGACGAGGGCGAAGCGCCTCCGGCGTGGCAACCGAGGCCGCGGGCTCGAAAGCGCACCGCTCGGGTCGAGATGCCGGGGCGACGCCGCACGGCGTGCAGGCGCGGCAGAGGGATTGGAAGTGGAGTGGCGCGAGTCGGTTGTGTGCTGAGTGGCACGGCTGCGGCCTCGCCGGGTTGACGGGCGCGGAAGGTATCGTGGTCTGGCTACGTGTTTGGCCCAGGTGCCCTCGAGTCGAGGGAGAGATAGAGAGGAAGAGAGAGATAGAGAGACACGCAGACAGAGAAAGAGAGAGAGAGAGAAAACAAAACACATAGAGGGATAAAGAGAAACAACAAACAAACAGAGCGAGAGAGAGAGAGAGAGAAAGACGTCAAACTGAGAATGATAGATGCATAATAAATGTTGTACACGTAGCAAGGGAGGAAGAGGGGAATAGAGAGAGAGATAGAGGAAAACAGACAGCGAGAGCAAGAGATATAACGAGAGAAGCACACACAAACACACACAAGAAAGAAACGTTGGCAACACAACACAAAGGAGGACGACGGGGAGAAGGAGGGAGGGAGAGACGGGCCAGGATGGGGATCGCAAGCGCTGGGAAGGGGCTGGGTGGGAAGGAGCGCGCCGCCCTCGCAGGGCATCCCAAGCCAGCGTGGCGATTCGTTCGCGCCGGTGGCGCAGATCTCGTCGTGCTTGGGCTCCGGCACGCGGCGTGCATGGCTCGGGCCAGGCGAAAGGGGGGGATTGGGGAATTTGCTGCATGCAGCTGGTTTCGGCCTCACCGAGGGGCCCATTCCTCGAGACATAGTCGCCTCCGGCGCCGGGAGGCGCCGGGAAAATCAGCTACGTGAGCTGATTCTCAACCCCCCCCTTTGCTATCCCCCCCCTTTCTTCCCCCTTTCGCCCGACCCGAATGGCGTCCCTTATGATTCACCGAGCGCGTTCCGCTACTCGCAAAGTGCCTACTCGCAAAAGTCCGACAGGCACGAGTCTGCTTTGATGTTATGTATCGTAGGTCCCCCGCGGGGGATCCAGGCCATTTGCGAGTAGGTACTCTGCGAGGAGTGGAACGAACTCCTCGAATGATGGACCTTTGAACGTCACGTGCTGACCTGTAAAACTCAGGGTCGCGCGCTGGGGTGTCAGATGGGGTCCCAGGCCAACGCCGCGGCCTCTCCAGCGTGACCGCGCGAAGCTCGCCGCGCAGACGCGGGTGACCGGGTGTGACCCGGGTCACCCGCACGCGCGCGCTCACGTGGGTCGGCGGCTGGTTTGCGCCGTTTTTTTTTGTTTGTTAAAAAATGTTATAGCAACTTCAAGAGTGCCAAAACCGTATGCTCGCGTGGAAATCAATGCGATGCACGCTGAGGTTTCTGGTGGACTATCTGGAAAAACATTGTGTTTTTTGTCCACCGGTGTCTTCTCGGAACTCGCGGCACATGCGCCGTCGCGCACGCGCGGCTCACGCCATCTCGCGCTCGCGTTGACGCGTCCTGTACGTCCCCTCCTTCTACAGGAGGGAAATTCAAAAATAGTGAAATAATTGTTGAATCTTGTTTCTTTCTGTCCAAACCCGCCTGTAGGAGAACATAATGATACCAGAGAAAAAACCAATCATAATCTTTCCAGGGCTGTAGGGCTATAGGGCTACAGGGCTATATGGGCTGTTGGGCGCTATATGGGCTATATGGCTATATGGGTTCTAGGGCTATAGGGCGATAGGGATATAGGGCTATAGGGCTATAGGGATACAGGGCACCGGGCACCCGGGCACCCAGCACCCGGCACCCGGGCACCCACCCGGGCACCGGGCACCCGTCACCCGGGCACCCGGGCACCTGGGCATCCGGGCACCCGGGCCCGGCCACCGAATCGGCGGCGAACCCGGGCACCCGGGCACCCGGGCACCCGGGCACCCGGGCCCGGCCACCGAATCGATGGCACACCTTACCTACCCTTTAGTCCGCTAGACTCCCTACAGAGGCAAGCTCTGATTGGGGAATTACTTTCTGTCCAAACCCGCCTGTAGGAGAACATAATTACCCGATCTAAATGTACAGGCCATCGTGGCGACTTCGCAAGTTTGATGCCACGCAACTCACCACACGTGCGCAGGCGACCTGGGTCACGCGCGCGCGGGCGTGGGGCGCGCTGCGTGCTTCGCGCCGTGTTCGATATGTTGTAGGATTAAGTCGGGCCTGTCCCTCTACAGGAGGAGTCTTCAAATATCGTGGGGACGATTTTCTCGATTGTGTTCTGACTATGTTTGAATCTATTTGACTACTTTTACCTTTAATTTGTCCTCCAAGATCCGCCCGTTGGGGGACATGCCCGACCTAATTGTAGGATGGCGAAGCCTTGCCGCTCCGGTTCATGGAGAGGGGGTGGCCACGCGGACCATGGCGGGTCCTTCCCCGCCTTGGTGGCCACTTGGACGCGCCCTGGTTGGTCGCTGCAACGGTTGGGGCACAGTCTCCTCGAAACCGCTGTGGTTGACGTGCGCCGCTGCCTCGAGCGGAGCGTCCAGCGAGGCTCGCATCCACTGTGTTAGTGCAGGCCCACCATTGGGCCATGAGAACACCAGGGTGAAGACGGCGTCGGGGAGTGCACTCCTACCGCTTTAACTTCGAACTGTAGGCCACAGATACCATGATGCGTGTGGTGATCGGTGCCTTCTCTGTGCCCGCCCACGCTGAGTACATCCCCGATATGGTCAACGAGCGCAAGGGTTCGAGCCGAGCGGCTTGAGCCAAATGGCTACGGAGGAGGGGCACTATGGTGTGAGGAGGGGGAGGAACGAAGGATGAAGCGGGGCGGAGAAGGACTCGGGTTGCCCACATGGTGCCAGAGTAGATGTGGCGAGAGGTCTGCGCAGCCTCGCCGAAGTATCACTGATGTGGTGCGGTGCGGAACTCTGTGTTGTTCCATCCCAACGCCAGCAGCTCATCGCCGATGCATCGGCGATGCAGTGCGACCTTCCGCCCTCATCCACTTCGGCCCGGTTCGCGCCTCCCCCAGGGGAAGGTTGACGAGGAGGACGGAGGACGAGGAGGAAGGCGAGGAGGAGGAGGAGAAGGAGGAGGGGGAGGAGGAGGAGGAGGAGGCGGGGGAGGAGGAGCAGGACAGGGAGCGGACCCCCCCCCCTGGGGCCCCGTTCAGGAGATGTCCGAGGCGCTGTCGGCGAAGCTGCAGCGTGGCATGGAGCTGGAGCAGCGCTGCGCGGAGCTGGAGCAACACTTCGAGGCGCCGCCTCGCTCGCTCTCTCTCTCTCACTTTCTCTCCCTCTCTCTCTGGAGCCAGGGCGAGGAGAGGCAGGGGGCACCTGGACTTCTTGAGGCACCTGGACCCCTGGACCCCTGGACCCCTGTCTGTTCGTTTCGGTTTCGGTTTCGATGTGTGTGTGTGTGTGTGTGCACCGGAGGGTGGGGGGTGGTGAGATGGAAGCGAAGCCGAGACCCCCCACGTCGGGGAATCGGTTTCGGCTCCCTCTTCCTTTCGTGCGTGCCGTGCAGCTGGGGCGACGCTGCGTGCGCGGGCGAGAGGTGCGATCCCGCCGCCGCTGGGCCGAAGTCACGACAAGAGGCTCCCCGTCCCGTTGCCAGTTGGTGTCCCGTGGTTGTCCCGTGTTTGTCTCGTGGTTGTCCCACGGTTGTCCTATGGTCTCCCCGATGGTTGTCCCGATGGTTGCCCCGAATGTTGTCCCAATGGTTGTCCCGACGGTTTGTCTTGGTTTGATGGTTGTTCCGACGGTTGCCCTGGTGGTTTTCCCCATAGGTGTCCTGATGGTTTTCCCAATGATTGTCCCGAGGGTTGAGGGGTGATGTCGCAGTGAACTTGAGACTCCTGACCAGGAAGCAGGTTTTGTGTTTCGTGTTGGTGTCGAAGCTGCGTTCGCGGGCGAGAGGAGTGCTCCTTCCGTTGCTAGGGCGAAGTCGGTGCAAAAGTCCCTCCACCAGGTTGGCAGTTTTGGATCCGCGGTTTTCCCGCGGCTATCCCGTGGTTATCCCTTGGTTGTCCCGTGGTGGTCCCGATGGTTGTCCCGATGGTTGCCCCGATGGTTGCCCCGATGGTTGCCCCGATGGTTGTCCCGTCGGTTGCCCCGATGGTTCTCCCGCGATTGTTGTCCGATCTCCTTCCCGAGGGCTTGCCACCATGGTTGGCCCGACGGTTGTCCGGATGGTTGTCCTGATGGTTGCCCCAAGGGTTGTCCCGAGGGGTGGGGGTGGTGAGGCCGAAGCGAAACTGCGACCCCCCTCCGGCCACGCGGTGTCGGTGTCGTGCCCATTCCGCGCGCGCGGGCGAGGCGACGCAGCGCACGACACAGCGAGAGGAGGGATCCCGCCGTGGTCAGGGCGGAGTCGGAGCAAACGTCCATTCTCCACCGGGCTGGCAGATGCGGGCCCGCGGTTGTCCCGCCGCTGTTTTGTTTAACGGGCGAAAAACGGTATAACATAAACTTTTTCTCGCCGTCGGGGACACCTACCCCAGCCGCCCTGGGGCAGGTGTGGTTGTCTCGACGGATGTCCCGACGGCTGTCCCGATGGTTGCCCCGATGGTTGTTCCGACGGTTGTCCCGATGGTTGTCCGGATGGTTGACTCACTGATTGTTTGATAGTCAAATACAGGCATCGATGGTTCCACTAATTTTCTGAGATCGATAGATGGTGGGATCGACAGATGCATACTGATCTCGATGGAGATTGGGAGACCGATAGATAGGTAGACAGTGGTGTCGGTAATTCTTCGTATGCGTATATATATATATATATATATATATATACATATACACACAATTGGCACGTGTGTGCCCAGGCGCATACAAAAAACTGAAAGGGCGTGGAGGAGAAAGAGAAGGAGGAGAAGAGGAGGAGGAGGATAGCTGCTGGCAGTGAAATGCAATAGCGAGGTCGCACTAGAGCGCAAGTGGGGTTGCCACACCTTGCGATGTGTGTACCAGGGCCCCCCAGGAAGCCTCAGGAGGCCCGATTTGGATACCGAAAGAGGCTCCAGGAGGCCCCAGGATTGTGAGTGTTGTGTGTGTGTGTGTGTGTGATGTGTGCTCTGTGTTGTGCGTGTTTTCTGTGCGTTGTAGGTGTTGTGTATGTGTGTGTGTGTGTGTGAATGTGTGTGTGTGTGTGTGTGTGTGTGTGTGTTATTTTTGTTTAGCGTGTGATATGTTGGGTGTGATTTGTGTCTCTGTGTGTGCATGTAGTTCTGAGGCCCCAGGAGGCCCCAGGAGGCCCCAGGCGGCCTCAGGAGGCCCCAGGAGACCCCAGGAGGCTCCAGGAGGCCCCAAGAGGCTCCAGGAGGACCCAGGAGGCCCAAGGAGGCCCCAGGAGGTTCCAGGAGACCCCCAGGAGGTTCCAGGAGACCCCCAGGAGGCTCCGAGGCGGGGTCTGAGGTACCAGAAGGTACAGAAAGCCCCAGGAGGTTCCAGGAGGCCCTTAGGAGGCTCCGAGGCGAGGTCTGGGGTACCAGAAGGTACGTCGGGGCTCGATTTTGGGAGGATGTCTCAAGCGAAACCGCCATTCTCTGACCCTGACGTCACGATCTGTGTGAGGGGTGCCACCGATTTTCAGAATTTCGAGGATGTCCCTGGCGAAACGGACACACAACATCGCGAACGACGCGGCGCGTTCGCGTTAATCGCCTCTGAGCTCTATTCCCTCGGAGAAGGTCGTATGATAATACATACATATATGTATGTATGTATCTATGTATGTATGCATGTATATGTATGGTCCAGGGCTTGGGCCCCCCCCAATGCTGATGCCATTGGGCCCCCCCCCCTGTGGGCGTGGCGTGGTGCTGCGCTGCGGTGCCCCCCCCCCCCTGTGGATGTGGTGTGGTGCTGTGGTGGTTCAGAGGTGGGCGTGGCGTGGTGCTGCGCTGCGGTGCCCCCCTCCCCCCCCTGTGGATCTGGTGTGGTGCTGTGGTGGTTCAGAGGTCGTCGTCCTCGTCTTTTGACTGGGGGGCTCTTGGGGATGGGCCTCAGGACCACACATCACCTTGGCCAAACTGGTCAATCCTGCTCTCGCACGGGCTTTCCCGTGTACGGATTCTTACTGTCCTGGATTCGATCACGATAGAGCTTCCGCCACCGATGGGCGGCAATACCCTTCGTCAGAGGGCCCTCGCATTCCCGCAACAGCTTCTGGGCCCGGGAACGGGCGAAAGCCCCACAAATTCGGCACACAGCATAACCCACCTTCTCAACCACTTCGTGTTCCCGAGGTGGGGGTGGAGGTGAAACCTGGGACCCAGACCCCCTTGCTTCCGCAGCCCTCTCAGCCGCAGCTGCACGGATCTGGTCCGTCACACACTCGCCGTGGACCAGGGCCTTGACTTTCAAACGGGCCCTGCCTTTTGAAATGGCTCCCCCCATCCAGGGCACAACTCCCGCTTGGCCATGCTGAGACGAGCGACCACGCGGACGAGGCGAGAGCACTCCAGACACTGCCACTTACCACCCTCAAGGAGCCTAAAACGATGGGCCCGCTCAGGCGCGACTGCCAAAGGGCGGGCAAAACGTTCGCTCCTCCGAGTCCGACCAGCAGGGGACGGCAGGCTCGTGGTGGTAGCTTTGGCTTCGCTAAGATCCACTCGGAAAGACGCTGCATACTGTAGCAGCTTCTTCTGAAATTTAAGACACTGCTTGACCTGTTCCACCTTCCACTTTGGGGCGGCATAGGGGTCAGCTCCCTCTCTTGCACGAGCGTCAGCACACCTATTCATATCAAAATGCACAAGACTCTCACCCGAAAGACTGGCTCTTTGGGCCTTGGTCATGTGAGACTTAATCTTGACTACCTGAAGGGATTCCTCTGGGATGAGACACTGATCCTCCAGGGCATCCCAAACAAGCTTCCACAGGTGCGCGGTTATCTGCTCGCTATTCACACAAAATTCTTTGCCCGCCAAGAGCCCCTGAACGACCTGCTTGCTATCTATCAGGAGCCCTACGAGCCCTACCGAGTGCTTTACAGCCTGGTACACAGCCCAAATCTCACAGTGGGCCGACGTGGGCCTCGCAACTGGCACAGCACCGAGCAAGGACTGAATCTCACTTTTCTTTTCAGCGCTCCAGGTGATGGCGGCGAAGCCTCCCGTGGATACCTCCTCCACGTCGGGGGACAGGGCGCGTCCGTCCGTGGCCACCCAGCCTCGACAGCACCATCTCGCCGTCGGGATCGCCCCACTGGTACTCGTCGGGCGGCGGGGGCACCTGGTAGTCGACCACGGGGTCCGCGATCAGGCCGCGAGCACATTTCCAGAAAAGCGTGTCGCCGCCTCTGCAGCCCTGCTCCTCCTTCGTGGCGGCCGTCTCGCCCAAATGCACCACGTCCCGAAAACTGTTCTTGAGAGTCGGCTCCGTGAGCCCACCACGAATCGTGACGCAAACATCGGCATCACAAAGAAAATGCACATGCAACAAAGTGCCCTTCTTCTTGCCGCACAACGGGCACAGAGGGCTCGTGACCTGGCCGCGCTCGTAGCACCGTCTGTACAGGGTAACTTCCTAGCGCGACCGTCCTGGCACTGTTGATGTGGTGCCTCGTCCAGGTCTCCGTGGTCTTGGAGCGCATGAGCTGCTTGACTGGCAGCAAGAAGGGGGTGGGTCGGAGCGGCTGGCGCTCCTCATCAGCTAGCGCCCAGTCCATGAGCTTCTTCTTTGCGACCGCCCTCTCTGCAGATCGCATGATCTCGAGGGGGGCGACCTCGCGGATGTCCCACTTGCCGTGGGCGCCGTCGAGGATGGCCCAGGCGTCCTCCATGTGCCATCCCAGCTCGTGCACCGCCAGAATGGTGGCAGCCGCTGGCCCCCGCACCATCTTCCAGGCGTCGAACTTGGCGGGGCCATAGGTGTGGGCGCGCTGCACCTTGGGCCACTGACGGCCCCACGCGTGGGCCATCTCCTTCCGTCTCTCGGGCTGGTCCCAGGCCTCGCGCAGCCATGCCCGAAGAGGGGCGGACCTGAGCTGCTCGGCGCCGTCCGTCCTCGGCGCGATCGCCCAGCCCAGCGTGCCCGAGCGAAAAGTCCCAGCCCCCGCGCGCACGGCAGCTGTCTTGGCCATGACGAACTTGAGGACGGCAGGAGGAGTGCCAGCGCAGGTCGCCCCATACGCCACTGACGCTTTGAGGCCTTGCTGGGCCACAGGGCGCACCCGCGCCCCTCGGCGCTTGAGGGCAGCCGCCTTGTGCCAGCGGCCTCGGGCAGTCTTGGCCCGTCTGGCTCTGGTGTCCTTCTTCCGAGGGCCCTGGGGTTGGTAGTCCACGCCCAACCAGCGCTCGCTCTCACCGTGCTGCAGGCCGATGTCCGCCATGGGCTGTGCCAGCTCCTGTGCCAAGGAGCCGTCGCTGGAGACGAACCTGGACTTGCCTCCCTCACCCTTCGAGACCTTGAGCTGCAGCAGCGACTCCAAAAGGCGGATGAGGGTGCGGGCCAGGTCAGGGAAGATCAACTTCAGCTGTGCGCTCCTGCCCACCATCCGCAGGGCTAAGTCGTCCACAAACTTAGTGATCTCCAGCTTGGCCCCTGGCCATCGGGCCACGACGTCCAGGATCGGATACAGCACAATCTTCAGGAAGCGATTGGCATACTTCGACCCAGCGGGCAGCCCCACGTAGGTACAGATGGCGTCGGCGACAGCCTGACCCTTTCGGACCGCCCGAGGGAAGGCGTACGACTCCAGAGAGAGGGCCAATACACTCATGGGTGCTTGCTGTGCCATGCCGAGAATCCAAATCAAGTTGAGCGCTACATATTCATAAGCCTTCTCCAGATCCATCGAGGCGGTGAGGGGCGCGAAACTGGTACCGTCCAAGGCCTCGTCATCCAACATCGCTCTCCAAACAGCATGCTCACTGCTGCGCCCTGGTGATGCCCAGTCGTAGGGCCTCGCGTGGGCCCGCTCCCGCTGCCGAATCAAGGGATCACGAACAGCCTCCCAGATGCGCACTGGCGTGGGAAAAAGGGTGATGGGCCTGCCGCCGCCGTCCTCCTTGGCGACCAGGAAAAGGATGAGCATGCGCATGGCCGTGGGCCACGAGCAGAGCCGCTCGCACAGCATGAGGATGTCCCCGAGGCTGGTCAAAGCCTCATCACTGAGCCAGGCCAGGTGCCCAAAGTGCCAGCCGTCGAGCCCGAGCCCAGTCTTCCATTT
The DNA here is from genome assembly GCA_963575745.1 of Prorocentrum cordatum. NCBI lineage: Eukaryota > Dinophyceae > Prorocentrales > Prorocentraceae > Prorocentrum > Prorocentrum cordatum. Next base: position 66,143 of record CAUYUJ010014707.1, read on the forward strand.
GTAGCTGCGGCATATGGTGCGCACCTGCATCGCGTCGATGATGGGCAGCTGCTGCGCATGGGCCAGCCGTTGGGTCTGGACCTGGGTGTCCTGCCACAGCTTGGTGTAGTCACCTGCCCCAGCGCGCCAAATGCTGGCCCACTCCTGCGCCTCCTGATTGACCGCGAGCTGCGGGTCCGCTGGCAGCTTCAACTTCTTGGCCGACGAGATGGGCTCCTTCCACGCCTGCTTCCAGTGGCAGATGCGGTGCAGGTAGCCCCCTGAGCCTGAGAACTTCGCGCTCAGGCGCTCGTAGAACCGCTTGGAGCGCTGCCGCATGGGGTGCTGCTCCCAGGTCTGGGCCCGCACCTTGGCGAACTGCTGCAGCGCGAAGATGGCCTGCGCGCCGATGATGTGGGGCTCCACGTCGGCGAGGGAGCGCAGCGCTGGCAGTAAACCCGCGCTCCAGGGCTCCGTCGCCGCCGCCGCCGGCGTCGTCGCCGCCGCAGCCGTCGTCGTCGTCGTGGTCGTCGTCGCCGTCGTCGTAGTCGTCGCCGTCGCCGTCGCCGTCGCCGTCGCCGTCGCCGTCGCCGTCGCCGTCGTCGTCGTCGTCGTCGTCGCTGTCGTCGTCGTCGTCGTCGTCGTCGTCGTCGTCGTCGTCGTCGTCGTCGTCGTCGTCGTCTCTGGGACCATACCATCTGGGGGGGGGGCCGAGGAATCCTGGGACCATACCATCTGGGGTGGGGGGGGGCCGTGGGCCCGGAGCCCGGGACCATATATGTATATATATATATATATATATATAAAAATAGATGTTATATATGCGTGTATTTATATATGTGTTCATACGTATATTCACGTGTATACACATAGATATGTATATTTACATATAGATGTATATACATACATGTACATCTACATATACATCTACATATACATATACATGTACAGCAGCGGGGGACTGGGCCCTGGGGCCCTGGCGCCGGAGCCCCGACCGAATCATACAACGCTCACCATGCCGTGGCCAGGACGCTCTCTGCGCGGCCCGGTGCAGCCGTGCCCTCAGATCCCACGCCATTGGGGTGCCATCTCGCCTCCAGAGGGGCCTCTCGCCGCCATGTACTCCATCCTCTTCGAAATCGGGGCCCTCGTCGCTTCGGAATTCTGGTCAGAACGCACCCCAGGAGAGGTCCGGGGGCTATACCACCCGTCGGTTGCCGAAAGTAGGTTTTTTTGGATTCCCGGGCTCCAATCTGCTTTAGGCGCCCTCCTACTTCAGTGATCGAGTGGCTTCACCTTTTCCGTCCTCCTTGGGGGGCGGAAGGAACTCAATCTACTTTCTACGCCTTCCTACTTCATGTTTCTACCTACTTTTTCCGACCGATGGGTAGCAGTATCGATACCTGTTGGTTCCCCCCAGTGGAGGCCACGACGGGCTGTCGCCAGATTGCGTCGCGCCAGGCGGCTCCCCGAAGGCGCCCAGGCGAGAGTCCGATCAGTGAGATCCCTCGTTGCCAGCATGTACCCCGCCGGCATCGACATCCGAGCGCCTCGCCGGAGAGCCAGGAACCTCTGTTACAGCACCACGGCGCTTGCCGCCAGGGGTGGACCTAAACGGTGTTTTGGCGATTTCGTGGGCCGTTTTCGTTTCGATTTCGTTTTGCGGTAAAGGCGGATTGAAGACAAAACGAGGGATAACGAAAACAAAACGAAAACGAAAAACACCGTTTAGGTTCAGCCCTGTTTGCCGCCAACGGGCCCCAAATATTATCCTGCATCGCACGTTGGGCCCTCTGCGCTCTCCACGTTCCTGGGCACGAAATCGAAATTGGTGCCGTGGCGCAAAGAAAAGCTGTGATAGGGCTGGGAAGGCAAGTTCTGGGCCTCCCAGATGGGGTCGGAGCAGATGGGGTCGGAGGATCGTGCCACATTGACGATGTATGGCCGATGCGGCTCGATGTGGAGCCCGATTTCCTCCACGCCGACGTCGCCGATGCATCACCCGTGTCGATGATGCATCTCCGATGCATCGCCGATGTATCGGCGATGCGGCGCGATCCTCCGACCCCATCTACTCCGACCCCATCTAGGAGGCCTCTACAAGCGCGGCGACACACCAGTCTCAGCGCTACAGCCACGGAGCTGCGCGAGTGTGCGCAATCCTTCCGAGGTGGAGATCCGGCGGGTAGAGTTTGGCAAGACATTGCGATATACGACCTGGGCTCGCCCCCCCTGTCATGGATCCGCCTGCCAGCAGGGTTGCTCTCGCATATGCTCCGCACCTCTTAGAGAAGGTCCTTCCTGCGACGCATCCCTACTACCGCACGCGACCTTGGTGCCGTTGCTGCGGTCAAACAGGGTCTACAGTACTTTGCCAACGCGCGGCTACTCCGCACGAAAGGCAAGGCCAAGTGCACCGCTTGGCACCTCGGTCTCCTCTGCAACTACCTCTGCGGGGGTGATCACACCCAGCAGAGAAAAGTAAAGGCTGGCGTTTCTGCCGACCCATCTCCACAGCGCAGATGGTGCAACCGAGAAGAAGAACACCCGGAGCACACCGTCTAGAAAGGCCTGCGCTGGGAATCTGAGAGGAATGCCCTGAAAACCATGATCACCGAGCAACAGTCGCGAGATTTGCCACCGCACACCAGCGCCTTCTGGAGGGAGATCCTCAGCTTCTCGATCTCCAAGTCGCCCTCGGCGAAGACGAGCTTCTGCAGCCAACGCCGCGGCCTTCACCAGAGGGCCCCGACGGCGACGCTATCGAGGATAACGCCGACGACGCCAGAGCCCGGTGGGTATATACTGCCACCGATGTGGCATGGTCACTCCAGGCCCACGCGCTCCTCGCAAGGGCCGGTCTCGGAGTTTACTGTGGCCCAGATCACCGGCTGAACCATTCTGATCGGGCGCACGGTTTGGCGCAGGCCGTGCTTGAGGAAATGTTCGACTTGCCTGGGCCTCTGCGGCTTCCGACTTTTGGTCGGCCCTGGCCTGGTGGTCTTGCCGGTGCGGGGCCCCTGGGGGGGCCCCCAGCAGGACGGGGAGGCCGCCCCGGGGCTCGGCCCCGCTGCTGCTGGCTGCCCTCGCCTCTCTCTTTTTGCCAGAGGAGGAAGGTTCCGATCCCTCCCCCCTTTCCTCGTTTGGTAAGCCAAGGGCGCCCTCGAGTGCGCGAAGTTATTCGCGCTTCGCGGTTCGGCTCCGATTCCTCCTCATCCTCCTCTTCTCCCCTGGGAGGCGGCGCGAGAGCGCGAAGTTATTCGCATTTCGCGCTTCGCGCAGCGCGAAGCGCGAAGTTGGGAGCCCTTGGTAAGCCCGGTTTGGGGGTTCCTCGGGGGCCCTCGTCGCGCTCGCTGCATTCGCCTCGGAACCCGGTCAGAACGCACCCTGGAGGAGGTCAGGGAGCAGCGGTACCGGTACTTTCCGATTGCGTGCTGCCGGGAGAAACGGGATACCCCCCAGGCGGTGTCCTTGGCTCAGTGGCTCGAGGAGACGGCGGAGGCCTTCTTGCGAAAGACTCCCTGGCCTCCCTCCTGGCCCTGCCTCCCGCCCTCCTGCCTCCAGCAGCCGCGCTGGTTGGTCCTGGGCCAGGCTGGGTTTGGGGCGCGGGCTCAGCCAGGAATGCCTTTTCCCCTGGGGTGGCTCCCTCCCCCCTCCATTGCCCGAGTCTCGCACTTGCGTCTCCTCGCCGTGCGCTGACAGGTGCAGCGGTTGGGGAGTCGGGCTGAGCCTTCAGGGCGGGCAACCGTACGCTGTCGGCGGCCCCGCTTGGTCCGCCCCCCTCCATGCGGTCAGGCCGAGTCGCCCGTCTAGCTGTCAACCATTCGAAGGGTTCCAGCAGAGGGCTTCCGCCTGGTCGCTGCAGGGTCGCTGGCGCCACCCTCCCCTGGGCGCGCCGCCCCCTTGCAGAGAGGGGGCCGCGCCCGAGGCCTCCGCGCGCCGCGCCAGCGGGAGGGACGCCGGCCGGCAGCCACGCACGGCACGCCCTCCAGAGAGCTGGCAGGGAGTATCCTGTGATTCTTCTCTCGCGTAGATCAATGTGTTTATCTGGAGCTCGAAAAGGAGCTCGAAAAGGACAGGGTATCTGGAGCTCGAGAAGGAGCTCGAAAGGGGCTGTCTGGAGCTCGAAGAGGAGAGGGTAATACCGCCCAGAGGCGGCTCTCAGGGGGCCCCTGGAGCCACACAGGCTGCGGACAGCAGCAGCAGTGGAAGCGGATGGCGGTGCAACAGAAACGCGTCTCCCACAGTCAGGCTCGCGCTTCCCTCCCTCCTTCCCCTCCCCTCCCCTCCCCTCCCTTCCCTCCCTCTCCTCCCTTCCTTCCCTCCCTCCCTTTCCCACAGTTAGGTTCGCACTTCCCTCCCTCTCCTCCCCTCCCCTCTCCCCTCCCATCCCTTCCCTCCCCCCCTCCCTCCCCGCTCTCTCCTCCCCACTCCCCCCTCTTCCTCTCTTCCCCGGCCGACGCGGCCAGGCGGCGCGCAGCCAGAGGGTTCACGCCGAGAAGGGTGCGGCGCCGGGGCTGGGGAGGGGCGGCGGAAGCGAAAGCGTGAGGAGGAGGAGGAGGAGGAGGAGGAGGAGGAGGAGGAGGAGGAGGAGCGAACAGCGAACAGCGAGGATCGAAGAAGAGGGTCGAAGAGGAGAAGGAGGAGCGAAAGTCGAATAATCGACGAAGGAGGGAGAGGAGGAGGAGGGAGGAGGGAGAGGAGGAGGGAGAGGAGGGAGGAGGGGGAGGAGGGAGAGGAGGAGCAGAAGGCGGAGGAAGAGGATGAGGAGGACGAGGAGGATGAGGGAGGAGGGGGAGGAGGAGGAGGAGGAGGAGGAGGAGGAGGAGGAACGTGGAGGAACGAGGA
>CAUYUJ010014707.1:71069-236069 GCA_963575745.1 Prorocentrum cordatum
TCGGCAACGCGCAGAGGGGGGTAGGGGGAGGGGGGGAGGCTTCTTAGAAGCACCCCTGCTTCTTAGAAGGCGCGGGCCTTCTCTATAGACGTAAGGCCGAGGCCTTCTAAGAAGCAGGGTGCTTCTAAGAAGCCTTCCCCCCTCCCCCTACCCCCTTTTGCGCGCCGCCAATCCACGCCCGCCGTCCTCAGCAGTACCCATATTGCGAAGGCCTCACGGAGGGGAACGAGGAATGACATAAACGTAAAAACTCGGAGGTCCGCGCGGAGTTCTCGGCTCCGCGCTGGCCCCCCGTGGCGGCGCCTCCGGCGCCGCCCCTGGCGCGCTCCGCGCGCCAGGGAGGGGGGTCCAGCGCCGATCCGAGAAATCCGCGCGGACCTCCGAGCTTTTACGTTTACGTCATTCTTCGTTCCCCTGCGTACGGCCGGTGCCGTCGACCTGGAGGCCTCGGCCCTCGACGGGGAGATGGGAGGGCGAGGGCCGGCCATGGGCCCCGCGGGAGGGTGGCATGTCTGCCCCGGGGCCACCCCGCGGGTCCCCCCGCCCCGGGACCCCCTTATGGGACCACGGGAGGCAGAGAGCGGGCCATGGGCCCCGGCCTCCCGTGGCCTCCCGCGGCCTCCCGTGGCCTCCCGTGGCCTCCCATTGCCGTCTTGATATCCGTTTGATCGGTCGTCGAAAGTAGGTATTTGGGGTGATTCCCTGGTTCCAATCTGCTTTAGTAGGCCCCTTCCCTGCTCCAATATGATCGATCGTTGGAAGCAGCTTACCCATCGGTCGTTGAAAATAGGTGTTTCTGGATTCCCAGATTCCAGCATATTTTAAGCGCCTTCCTACTTCAAGGATCGAGTGGCTCCGCCTCTTCCGCCCTCCTCAGGGGGCGTACGGAACCCAATCTATTTTCATCGTCTTCCTACTTCATGGTTCTACCTACTTCTTCCGACCGATGGGTATCCATGTTTCTCTGTCTCTATATCCCTGTTGTCCCTATTCCTAATATTAACCCCATCCCTATTCGTGCATTCCCATCCCTGTATATCTAGCCCTACGTCCCTGCCCCCGTCCCTACCGCTGCCCCGATCCCCCGATCGTGGTCCCCCACTCGTGACCCCCCACGTCGTGGCCCCCACCGTGACTGTCGAAAGCGGGTCGTACTGTGGTGCCGCAGGGGTGTTACTTCAGTTCGCGGCACCAGAGTTCCCGACTCCTTCCCGCCCGGCATCCATCAGGAGGGGGACAAACACAGACACAACTAACCGTCGATTCCCCAGAAAATATTGGAAAATATGGGAAGTGGGGGGGAAGACAAACACCCCCCAAAACATGGGGAAATATGGGGAGTCTTCATATATAGTTGTGTGTGTGTTTATTTGTGTGTCCTGGGGCCCCTTCAATCCACCTCAGATGGCACGGGGGCCCGAGGGGGGGCCTCAGAGGCCGAAGTCGAAAATCGAGGAGCTGCGCGGGGACCGGCGGGAGCATCTCCCGGGTGGAGCCCCGGGGTTCGCTCGGGACGCGAAGGGGTCGGCGCGCCCCCCCCCCAGAGGGCTCGCGCTTCGATGCCGCCGATTCGACTCGATTCGATCCCGATGGGTTCCCATTCCGACTCGATTCGATGTTGGATTCCGGTTTGCAAGGGCTCCCACGAGGGCGCGAAACTATTCGCGCTTCGCGGTCCTCGTTCGTTACCCCCCTCCTCCGTGTCCTCCTGTTCTCCCCCTGGGGGGTGGCGCGGGAGCGCGAAGTCATTCGCGCTTCGCGGAGCGCGAAGCGCGAAGTTAGGAGCCCTTGGTTTGGGATCCGACTTCTCGCGGGAGGCCTACTAGCCTGTCGATGTCTGCCGATCCAGCCTTTTCTGGCCCGGCTGCCGATGTCATTCGAGCCGATTCAGGTCGATCGCCGATTCGACCTGTCGATTCGACGATGGGCTCTCCTTTACCAGTTTGAAGCATATCTCTATCCTTGTGTTTGGCATCACCTCACCTCGACGCTGACCTTGAGGACTCCCTCAGTCTCTGAGGGCACGCCCCCGAGATTGTCCCCGCTTCTTGCTCGCCCAGCTCAGGGATAGGGATAAGTTGGAGGCCGGCTACTCCTGCCTTCGCGCACCCGCCGCTCGGCGCCGCCCGGGAGGAGGAGGAGGAGGAGGAGGAGGAGGAGCGGGAGGAGGAGGAGGAGGAGGAGGCGGGGGAGGAGGAGAGGGACGAGGAGGAGGAGGGGGGGAGGAGGAACAGGAGGGGGAGGAAGAGGATAAGGAGGAGGGGGGGGAGAGGAGGAGAGGAGGAGGAGGAGGAGGAGGAGGAGGAGGAGGAGGGAGGAGGAGGCGGAGGAGGAGGAGGAGGAGGAGGAGGAGGAGGAGAGGAGGAGGAGGAGGAGGGAGGGGAGAGGAGGAGGAGGAGGAGGAAGGAGGAGGAGGAGGAGGAGGAGGAGGAGGAGGAGGAGGAGGAGGAGGAGGAGGAGGAGGAGAGGAGGAGGAGGAGGAGGAGGAGGAGGAGGAGGAGTAGGAGGAGGGAGAAGGAGGGGAAGGAAAAGGAGTAGGAGGAAGAGGCAGAGGAGGAGCAGGGGGAGGAGGATGGTGGTGGTGGTGGTGCTGCTGCTGCTGCTGCTGCTGCTGCTGCTGCTGCTGCTTGTTGTCGCAGCTGTGGTCGTGCCCCGGCCGCGCGGCCCCCGAGGACTGCGGGAGGCTGCAGGCGCTGGCGGACGAGCTGAAGACCCAGGCGCGGCCCCGCGGGCGCGGCGCGCGAGGCCCCTCGGGGGCTCCTCTCGGGGGCCCTGGGCGTCGGCGGCGAACTCCAGGCCCTGCCCCTGACGGGCAACTCTCCCACCGCCGCCACCACACGCTGGACGGGGGAGGGGGGAGGAGCAGGAGGTCCTCCTCCTCCTCCTGCTCCTGCTCCTCCTCCTCCTCCTCCTCCTCCTCCTCCTCCTCCTTCTGCTCCTCCTTCTCCTACATATGGTGGTGGTGGTGGTGGAAAGTGTACCCCTCATCCCCTCGCCCATCAACGGTCCAGGCAACGCGGTGGGCGGCGGGGGTAGGGTTCGGAATTCGTCGAACGCGTGGCGAAATCCGAGCCCTGAGCTCTAACCCCCGCCTCCAGTCGACCCAGGAGAAGCGATGGCTGTTGGGCCTAGTGTTCGGGTGTCGCCACCTATCGCATGCCCTCGCGAGGCCCCTGGAGGCCCCCGGCGGCCCTGGAGACACTCGGAGACCCAGACCTCGGACGATCTGATTCTTGTCGTCTGGGCGTTCCCTGGGGATGTTTGCATCTCTGGGGGCCGTTTTCGTGCGCCTACCGCGCTGATTTTGGCACACCCCTCACGTTTTGTGGTCCCATAGGAGCTCCACCGAAGGCGCACATGCCAGCTCTCGCATGCGGCCACCGCGCACATGTTAGGGCCCCCCTGACACGCTTCGTCGCCCCATAGGAACTCCACCGACGGCCCAAATCCCAGAGCTCGCATTCTTCCGCCCACCCAGTTTGGGAACCCTTCACACGATTCGTGGCCCCAGAGGGAGCTCCACCGGATGCGTCGCATACAACGGCAGCACCCAAAACAACTACCCAGGGGGAACGGCCGGGAGCCCTGGGGCCGCGAATTGAACAAACCAGATCGGCGGATGTCAGCGGACGGGCCGCCCAGTTCCCGGGCCCCGAGATGGCGCAGCCAATAGGCGTAACTCGACATCTTCGTCGCCGAAGCTCCTCCTCCTCCTCCTCCTCCTCCTCCTTCTCCTCTCCTTTCCTCCTCCTCCTCCTCCTCCTCCTCCTCCTCCTCACCCTCTCTCGTCTCACTCTCCCACTCCTCCTCACGTCGACGCCGACCCCCTTCCGGTCCCATCCTGGGGCTTGTCTTGGCCAGGATTTCGCAAGGAACCTGGCCGTGGCGGCGCGGAGCCGCCAGGAGGCCCCCAAACGAAACAAAGCGTTCCCGCGTCCCTCCTAAGCAGTCCGTGGCCCGAGTGATTTTCCATCCCGGATCCGGTCTTGCTGGGCCAGCACAGAGGAACGGCTCGCAGATTGAAAACCTCGTCGGGGATTTGGGAGCCCCGAGTCTCGACCGATCGACGATCGGCGGCGACGACGACGACGACGGAGGTCGCGCAGGGGGGGTCGGTGGTTCAAAGATCGGGTCCTGAGGGATGGGGTTCTGAGGACGAGAAGCCTCAAACGAAGCAAATCTGCCCTTGGAGCCCTCCCTATCCGTAGGACCCCACTCCTCAGGACCCCACCTTGGGACCACCCCGGGGCGCCGAGGTCGCGCAGGGAGCCGACCGCTACGCGCTGTTGCAGGAGGAGCTGTCCCGGGAGCGGGCCTGCAGCCAGCGGCTGGAGCGCCAGGCCCGCCCTGCCGAGCACCCGGGGCGACGACGCCGAGCGGCGGCACGCCGAGGGGCGCGCCGTCCTCGTCGCCGCAGTCGTCGTCGTCGTCGTCGTCGTCGTCGTCGTCCTCGTCGTCGTCGTCGTCCTCGTCGTCCTCGTCGTCCTCGTCGTCCTCGTCGTCCTCGTCGTCCTCGTCGTCCTCGTCCTCGTCGCAGTCCTCGTCGCAGTCCTCGTCCTCGTCGCAGTCATCGTCGTCGTCGTCGTCGACGACGATGATCCTCGGTGAGCTCTGCTTTATGATCCGCGTCTCCACTGGCTATGAGCCTCGGGCGGGGCTAGGACGAGGATAAATCCGTTCCAGAGCGTTCTGGAGCGCTCTGATAAGGCCGCAGCGCCCGATGCATCCTGCAGAGCTGCCGGATCTCAGAGACGCTCGATTTATACGCATCCGATGATGTCCTCCTTCTGGCGTCGTCTTGGATCACCCACTGGACTGATTCAAGAGTTCAAGAGGCTCATGCCATTCCGCCGACCCCAACGGAAAGACTCGACTCACTGGTTCGAAAGAGAGCAGGAGAGGAGAAGGACGTGGAGGGGGAGGACGGCGGGGAGCGGGAAGGGGCCTCTTCGGGGCATCTGGAGAGCTTCTTGAAGTTGCAAAGGGGGGGTTGTTGGGCGTCTCCTGAGGGCCTTTGGAGGCCTCTTGGGGGCCTCTGGGGGCCTCTTGGACGTCTCGGGGGCTTGCGGGGGCTATTGGGGCCATCTTGGGGTGAAAGGCTCGAATATCAGTTCGGCTTCCCAGTGTTGGGCCCTTTTGGGGGCCGCTTCGATGCCTCTTGGGCCCTCATGGGCGGCTTTGTGGGCCTTCTTGGACGGGCCCTGCTGGCCCCTCCTTGGCCCGTCGTAGGGCCAGCCCTCTTGGTCCGTCTTGGGGCCTTCTTGGGGGCCTACTGGAGCTTGGCGGCGCGCAGAGGGGGGTAGGGCGAGGGGGGAAGGCTTCTTAGAAGCACCCGTGTGTCTTAGAAGGCGCGGGCCTTATCTGTAAACGTAAGGCCCGCGGCTTCTGAGAAGCAGCCTCCTAAGAAGCCTTCCCCCCTCCCCCTACCCCCGCTTTGCGCGCCGCCAAGGAGCCTTCCGCAGCGGTCCCTGGGGAAACCACGTGGGCCTTCTTAGAGGAACCTCGTGTGCCGTCTCGAGGCCATCTTTGGCCGTCGAGGGGCTAATTACCGAAGGCCGTCTCGACACTCTCTGGGGCTGTCTTGGCGCTCTGTTTGGGCCCTCTTGGACAGACGTAGGGCTTGTCGGAGGCTCCAGAGGCGCTAGGGGGGTGCGCTGGTGAGCTCGTCTGCCCCCCCCCTCCTCCCCCTCCCCTGAAAAGGCAAATTTGGGGCCCTGGGGGAGGGGGACAGTGGGAGGGGGGACGGCCAAATATCTCACACGCCTTTTCACCCCCGGCAAGCGGGAGCCGGCGGATTCCTACACCAAATCGCAAAGTATACTTTTTCGAGCGTTTTCGTAAGTTTTCGGGGGGGTCCACCCTTGGGATGCGTTCCAGCGGCTGCGCCTCGCCGAGAGCGCTCCCAGGGTGGAGCGTCCCGAGAGGCCGCTAGAGACCGAGCTATGACCCGAAACCCATCTCGCTGGCGCGCCGAGGGAGCAAGCGAAAGGAGGCAGGCCTTCTCAGAAGGCGGCGGGGCATCTCAGAAGGCCAGGGGGTTCGGATGCCTTCCGAGCCTTTTGATAAGAAGGCCCGCCCGCCGCCGAGAGGAGGAGGAGGGGGGAATCGGAGAACGAACAATGACATAAACATAAAAACTCGGAGGTCCGCGCGGATTCCTCAGGTCGGCGTTGGGGCCCCCTGTCGGCGCCTCCGGCGCCGCCCCCGGTGCGCGGAGCGCGCCGGGGGAAGGGGGCCCAGCGCGGATCAAAGACATCCGCGCGGGCTTCCGAGCTTCTATGCTTATGCCATTCTTCGCTCCCCTGCCTCTGCCTTCCGCTGGGCGCGCCACGGAGAGGAGGAGGGGGGAAGGCCCAGACAGCCAGACAGCTGGCGCATCTCAAGATTCGAGGCGTCTTGTCTGTCACGCTCTCTTTGCCTCTGGAGGCCGACTTCCGGCCGCGGGGAAGGGGGCTGTTCGGGCGAGCCCGTGTTGAGTTATCGCGGATGGGCGCCCTTCCCTCGTGCATCCCCGAGTTGGGCCCCACATTGGTTGGCCAGTCGAATACCCTACGAATGTTCGCCAGCCTGGGCCTCACACGTGTACAATCTATGTGGTGCAGTTAATTTCTGTTCGCAGTGAGTTGTCCACTCCACTGCTCGCGCAAACATCCCACACGCAGCAGGATGCGTGACTGCGTGCGCCGCTCGCGAGCTCGCCTGTGCCAGGCCGGCTCGCGCGCCGTGGGCGCCCGTCACGGGGCGGCGCACGCCGCGTCAGCAGCACGGCTGGCCCGCACGCCTACGGCAATCCACAGCGCGGGCTGGCGTGTCTGGCCGCCGTGTCCCGAGTAGGCTCGCAACGCGTGGTACCGGGTACCAGGGCGCTGCACCCAAAGCCTCGAACCAGGACGGCGGCTTGGGATGAGAAGGAGGAGGGAGGCGAAGGAGGAGGGGGAGGGGCTTGTCGGCCAGGTCGACGAGATGGGCGCGCAGCTCGCGCACGCGGAGGAGGCCCTGGCGGAGATGATGCAGAGCAGCGGCCACAAGGAGCGGCACGCAGCCGCAGCCCCCCGCTGGGGCCCCTCTGCCAGGGGGGCCCTTTCCGAACCCTGGGCCTCTCCAGGCAGATCCGGCCGTGGCCACGAGGTCCCCTCAGGAAGGCCACCATGGCGGGAAGGAGGCAAAGGGCAGCGGCATCGGCACCTTCCGCCTCTGAGGGGAGAGCCCGCGCTTCCTCCTCCGGCCCCCGCCTGCCCCAGAGGCCTGGGCCCCCTCTCCACGGGACCAGCTCTCCGTCCTGAGTCCTTTTCTGACGGTCCCGGTGCGCGGTGAGGGCACCCAGAGGCTGGCTTGAGCGATACCCCGCCGCCCGTCGTGCTCGTTCTGCGACTCGGCTCTCGGCGGTCGGGTCTCCCTCCTCTCTCTGCCTCCGCGGCCGCCTTCTGCTGTTCCACAGGTGTGGAGCGCCTCCCGCCCGGGGCGCCCCGCTGGTACCGACCCACTCGCTTGCGTCCGCCGATGCTAAGGTGGAGTCGGGCCTGTCCCTTTACAGGAGGAATATTCAAAAAAAAAAAAGGAAGACATAGTCTGAGGACGATCTTTTACTGTTTTTGGCGTATTTGTCTGAATATTTTCCATTTTTCGTTAATTTTCGTTGCAAATCCGCCTGGAGGAGGACGCGCCCGACCTTATGCTGAGAAGAAGCAGGTCATTTTCGCTGCGCGAGGAGGTCCGGGCCCAGGGGCCTCCCATCGGGGCCCCGAGCGTCCCCCCGGGGAGAGAAGAGGACCACCTCCTGCGCGAGCTGACGCAGCAGGTCAGCCTCTCGGAGACCAGGCTGCACGCCTACCAGATCAACGAGCTCCTGGGCTCCCGCCACCGGCGCGGGGGGCGAGGAAGAGTCTGCACGAACGAGATGGGCACGGAAAGAATGGGTACGATGCCCAACGGCAGCTCTTGTTCATGTTGAACAGGACTCGCTGTCCGCGCCGCCGCGGCCTGTGTCCATCTGAGACAGAAGGCCGCCTGCCCAACAGCGGCCGCTGTTGGTTTTGGACAACATATTCGTTGTTGGGCATCGTGCCCATGTTTTCCGTACCCATTTCGGGCGTCCAAAAAGAGGGTCGGGAGCCTTTGGACGGGGGTCAATGCAAACGGGGGTCAGCCAGAGCGCCCGATCTTGCAGGATCCTGCAGGATGCTGCAAGGCCTGGCCGACCCGGGTCTGGATTGACCGGGTCAGAAGATTTCCGAGAGGGAGCCTGACATCCGCGCGCCGCGAAACAATTACGCGACGGGAGGGTTTTTGCTCGTTCTCGGCCTTCAGGGGCCCTTTCCTGCTTCGGGGATCGTGACAAAAACTACTCGGGATGAGAAGCCAGTCCAACGCATCCGCGGAGCACAGTCAGCATGCAGTCGTTGGGGCGCCTCGTCCTGGTGTGAGTCGTTCGGGCCCCTCCTTGTGGTGTGAGTCGTTCGGGCTCTTCGTGGTGTGAGTCGTTCGGGCCCCTCGTCCTGGTGTGAGTCGTTCGGGCTCCTCGTGGGGCCTCTTGGGGGCCTCTTGGAGCCTCTTGGGGGGGCCTCTTGGGGGCCTCTTGGGGGCCTCTTGGGGGCCTCTTGGGGCCTCTTGGGGCCTCTTGGGGGCCTCTTGGGGGCCTCTTGGGGGCCTCTTGGGGCCGCTTGGGGGCCTCTGGGGGGCCTCTTGGAGGCCTCTTGGGAGCCTCCTGGGGGCCTCTTGGGGCCATCTTGGGGCCTCTTGCGACCTCCTCAGAAGCGTAAATGAGAGCTGCCCCCTGAGAAGGACAAAATGTGCCCAAAACCTTCGTAAAATCAATGATTTTGCTATGAAGGACGATGAGCGCGGCCCCCTCAGAAGGCCAAAATGGGGCCAAAACACTAGTCAAATCAATGATTTTTGGTTCAAAGAAGAGAAGAGGGGCCAAACTCGGCCCCCCCGTCGGGGCCAGAATCCTCGTGAGGGTCGTCGTTTTTTGGCCCTCCCAGGAGTCGAAAAAAAAACCCCTGCCACCACCCCGGACTCCCTGTCCAGGTCCAGGGGTAGGGGGTAGGGGGAGGGGTAAACCCCTCCCCGAAGGGGAAGAAGGGGGGTTGAGGACAGAGCGGGCTCTCTAAACCACTCACGCCCAAAGGGCTGGTGGGACTACTCGGGATGAGAAGCCAGTCCAACGCATCCGCGGAGCACAGTCAGCATGCAGTCGTTGGGAGGCGGGGGAAGATATATAGCTGTCTAATACAATGAAGCCCTGTACGCATAGAAACGGATCCGGCCAGACTTCGGGCCCGGTAGGGACCGCTGCGTCCGCAGCGCCCTTGGAGGACCTAAGACGGCCCCAGATGGCCTCCAGAGGGCCCCAAGACGGCCCAAGATGGCGCCCAATATGGCCCCAAGACGGCCCAAGGGGACCCCCAGACGCCCTAAGAGAGCCGCAAGTGGCCTCCCAAGAGAGCCCCAAGAGGCCCAAAATGAGCGTGTACGATTTTTGGGCTTTCAGACGCTCCAAGGTGGCCCAGGACGCGCTCCAGACCGCCCCAGCACGGCCCAAGAGGCCCGCAAGACACCCCCACGACGGCCCAAGAGGGCTCCAAGACGGCCCAAGAGAGCCTCCAGACGGCCCTCGAGACCGCAAGCAGGCCCCTGCAGGCCCCAAGAGGCATCCAGGAGGCCCAGAAGAGGCCCAGAAGAGGCTTACGGCCCCCGAGAGGCCCCAGGAGGCGTCCTGGAAGGCCCCGGCGGCTTTACCCTCGAAGCTCACAAAGGACCGCCTGCCAGAGCCGCCCCCCCGATCATGTACCGAACCGGGGAACCAATCAAATCAGTACGGCGACGATCAGAAAGCCAATACCATATATATATATATATATATATATATATACACACATACACATACCAACACGTCTCTGGACACTAGAGCTTGCACAGCGCAACCGTGCAAGTGCCAAACAAAATTGCGTGGCATAGTTTCGCCTCGCTGCGTTGCAACATGCCCCAGTCATGCTCGTACCAAACATCCTGGCCAACTCTGACAGGCTAACCGGTCGCCGATGCGATGGATCCATACTTTTGGAGTCCCTCACCGACGCCTCGCCCTCGCGAGGACGTGTGGACTACATTCGGGGAAACGTAAGACTCGAGTATGCCGAAACTCGGGTTGGTCGACGTTTTTTTATGAGCGCGTCCTGGATTTTGACGGTCCGATTTTCGTGGGCTGTTTGTAGTTGGAGCTCGCATCAAATTTTCGATTGGGCCTCGTCATTTTCATGATGGCCCCGTCAAGCCAACCCGAGTCCCACGTACACGAGTCTAACGCTTCTCCGATACATTACCGCACCGCCTTTTTACGCATACACGGGATTACGAACTACCCCGCACCGCTTACGCAGCCTACGATTTGAGTACGATTTATGCCACGAGAAAGTATCGGTTTGAGTATATGTGTCTGCTCGAAGGGTTGTCCCGCGAGTGTGTGGCCCGAACTGTTGTTCCCTGGAGCCTTCCTCAAACTGGGTTGGACGTTACTCGCTTCGGCCCACGAGAGAACTCAAAAGACGCATCGAGCATCTCGACCTTGGCAGTTTGAGCGTTGATCCCCTGACTTCGACGACGACGACGACGACGACGACGACGACGACGACGACGACGACGACGACGACGACGACGACGACTGCGGCGACGACGACGACACGAACCCGTAGCTTAGATGCTCGATTTTTGGGGGGCAACCCAACGGATCAGTCCGATGTTACTTTTAGGGGAACGAGTCATGACATAATAATGAACTTCTGAGGTCCGCGCGGATTTCTCGGATCGGCGTTAGACCCCCCTCCCTGGCGTGCTCCACGCGCCATGGCCGCCAGAGGGTCCCAGCGCAGATCCACGAAGTCCGCGCGGACCTCCGAGTTGTTATATTTTCTGTCATTGCTTGTTTCCCTGAGTTTGGCTCCAGCTCGACTCAAGATCGAGCCAAGTTCGACGCGGGTCGACGGGCGTTCGTCGCAGCAGCGACCCGCGAGCGGGGCGAGTGGCTCCAAGAAGATCCCAGGACGAGCCTTCAACCTACAGGTGGCGGCCCGTGCCAAGAAACACCCTGCTTGCCTCCAGGGTGCCCTGGGTTTCTTGGGTTGCGATGGTTTTGCGACGGATTCCGTGACGTTCCCACACCAAAATCGATGGACGTCCTGGGGTCTCAGGGTCGGGTTCCTTGCGGAAGGTTTCTTGTGGTCGGGTCCCCACTGTAAGTCGGGCATGCCCCCCTACCCCCGATTGGAGGCACATTCAAGAATAGTCAACAAATAGTCTGGGGACGCTTTTTTCATTATGGCTTGATTATTATTGTGTATCTTTTGGCGATGCTTTATTTGTCCTCGAAGATGCGCCTGTGGGAGGACATGCCCGACCTAAACTTAGCCCTCCTTCCGGCAAGGTGCGAGCAGGAGTCCTCGATGTCCAGGGGCGCGTCCTTCACCGCCGGGAAGGCGCGGCGAGGGCCGTGCCGATTCCCGCGACGGCCCCGCCCCGCACGGGGGGGTGGGGGCCCAGACATACGCGGCAGGTTTGCTACGTAATCGGCCACGGACACCTTGTGAAACGCAGCCATGCTGAAGTTGGGCGCGTCCCTCCTATACAGGAGCAACACTAGATTGTACATATTTGGTATATTCTTGATTACTTGTTCCCTCCGAATTCCGCCTGTAGGAGGACATGCCCGACCTGAAGCCATGCAGGTTTCGCGCCGAAGGCCGTCAGGAGATCCGAAAACCGTCCTAAGATCCCGGAAGACCGCCAGAAGCCCGCCGAAGTTCGCCGAAAACCGCGCAGGGCGCTTGGGCCACAAGGGGCCCATGATCCAATGCGTACGGCTTGGGCCTGTTTCGACCCGGCGGCGACCCTTAGCGCGGGCGTTCGAAGTCGAATGCCACCAGTGACCCGGAATCGGCCGACATCGAGTGGCCTTCGCTGTCGCAGAGGCGCGGTCGCCCGGGGATCCGCGGCCCACGCGGTGTCAGCAAGCAGCGCGGAAGCCGTCGCGATGCGAACCCGACGCTTTTCCCGTCGCGGTGCGCGGCAGGGGCAGCCCGTATCGGAGTCCTAGAGATTGACACCAACACCAAGATCGGCGGTGTTCCTCCACCGAGGGAAGACGATCCCGATCTCGGCGATGGTGGTAATATTCTGGCTTCCAAGGCGACCGAAATCTTACCACCAGCACCGAAATGATCATTATCTCCCTGTGGAGGCAAACCCCTGCGCTGGTGCTGGTGCCAATTTCCGGGCCTCCAACCGCACGCGCGCCCCGCAGGCAGAGGGAGACGGCGCCGCGGGTGGCCCCCGACTCGGAGAGGGGGCCCACGGGAGAGAGGAGCGGCCGGGAGGGGACGGGGAGAGGGGCAGGGCTCGCTTGGATTTCTCCGATGCGATGCGACGTGGGGTTCCGAGCTGGGCTCCGATTGCTCCCAGTCCCAGAGGCCCGCCGGCCTGCCGAGCTCTGCCGAGTCGGCGTCCCCCCGGGCTCGGCCGCCGATCTCCGCCGATGTCCGCCGGTCCGACGCAGCGATCGAGATCCTGGGCTCTCTTGGAGGGAGAGCCGAGTGCGCTCGCGCAGCGGGGACCTCGGCGGGGCGCCCAGGGCGGCCAGGCGAGCCCGGCGCGGGTGACGCGCCCTGCCCTGCCACCAGGGGACGCCGGCGGGCCCACGGGGGCCGTCGGGGGAGGCAGGCCGCGGCGGCCAGTTTGACACAGAGCCCCATTCCTGTGTCCGACATTGCCTCACCTCGATGCCGCTCTTGAGGATTCCCGCAGGTTCTGAGGGCACATCCCGAAGCTTGTCCTCGCTTGCTGTTCGCCTATCTCATGGACAGGGCTGAGTTCTGGGCTGGCTATGGGCGGGAGCAAGGAGGCGGTCCGACCAGAGGGGCCGAGGCCTCCGGGCTGCCGGTGCTGAGGAGTCACTCGGCATCGCTCGGGCGTGTTGCTGTCTTTCTCGGCGAGGGCCGTCGAGGTGCCGCCTTTTTGGGGCTCCTCTGGGAGCGGCCGAGGCCTCCGGGCTGCCGGTGTTTTGAGATGCCAGGCGGCGGGCTGCTCGGGCGGGTGCGCTCTCGGCGAGGGCCGTCGAGGGGGCCTGCGAGGGGAGGGGCGCGCACGGAGCCGAACCGTGCACCGGGGGGCGGACGTCCGAGCGGTGGCCACAGAAGCCCAACGTGTTGATGGTGGGCCTGTTTTTTCCACCACCACCACCACCGTAAGTTGGAGGGGGGAGGGAGGAGGAGATGGAGGAGGAGGAGGAGGAGGAGGGAGGAGGAGGAGGAGGAGGAGGAGGAGGAGGAGGAGGAGGAGGAGGAGGAGGAGGAAGAGGAGGAGCCCCTCCCACTCCAGCTTCTGGTGGTGGTGGTGGAAAACAGGCCCAGCATTTGCGGAGGGGAGCGGGCCCAGCCCGGGGCCGACGTGTCTCTCAAGGGGGCCGACCACAGCGAGTTCCTGCCGCGTGTGGGCCCACCTCTGTCGGGCCGGACGAAAGGGGGGGATTGGGAAAGGGGGAGTTACGGAATCTGCTGCATGCAGCTGGTTTCGGCCCCACCGAGGGGCCCATTCCTCGATACATAGCCGCCTCCGGCGCCGGGAGGCGCCGGGAAAATCAGCAGCGTGAGCTGATTCTCAACCCCCCCCTTTGCTGTCCCCCCCTCTCGCCCGATCCAAATTAAGTCGAGCGTGTCCATCTACAGGGGAATATTCAAACATAGGCCAAAAATAGTCGGGGGACGAGTTTTTGACGATTCGTGACAGTTGTTGAGCATGTTAGTAGGTTTTTTTGTGTCTCCAATTTTCGTCCAAAATCCGCCTCTAGGGGGACAGTCCCGACCTAACTCTGGCGCCGTCTCACCCTCACGCCCCCCCAGGCTTTGTGATGTTCCAGCCTACTTTGGCCCCGATCACCGGAAAGAGTTTTGAGCACCGAGAGAGCACCGAAGCTGGAGGGTTCTCGCGTGCTGGGCCCTGGGAGGCGATGCTCGTTCGACACCGTGCCGATTTTTGTCCTGGGTGCCCTGTAGATTATTAATCGCTTCGCTCATTCCGCCGGCCCATACAGTCTCATGTCTGCCGTTTGCCCGATGGATCGTCCGCTTTGGGTATTATGATGTTGATTCCAGTGTGTATCCAGTTGCCTCCGGCAAGTCCCGAGACCATGCCGGGGTTGTGGGTTATAAGCCTGTTGGATGTTCGTTGGGATACCGTGTGCTCGCGGCAGCGTTTTGGGGGCTTCATGTGGCCGCTTGGGGGCCTCTTGGTGGCTTCTTCGGGGCCTTCTGAGGGGCTCTTGGGGGCCCATGGGGGCCTCTTGGGGACCTCTGGGGACCTCCCGGGAGGCTCTTAGGACTGAGGGCTCGAAATGTTGTTTCGTGTTCCCCCTCTGGGGCCGTTCTTGGGGCCCTCTTGGGCCGTCTTGGGGGCGTCTTGGGCTGTCTTGGGGCGCTCTTGGGCCGTTTTGAAGCCCTCTTGGGGGCCTTTTGGGCCGTCTTGGGGCGATCTTTGGGGCCTCTTTGGTCGTCTTGGAGCGTCGGGAAGCGGAAAAGGCGAGAATGCGAAAATCCTTCAAAAACCTTGAGGGAAATCGATGAATTTTGCCTCTTGGGGACCTCTTGGCAGGGCTCTTGGAGGCTTCTTGGTGCGTCGGGGAGCCATCTTAGGCGTTTTGGAGCGATATTATGGCGTCTTGGAGCTCTGTTGGACCATATTGAGGGCCTCTTGGGGGTCTCTGAGCTCTTCTCGGGGCTCTTGGGAGGCCCTGAGGGCGGCGCCCAGGAGCAGAACCATCCCCGACAGGGAGTTGCCCAGGGACCTGGTCAGGGTACTTTTCGTCCGGGGACCCCCAGGGGCCGCCCCGCGCGCGCGAACTAGAAAATTGTTAAGCAGTTACCGGAGATCTTAGCACGCCTCTGGCCCGTTGGGCCGGCGAATTTTCTGGGATGTGCACCACCCAGGCTGTGCTCCTCCCTCCCTGCGGGCCGCTCGTCCGCCCCCCCCTCTGCTTCCTTCCGCCCGCCGCGTGCCGTTCTCGCTCCGGTGGCCTCAGCGCGCTCGCTGTCTTGGCGGGCCTCCACTCTGCCGCCCTGCTGTCCCCGCCCTACTCTGGCGCGGGCCGACCCGAGAGACCCGCGAGGGCCTTCGAACGGTTACTCGAGCAGGGGCTCGACTGCAGAACTGGTTCACCCCATACTTGATTGTCCGCCGAAGCAGAATTCTTAGAATGCTCCTCAGATCAACTGAGCATTGTGGGTATTTGGTTCGTTGATTCGACAGGAAAATCGATGTTGGGGTACATCGGCTTCTGTAGTCGATCCCTACTCGACTTACGCTCATGCCGCTGGTCTTTCAGAGAGAGAGAGAGAGAGAGCGGTCCCTCCCTGCTGCCAGTCCTCCGCTTCGTGGGCCCCGGTTGCGATGCGGCGGTTTTTGGGAGGCCTGTTTTCATGCTCCAGTCCTCCCCCTGCCTGACTGGTGGCACAGTTCGCTCAACTGCAGCCCCGTGTCGCCTCCTCGCCAGCGCAGTGACTCTGCCCAGCCGCCGACGAGAAAGAACAAAATGAACAATTGTTTCCATGATCCAGAGCCAGGCTTTCGGCAACGGCATCTGACAAGTGCTCTGTCCCTTTGCCTCCTGCTTTCTCCTCTCTGCTGGACCCTCTCCCCAACGGGTGGCGGGGGCAGCAGAGCCCGGCGCCGACCCGAGGGAGCTCCGCGCGGACCTCCGAGCGTTTGTACGCATGCCGCTGTCCGGTCTTCTGGGCCCTCCGCTCCGACCTCGCATCTGACACTTGTTTTGCGGCCTGGCCACCTGGTACTCTCGACGGCCCCTTTCCCGGAGGGCCAGTCTTCACCCTGAGGGATGATTCTAGGGGGGTCGAATGGCATGGCCCGGATCTCAGGACACCATGGCGGGGGCCATGATGTATGCCCCAGATTTGGATCCGTGGCCTGGCCCCCCGCCCGGTCCGCGCACATGCCCATGGCCATGAGTTGCGAGCCCTCTTTTCCGAGGCCCCCCTCTTGGGCGCTCCCGAGGGTAGGCTCTTGACAGTCCTGGGGCCAGAGAGCGGCCTCTGAAGGCAGAGGATTCGGAACCGAACATGCCGTCACACTTTATGTTCGACGCCCAGCGCCCGCACAGCCCGGCGCGGGCCGTTGGCGGCGCAGGGCTCGCCGACGGCGATTGCGGCTTTCCTGCTCCTCGAGAGGAGGAGGAGGAGGAGGAGGAGGAGGAGGAAAAGGACCAGTGCAAACCTAAGACTCAATGATGTTGCAATATGCCCTTCCTCCAAGTTCTCTCGTCGTGGGTCCCCACGAGGACTTGTTTTCACGGCGGGATGCAAGACAATAATTTCAACATCTGCAAACATGCCAACGGACCATTCTTGGAACTTCAGCGCCGCGAATCCACGTTACTGTCGTGTCCTGGCGGTGCAATGCCGTACCAGGACGCCGTTCCTGGATGTCAAACCCGCAAATGAACGTGACTGTCGCGTCCTAACCATCCGAAATCGTGCCAACAGATCATTTCTGGGACCATAAGAATCCTTGAAATTGCTGTCAACTGTTGAAACGAATGTGCGCGGCACTAATGCGAGAGCCAGATGTTGAAAAGGAACCGCCCTCAATCCGTGAAGCTCTTGCAAGCTTTGAAGACGAATGCGCGTTGCAAAGGCGAGAGCAAGATCTTGATAACGACCCGCTCTACATCCGCGAAGCTGCTGCAAGCTTTGAACACGAGTGTGCGCGGCGACGAGGCGACCGCATATTTTGAAAACGACCCGCCCTCCATTCGTGAAACTCCGCGGAGGCAGAGGCGGAGGCGGAGGCGGGGGCGGAGGTGGAGGTGGAGGCGGAGGCGGAGGCGGAGGCGGAGGTGGAGGTGGAGGCGGAGGCGGAGGAGGAGGAGGAGGAGGAGGAGGAGGAGGAGGAGGAGGAGGAGGAGGAGGTGGAGGAGGAGGAGGAGGAGGAGGAGGAAGACGAGGAGGGATGAGGAAGGAGGTAGTGGGAGGAGGAGAACGAGGAGGAGGAGGTAGGGGAGGAGGAGGAGGAGGAGGAGGGGGAGGAGGAGGAGGAAAAGGAGGAGGGAGACCCCAGAAAGGTGCCCGTTGCTCCGCCGCCGCGCCACCCGGTGAGGCGGGCGCCCACCGGGAGCTGCTGCCTCGCCACGGGAGCCCGGTGAACAATAGCTGCGTGGAGACCAGCCTTGAGGACCGCGGCAGCCCCAGATCAGAGGGCGCCAACTTACAGTGGGGGCCCATGCCAGTCTGTCATTGCTTGCTGTCATTGCCTGTTTTTATAAGTTTGGCTCCAGTTCGACTCAAGATCGAGCCAAGTTCGACGCGGGTCGACGGGCGTTCGACGCAGCAGCGACCCGCGAGCGGGGCGAGTGGCTCCAAGAAGATCGCAGGACGAGCCTTCAACTTACAGGTGGGGGCCCATGCCAAGAAACACCCTGCTTGCCTCCAGGGTGCCCTGGGTTTGGGTTTCGATGTTTTTGCGAGGGAGAGCGCGACGTTCCCACAGCAAAAATCCGTGGACGTCATGCGGTCTCAGAGTTGGGTTCCTTGTGGAAGGTTTCTTGTGGACTGGCCTCCACTGTACCTCCGGGGAACGAAAACATACATAAGAGGTCCGCGCGGATTTCTCGGATCGGCGCTGGACCGCCCTGGCGGCGCTTCTGGCGCCGCTCCTGGCGCGTTCCACGCGCCAGGGAGGGGGTCCAGAGCGGATCCAAGAAATCCGCGCGGACCTCGGAGTTTTTATGTTTATGCAATTCTTCGCCCCCTTAATCCAAAAACCGCATTAAAGTGATCATTTCCCCCCTCTGTGACAGAGGGGGTGCGTTTGGAGGCCCTCTGTGACAGAGGGGGTGCGTTTGGAGGCCCTCTGTGACAGAGGGGGTGCGTTTGGAGGCCCTCTGTGACAGAGTTGTTCGTCATCCCGTTCCTCCTCATCCTGCTTCTTGATTTCGGATATGTCATGCTACCACTGCGCTCATCATCTTTGCGTCTGTGATCCTCGTCGTGTTTTTCCATGCGTCCTTTTCACAATTTCCACCACATTATCCTCCGTTGCCGTTCTGCCCCGCCATCTACCTCGTCACTCTCCTTCGTCTGCATGTCCTCATTCTCTTCCGCTTTTTTTCTCCCCCTTCTGGGTCGATTTCCGCTCTTCGTCCACTTCGTTCTTCCGTTTCCAACCCCTCTTCCTTTCAAGTTCTCTGCCGTCCAATCACATCGCGTCGTCCCTCGCCGCTATGCTCAAACCATCCTTCGCCCGTGGGATCGCCCGCGAGCAACGGTGCAGCCGGGCCCGTCGCGGCCTAACGCGCGCCTGCGCCATCGTCTTGCAATGGGCGACGCAGGCGGATACACATGGGGTGGCGCGGAAGGATGGTGGGATAGCCGCAGCAGCGGCTGGCGTGGCTGGGAGGACGGCCATGATTGGTCAGCGTGGGGTTGGAGAGAGTGGCGACAAGACGGGAACGCGCCAACGGAGGACGCCAAGTGGCGCGATGGCCCTGCCGCCGCAGCAGCGGCGGCGGTCTCGCCTCAACGGCCGTCTCGCTTCGCCGCGCTTAGCGTTGTGAGCCTCCGCGCCCCTGGTCTCGGCATGCCCGAATTCGATAATTTCGCGAGGGCTGCCCTCCGAAACTCACCAGAACCTGGGGGCACAGTTTCAGGAGAGGGGTCGGGATCCCGAGCCGCGCCTGCGGCGCAGGAGCCCCGCGCCACCGCAGCGGCGGCGGCGCGCGGGCCCCAGGATTTTGAGAAGTTTGATGTTGATTATTTTTTGAATTATGAAGAGAGGCTCGGCACTTCGTTTAAGCAACACAACCAAGCGTTGAAACGGTGGCGCCACCTGAATGAAGACCCAACTGCCCCGTTCGAGTCAGAAGCCAAGTGGTTTGACAATGCGGAGCCCACCATGGTCGCTGTTTGCGACCGCGGTGCGAGAACGAGCTTTGGTTTCAGAAGCGACGAGGAAGTCCCTTGGCGGTGGCAAGAGATGGTGGCGACGCTCAGGGAGGAAGATATCAGGGAGGTCGTGGGGGGGCCCCGCAGCAGCGGGGCTCTGATCGGCTGTTCCCTCGAAGTCCGGCCAAACAGCTACGACCACATGCGCCGGAGTATTGTGCGCGCGCGACAGTTCGCGGGGCAGCGGGTGAAAGTGAAGCTGCCGATGTGGGATTTCGTGTTGCACCGCGACGACGGGACAGGCGTCCGCTTACACCCGCACTGGGGCGACAGGAAGGTTGAAGCTCTGCCCCTCATGCCCCGCGCGGACGCGGTGGGGCCACCAGCCGCGGGCTTGGGCGGGAGCGACGGGTCAGGAACCTATCGCTGGCACAAGGACCTCGGTGTGGAGCGCGAGGTCAAGTTCGACGCCGCCAGAGAGAAGGGGGGGCCGACGCCTTCTCAGGGGCCCCGCATCAGCGGGGCCGCGGCGTCCAGCACCGGGCCCTCGGCGTCCGCAGCAGCGGCTGGCAAACCAGTAGTTTGGGGGCCGAACAGCTCCCCAGACGATTTGGTTGCGGAGTAGGTGGCTCCGCAGCAGCGGGGCTCGAATGAAGGGCGCGTTGCATTTCGGCAGGGGCGCGCGCGTCGGCCGCCGAGATCGGGGGCGCGCGCGCAGGCGCCGTGGCGCGATCTTCGCTCTGAAGTCTTCCCCCTCCTCCCTGTCCCCCCATCCCGCCGCCCTCAACGTCGGCTCCTCGCCGCCCGTTCCTCGTCGCTCCACGCCTGTTCGTTCTCCTCCAACTTCCTCTCCCGCTTCCTCGCTCTCTCCTTCCCATTTTTCCCTCCATCCCATTGCATCCCTGGCACCCCATCGAAGTTCGCAGTTCGAAGTTTGAAGTTCGGAGTTCGAAGATCGAAGTTTGAATTTCGAAGCTTCGCACTTCGAGGTTCGATCTTCGAACCTTCGTCATCTCGTCGTCGTAATCGTCGTCCTCGTTCGTCGTCGTCGTTCCTCGTCGGCGTCGATTGTCGTCGTCGTCGTCGCTCGTTGTCGTCGTCGCCGTCGTCGTCGTGGTCGGCGTCGTCGTCGTCGGTCGTCGTCGTCGCTAGTCGTCGTCGCTGGTCGCCGTCTTGGTCATCGTCCTCGTCGTCGTCGTCGTGGTCGTCGTCGTCCTCGTTGTCGCCGTCGTGGTCATCGTCCTCGTCGTCGTCGTCGTCGTTGTCGTGAAACGCTCCACATAGGAGGAGCAGAGAAGGGAGCAAGGAGAAATGAGCACGGTGGAGGGAGGAGGGAAGATTGAACAGGAAGAGGAGGGTGCAGGTGGAGGTAGAAGGGATGAGGTAGTTCAGAAGTGGGAGCAGCAGACTGGCGCAATGGGAAAAGCCATGCGCGTGCAGGGAGGGATGGCAATGCGATAAAGTGAATCCGCAGCCGTTGCAGGTCTGCCCCCCGCCGCGCCCGCCCGCCTCCGCGACGGAACCGCGCAGGGGCCTCTGCCGAAGTCTCCGCAGCAGCGGGGGCTGCCAGAGGGGGCCCCTTCGCGGTCTTGCGCCGCTATGGCGAGCATCGCGGGCAAGTGCGACGTCGATGACTTCGAGCTCATCGCGACGGATGGCAGTGCTTGGAGCTGGGCGACCATGGTGGCGCGGTTCATCGAGTGGCGCAATCGTTGCCGCCATGCGCGCGCCGTTGGAGTCAAGGCCCAGATGCTCGTCGACCAGGCGCGGCAGATGATGGGGGGGGCGCGCCGTACCGAGGAGAAGGGCAACATGATGCTTGAGATGTCGAAGAAGACGGTGAAGGACATCCCAGGCAATATTCGGTACTTCTGCCGCCAGCCGCACCAGGAGAGCAGAGCAGCGATCGGAGCTGGGCCGATAGAGGAGGATGAGGATGAAGAGGAGGGAGGATGAGGAGAGGAGGAGGAGGGGGGTGAGGAGTTGGAGGCAGCACGCGCACCCGCACTAAGAGCCGCCAGCCGCGACCGTCTCCGAGCTTGAAGCCCGAGCTTGGCTGGAAGGGGGGAGGGTGGCAGCAGAAACAGCACAGGACAGGGATGGGGGAGGTCACGCATCCGCCGCAGTAGTGGCGGTGGTACGACAGTTCTCATGGCGGCGCGGCGGTCGCTGAGAAATGGGGCAAGTGCGAGGGCCTGCGTGCGCTTAATTATGAGTGCCTCTCGTCCCCTCCCCTCCTCTTCCTCCATGAGATCTCTCTCCTGGTGCATGCCCCCTGCCAGGTCTCGCCCTGCTCCTCTCCCTCTGTGTTCGTCCTGCCCCCCCCCTCGCGCCTCGCCTCCGTCTCCGTCCCCCCTCGTCCGTTCCTGCCACCAGCCACATGGGGCGTTCTCAATCAACACCCTATTGGGTGCCCCCATGTGAAGGTTGCCTTTGTCATGAGGGCGGGCTCGCAAGAGCCGAAGGGCTGAAGAACCAGTATTTTGGAGACCGAACAGCTCCCCAGACGATTTGGTTGCGGAGTAGGTGGCTCCGCAGCAGCGGGGCTCGAATGAAGGGCGCGTTGCATTTCGGCAGGGGCGCGCGCGTCGGCCGCCGAGATCGGGGGCGCGCGCGCAGGCGCCGTGGCGCGATCTTCGTTCTGAAGTCTTCCCTCTCCTCCCTGTCCCCCCATCCCGCCGCCCTTAACGTCGGCTCCTCGCCGCCCGTTCCTCGTCGCTCCACGCCTGTTCGTTCTCCTCCAACTTCCTCTCCCGCTTCCTCGCTCTCTCCTTCCCATTTTTCCCTCCATCCCATTGCGTCCCTGGCACCCCATCGAAGTTCGCAGTTAGAAGTTTGAAGTTCGGAGTTCGAAGATCGAAGTTTGAATTTCGAAGCTTTGTTTCCCTTCACGTGCACAATCAGTGGTATCTGTTCTTATCGATATCGTTTGACGTCCGCAGCTCATTTGTGTCAAAGGAGCGTTGCATGGTAGCGGAGCGTCGGTTTAACCGGCGCTCCCGCGCACCAGCCCGGCCGCGCTCCAGCGCGGCCCGCCCTGCACACTCCAGTCACGGCGTCGAGCAGCGATAGCGGGGCTGCCGGCGGCGTGTGGCTGTGGGTGCCATACGAGGAGGATCGGGTCGAGAAGACCAACGACAGGGTGCAGAGCAGGTGGCGCCACGTGGTGGCGAAGGTGCTGAAGCAGAGGTACCTGAGGGGTTTCTGGTCGGTGCTCGGTGAGTACCTCAAGTACGTCAAGGCCAGGCAGCTGCGATGAACGACCAAGAGAGGCAGGCCCTAGCCAGCCTGCAGTCAGCGGTAGAGGCGCTGAGGATTCAGAATGCACAGTTGTCGCAGCAGGCCGAGCAGATGCAGCAGCAGAATGCCCAGATCAGGACGGAGCTGGCTCGGCAAGCACAGGCGCAGGGAGATCTTCCACGGTTGGCCGAGCAGCTCGGAGATGCGGTGCAGAAGCTGTCGGATGAACGAAAGGACAAGTCCACTGCGCCAGCCTTTTCCCTTGTAGACACCAAGGGGCTAGGCAAGCCCTCCATCTTCAAGAATGAGGAAGCAAAGTTCCTGGAGTGGTACCGCAAGACGAATGCGTACCTGACGGCAGTCTTCGGAGAGCAGTTCCGCAAGCTGCTGGAGTGGGTGGAGGATCAGGCGCAGGAGACCACGGTTGTCAGCATGGAGGTTCTGGAGGCACGGTTCGGCAGTGAAGACGATGACGAGGATGAGTTCATTCCAGACCTCCGCGAGAAGGTCAGCCAACTGTACGTGGCACTCCAGACGCTGACAGAAGGTGAGAGCTTCGCCCT
Organism: Prorocentrum cordatum; assembly: GCA_963575745.1. Lineage (NCBI taxonomy): Eukaryota > Dinophyceae > Prorocentrales > Prorocentraceae > Prorocentrum > Prorocentrum cordatum. The sequence continues at coordinate 93,814 of CAUYUJ010014707.1, forward strand.
AGTGATGAACACTCCCAAGGGCAACGGCGCTGAGGCGATGAGGAAGCTCATCAGGCGCTGGGACCCCGCGTCTGGGGGCAAGCGCCGTGTGCTCTTGAAGCAGATCATGAACCCGCAGCGGTGCACCCTCGGCGACCTGCACGCCAAGCTCGAGGAGTGGGAGGAGCTCATCCGCCGGTACGAGAGGAAGAAGGCAGACGGCCAGGGCAAGGTGGTTGACGATGACGTGAAGGTTGCAGCCCTGGAGACTATGGTGCCGGAAGAGCTCGAACTCCACCTCGCCATGAACAAGCATCGGTTAGACACGTCGGAGAAGGTCATAGAGGAGATCAGGAGCTTCCTGGAGTCGAGACAGTCGCAAGGTGCCCTACTCCGACGAAAGCGAGGTGATCCAATGGACGTTGACTCGCTGTACAAAGGAGGCAAGGGCAAGTCCAAAGGCAAGGGTGACAAGAACGGCAAGAAGGGCCAGGCCACCAAGCCGCGTGACAAGCGGATGGTGCAGTGCTGGCGCTGCAGTGGCTGGGGTCACACGTCGAATGAGTGCACAGTCCGCCTGCCTGGCGGGAAGACCGGCGACGGCAAGGGCAGCAAAGGCAAAGGCAAGGGCAAGGACGCGGACAAGGACAAAGGCAAGGGCAAGAACCGTCGCTGGGACACCAACTCTTTCGAGCCCGGTGCCGCGTCGAGCTCGAGCCAGCCGGTCTACACAGACAACTGGGACGACGGCAACCACAGCGCGATCACCAGCCTACCGCCGTCAGCGAGCCAGGTGGGTTCCACGAACCTTGGCTCCTTCGAGCTGTGCACGCTCGAGCTCAACAGCTTCGACGAGACCGTCGACGACCAGGAGTGGATCAGGTTCACGTTCGACTCGGGCGCGGCCGTTACCACCTTCCCCGAGAACACCAAGGGCGAGCGGCTCCCGGCCGATCCGAATGCGAGCTACCGGACGGCCAGCGGTGAGATCATAGCAGACTCGGGCGGTGTATGCATCCAAGGGCGATCCGAGTGGAGCGAGCCGATCAGACTGAAGGCACGCCTGGCCAGCATCCACAAGCCGCTGGTCTCGGCTTCGCAGACTCACCGCACGGGCCGGGCCACATGGCTGACGAAGGAGGGTGGCTACATCCTCCCGGCCGGCTCGGACATCGTGAACCGCGTCGACGCTCTCATTCGTGACGCTGTGTGGAGTGAGTCGGGCGTGGTGCCGCTGTATGTTGAGAAGGGCGTCTACGCAGGCTACATCAAGAAGAACGAGGAAGGCCACGTCAGGAGAGTCACGTTCGGCGACCACCGCGAGAGCTGGGACTTGTGCCCGGTCGAAGGCGGGTCGCCAGTCCCTCCCCGGCAGGCCTGGCCGTAAGGCCGGGAGGAGGCGGCGCTGTTGCTGGGGGCCCGGGCCCAGCGCCGCCCACCGACTTAGACGTGGGCCAGGAGGAGGAGCAGCAGGCGCCAGAGGTGGCACCCGCTCGAGTCGCGCGCCGTGGCAGGGCGCCGACGCAGGCAGAGCGGGAGCAGCACTTGGCATCGGGACACGCGGTCTACCGCTCGTGGTGCGAGGAGTGCGTGCGGGCAGCCGGCCTTGGCGCCCAGCACGCCAGGCGACCTGAGGATCGTGATGACGCCGACCCGGTCGTCAGCATGGACTTCGCCTTCGTCGGGGAGAAGGTCCCGGACGTAGAGGGCGACGGCTCCATCCCCATCTTAGTGGTGACGGACCGCAAGTACGGCATGAAGGGGGCGACCGCCGTCAAGGACAAGACCGCGTCCGACTTCGTGGTCAAGTGGCTCGTGGGCTTCTTGAAGCACCTCGGGCACCGCCGTGTCGTGCTCAAGTCCGACGGCGAGGCGAGCATCTGTGCGATCAAGAATGCGGTGATGGTTGGTGTGGGCCAGCATGTCGAGTGCATCCCGCAGGAGTCGCCCAAGGGCGAGCACAAGAGCAACGGCGAGGTCGAAGCCGGCGTGAAGGAGGTGAAGAAGGTCATCCGAGCGAACTTCTTCTCCATGCAGAAGTCCTTCGGCTTCGCGGTCTCGCAGGGGCATCCCATCGTCAGGTGGCTGCCCCAGTTTGCCGCGGACTCCATCTCCAAGTTCAGGCTCGGCGTTGACGGCATGTCGGCCGAGCAGCGGAGGCGTGGCCGCCCTTGGAGGAAGTTCGCGGCGGAGTTCGGCGAGAGGGTGCACTATCGACCTCTCGGAGTCGGAGACGAGAGGAGCACGCTGGCCCCCAAGATGCTCATGGGGCACTTCGTGGGCTACCACTCGCGGACAGGCGCACTGCTCGTCATGACGCAGTCGGGCGTGGTGCGGGCCCAGGGCTTCAAGCGCCTACATCGAGCCCAGGCATGGTCGCCGGAGACGCCAGGGTCATGGGGCAAGCTTGCTGGACTGCCGTGGGAGGTTTCCCCCGCGGTGTTGCTCGCACAGCCCGCGGGCCCGATCATCGTGACCAGAGACACGCAGGAGGACCACGACACCGTGGTCAGGAGGCGCTACGTACTCAAGAAGGACATCGAACGCTTCGGAGCTACTCCGGGGTGTCCAGGCTGCGCGGACCTCATGGCAAGGGGGTCGGCGCGGGTCGCGCACTCCCAAGAGTGCCGCGATCGCATCGAGGCCGAGCTGATGAAGGATTCGGCAGGCCAGCGGAGACTGGCGGAGCACCACCTGAGGGCGAGTGCTCGTGAGGCTCAGGCGGAGGAGAGCGCGGCGCAGCCGGCGCCCCAGCCTGGAGCAGCCGCAGCCAGCGGCGGAGGAGCCGCTGCGGCCAGCAGCGGAGGAGGCGCCGCGGCAGGACCCGGCGCAGACGTGGCCATGGCAGGCCCACGTGCAAGCGCCCCGGCGACGCCACAGGCAGCATCGAGGAAGCGTGCTGCGAGCGCGTCCGCCGAGGAGCGCCGCCCGCCGCAGTTGCGAGACGGGCCGAGAGGGCTCAAGAGAGCTGGAAGCGAGCCGGACCTCCACGGGCAGATGATCGTGGACGGAGGCTCGAGCTCGTCGGCTGGACCGGCGAGCGCGGCAGTGTCCGCCGGGCTGGTGCAGCCCGTGCCTAGCCCAGAGGGGGCTAGAGGAGGTGGCGACATGGAGGACTTGGCAGGACCAGCTGCACGAGCTGGCAGCTCCATGGACGTCGGCGCCTTTGACGAGGTCAAGGGCAGGGTCTACAAGGAGATCCTGGCGCTGGTGAGCGCCACGGACTTGATCGGCGACAACGTCATGTCGATCGAGGAGCTGAAGGAGGTGTCCGCGCTGTTGACCGAGATCAACGGGGTCGACCTCGCGGAGGTCTACTCGCCCGAGCGCTTCAAAGAGAAGGCGCTCGGCATGGGCCTGACGGCAGGCCTCGCGGCGGACCTCTACACCGGCTGGGACTTGCTTCGCGGGGACCACCGCCGAGCAGTCATGAAGAAGCTGCTGGAGGAGGACCCTCTCCTCACCGTGACCTCTCCGCCGTGCACGGTTTTCTCCAAGCTCAGGCAGCTCAGCAACTTCAAGCGGGACGAGGGCATCGTAGCTTCCGAGGTCCTCGAGGGAGAGACACACCTGGAGTTCTCCATGAAGGTGTGCGAGAGCAGGCATCAGCGAGGAGCACTTTTCCTGCATGAGCACCCCTGGGGAGCATCCTCCTGGTCGCGGCCGTGCGTCCAGAGGGTCAAGGAGTTGCCGGGCGTGTACTTTGTGCGCGGCCCGATGTGCCGCTGGGGCCTCCACGCTCGGGGGCCCGATGGGCGAGAGGCATTCGTGCGCAAGGAGACGGGCTGGCTGACGAACTCGCAGGTCTTGGCCGACATCCTTGCTGGGGAGTGCCGCTGCCAGTCCATCGGCGGCGAACCCTACCGGCACGTGCACTTGATCGGCGACAGGAGGGCTCGAAGGGCGCAGGTGTACCCACCCCGCCTGGTCAGAGCCATCCTTCGCGGCCTCAGGGAGGAGCTTCGACTTCGAGAATCGCTGTCTGACCTGGCAGGCTTCACCGCCGGGCCCTCGCCTCACGCCGAGGATATGGACCAGGAGGCGGAGGCGTTCGTGGACGACGTCCGCGGGGGCTTCCTCGACCCGCTGAAGGTGAAGGAGGCCAGGGCTGAGGAGCTGGAGTGGTGCCGCAGCCGTGGAGCGTGGAAGAAGGTTCCACGCCGCGAGATGGAGGCGGAAGGAGGTCGTGCCATCGACACGCGGTGGATTGACACCAACAAGGGGGACCTCGAGCGACCGTTGTACCGCTCGAGGCTCGTGGCACGGGAGATGAAGGTTCGCCGGCGCGCCGAGGGGCTGCTGCCGCCGCAGCAGGACCTCTTCTCGGGGACGCCACCGCTGGAGGCGTTCAAGGCGCTGGTCAGCCTTTTCCTCAGCAGGGTGTTCGAGCAGTTCCAGAGCTCGGAGCCCCGCGAGGTGCTGTACAAGTTCTACGACGTGTCGCGTGCCCATTTCTACGGGCACGTGCAGAGGCGCCTCTGGGTGGAGCTTCCGCCCGAGGAGCGCCAGGGCGAGGAGGAGCCACTCGTCGGACTTCTCCTTCGCACGATGTACGGCACGATGGATGCGAGCCAGGTCTGGCAGGGTGACTACGTCGAGCTGCTCAAGTCCGTCGAGTTCCTGCACGGGAAGTCGAGTCCCGCCATCTTGTGGCACCCAGGGCGTGACATCGCCCTCGAGGTGCATGGCGACGACTTCGGCGTGCTGATGTATGCAGACGACGAGGCCTGGTTCGACGAGCTGTTGAAGAAGTACGACTACAAGGTCACGGGCCGCCTCTCCTCGGCGGCCGAAGGGGTCCAGAGCACGGTCTACCTGAACCGCGTGCTCATCTGGGATCCCGCCGCAGGTGAGGCACGCATCGAGTCGGACGTCCGCCACGTGGACATGATCCTTCGGGACCTGCACCTGTGCGACGCCAAGCCGGTGCAGACGCCTGCGGTCAAGAAGAGTGTGACCGAGATGATAGAAGCCTCGCAGTCCCAGACGCTCGATGACGCACAGTCCAAGCTCTACCGATCGCTGGTCATGCGTGCGAGCTACGTCGGGCAGGACAGGCCGGACCTCAGCTACATAGCGTCTTCTCTGGCCAAGTCCATGAAGACTCCGCGTGAGTCGGACATGATGGACCTGAAGCGCCTTGGGAGATACCTCAAGCAGGCCAGGGCAGGCTCACTGGTATTCAAGCTGCAGGAGGCCCCCAAGCGCATCGAGATCTTCGTAGACGCTGACTGGGCTGGCGAGGCTACCACCAGGAAATCACGCAGTGGCATGATGCTCATGCTCGGCTCCCATCTTGTGAAGCACGCTTCCACGCAGCAGACCACGGTGGCGTTGTCTTCTGGGGAGTCCGAGTACTACGCGATGCTGAAGGGTGCAAGCCACGCTTTGGGGCTCCAGTCTATGCTCCAAGATTTCGGCGTGCAGCACCTAGAGATGCCACTACTGCGCAGCGACAGCGTGGCGGCCGAGGGCATCGCCACGCGGCAGGGCCTTGGCGCGGTCCGCCACATCGACACTAGATTCTTGTGGCTGCAGGACCAGGTCAAGGCAGGCAAAGTGGAGATCAAGCACGTGCCGGGACTCCAGAACCCGGCCGATGCATTCACGAAGGCTCTGGATCAGACACATCTGAGACGGCATTTTGAGGCTATGGGCTTTAAGGTGCGCGACGAGGGCAGCCGGCTCCATCGCACTGTCTAGGGTGTGTGTGTGGCGCCAGGCAGATGCATGAGTTTTCTTTTCTTTCTTTTCTTTTCCACGGACCTAGATGTCCCGCACTGAGGCGGGAGTTGCGGACGATGTGCATTGAGAAGTGGTCGGCCGTGCACGGACCTGGCGGGCGAGAGGCCTGCAGGCACGCGCGGCACCGACGCCGCGGGGGTGGGGCTTTGGCCCGCTGTCCGCTGCGTCCGAGAGGGGGTGTTTCCCTTCACGTGCACAATCAGTGGTATCTGTTCTTATCGATATCGTTTGACGTCCGCAGCTCATTTGTGTCAAAGGAGCGTTGCAAGCTTCGCACTTAGAGGTTCGATCTTCGAACCTTCGTCATCTCGTCGTCGTAATCGTCGTCGTCGTTCCTCGTCGGCGTCGATTGTCGTCGTCGTCGTCGCTCGTTGTCGTCGTCGCCGTCGTCGTCGTGGTCGGCGTCGTCGTCGTCGGTCGTCGTCGTCGCTAGTCGTCGTCGCTGGTCGCCGTCGTGGTCATCGTCCTCGTCGTCGTCGTCGTCGTGGTCGTCGTCGTTCTCGTTGTCGCCGTCGTGGTCATCGATCTCGTCGTCGTCGTCGTTGTCGCGAAACGCCCCGCGTAGGAGGGGCAGAGAAGGGAGTAAGGAGAAATGAGCACGGCGGAGGGAGGAGGGAGGATTGAACAGGAAGAGGAGGGTGCAGGGAGAGGTAGAAGGGATGAGGTAGTTCAGAAGTGGGAGCAGCAGACTGGCGCAATGGGAAAAGTCATTTGAGCGCAGGGAGGGATGGCAATGCGATAAAGTGAATCCGCAGCCGTTGCAGGTCTGCCCCCCGCCGCGCCCGCCCGCCTCCGCGACGGGGGCGGCCCGGGGCATGGGGCAGCACGGCGCGACTGGAACCGCGCAGGAGCCTCTGGCGAAGTCCCCGCAGCAGCGGGGGCTGCCAGAGGAGGCCCCTGAAGCAGTTCCGCAGGGACTGGCAGATTCAGCACCGGCCTCCGCAGCAGCGGGGGAGGAGTTTGCAGCGGAAGTTAGGACATTGCTTTCGTCGATGAGCCGTGCCCAGGAAACCGTTTCGCGGAGCCTGGCGGTTGCTCAGAAAATGATGGATCAGGGCGAGATCGCGGAGGCGCGGAAGTTAACGGCCGCCGCCAACCTCGTTGTAGTCAAAACGGCTCAGGAGGCGGCTTCCGCAGCAGCGGGGGCATGCGTGGTGCCAGGCGCCGCCGCAGTGGTAATCGAGCCTGGACAGAACGCCACCCGCTCCGAGGACCCGAGACCGAGATCCCCCTGCACGACTAATTGGCGACAACGGCAGGGTCTGATCGCAGCAGACAAACTGCGTGACAGCTCCCCCGCAGCAGCGGGGGCCCGCGTGACGCAGCCGCTCGCCCTGACCACCAAGGCGCGATCGCCAGCGCGTCCTGTCCAAGAGGACTTCCCAGAGGAAGGCCGCCCGCACTTCCCATCGGAAGAGCGCGGCCCGAGCCATTCCAAGCCTCTTGTGCCCCTGCTGTACGACGACGCAGACCAGGTGCAGCAGGGGCAGACCGAGGCGCGCGTGAACCTGGCTTTTGCTTCCCTCGTCCTGCGCGCGGACGCCTCCCTGTCGGATTGGGTCGCAGCTGCCAGGGCCAGGCGCGAAGGGGTCGTCTTAGTCTCCTTCGAGCCTGGCGCGCCCATCAATCGCGCCCAGCGGAAGCGACATCTCGACGATCTCATCCGCCAGAGTGGCTTCCACGGCGCGGTCGCGCGCGAGTGCGTCGGGGCTCTCCTCTGGGTTCCCGAGCGCGTCGAGCAGTGCGAGGTGCTTCGCGCGCACTCCCGCGGGAAGTTCCTGGTTCAGGCCTGGTCGGTGACCCTGGCAGCGGGGGCTTACAATCCGAAAGCAAAGGAAGGCAAACTCTCCATAGCAGTGGGGGGCGTGTTCTTCCGATGCCAGAGCGTCGTGGGAAGCCCGTGGCCCGAAAACTTCCGCAACGGGCTTCGGAGCCTGGTGTTGCAGCACCGAGTGCGTATTCTCGCCGGGATCTTCGACGGAGACGCGGGCGATCTTTCGGAGCTGCTCAGAAGTTGCGGCGCGTCTGGCACAGGCGCTCTCGGCTTGGCTTTCTGGTGTCTGGAAGCAGAGAGTCACGTGGCGCACCCGCGCTACATCGTGATTCTGGGCCCCGCTCAGGTTCGCGAGTGCCCTGCGAGCGAGCAGCCGGAACTGCCGTCCTGGTGGAATCGGGTTTTGCAGCCTCCGCAGCAGCGGGGGCTCCTGAACGGGCTGCAGCACCGCCAGTTGGATTGGGCGGCGCGTCCGACCTGGGTCAGGCTGACGGACGCGGAGCGCAAGGAGCAGGAGACGTACTTCTGGCCGCACTTACACAGGGTGATCTTCAAGGCCCAGTCGGCGAACCGCCTCGCGGAACACTGCCACACACTGTTCGTTTTCATAGAAGCCAAGAACAGGAAGTCTGGCAAAGGCGCCGAGGGCAGGAAGAAGGATCGGAGGCGGGAAGCCAAGTGGGGAAAACGGCGGGGGAAGGGGGCGGAGACAGAACCCGAAGCAGCAGCCTCCGCAGCAGCGGGGGCGCACGGAGACCAGGAGGAGGCGGAGACAGAGTCTGAAGCAGCAGCCTCCGCAGCAGCGGGGGCGCACGGAGCCCAGGGGGAGCTTGAGGACGACGGGCGCGACGCCGTCGACTCCTGCAGCCCCGCGCCGCCCCAGGACGAAAAGAGGAACCCTGACAGAGGTGAGAGGGAGGAGAAGAAGGAGAAGAAGGAGAAAGAGAATAATAATAATAATAAGAAGAATAAGAAGAATAAGAACGAGATCAGAGGGGGCGCAGCCGCTCCGGACGCAGTGGGCGGGTGGAGGGCGGCGACCGACAGGGGGGCGCGGCTCCTGCCCACGCCGCCCGCGCACCCACCCCACGCAGGTCAGCCGGTGCTGAGGCCGAGAGGATGGCGCCCGCTCCTCCGCGGCCAGATTTGCCGTCCGCCAGGCATGCCGCCAATGATGCCACCACCACGGCCACCTCCCCCGCGTGGGGGAGGACGCCGCGGGCCCCCCCCGCTGGAGGAGACACCGCACCCAACGGCAGCGCGGCTCGTTCCGAGCCAGCCGCCGCACTCTCCGCCGAAGCGGCTCCTGGCCAGGCAGTCGCAGACGCCCCCCCCTCTGGCAGCGCGGCTCGCCCCGAGGCCGCCGCCGCAGCCTCCGCCGCCGCAGCTCCTCCCCAGGGGGCCGCCGCCTCCTGCGGACCCGTTCGCGTTCAGTTCCGCGTTCGAGGCAGCGCAGGGGCGGCGCCGCAGCCCTTCAAGCGACTCCAGCTGACGGCGCGCGGCTGCGGAGACCTCCGCAGCGGCGGGGGTTGCCTCCGCAGCAGCGGGGGTTATCATAAGTAATCTGAGGCGCGGGCTCGGCGCGCGCGCGCGCGAGGAGCCAGGCGCTCGCACTGAGCGGCTGAGGAAATCGTCGTCGTTGTCGTCGCGGTCGTCGTCGTCGTTTGCTTTTTGCTGGGGGGGAAGGGAGGGCGAGCAAGAGGAGGAGGAGGAGGGGTCCTGGGACCAGAACCGACACCGGGACCGGGGCTGGGACCGGGACCAGGGGAAGAGCGGGACCGGGACCGGGACCGGGGCCGGGACGGGGAGCCCAGGACGGGCAGCAGGACCGACAACGGGACCGGGGCCGGGACCGGGGGGGGACCGGGACCGGGACCGGGGGTGCTGGTCCCGGTCCCGGTCCCGGCGTCGGTGCTGGTCCCGGTCCCGGGCTCCCGGTCCCGGTCCCGCTCCATGTGTCAGCTCTTTGTCCCGCTCCCGATCTCTGCCGTGCCGTTTTGGTTCGAGATCGCCAGCCATGAAGGCTAGGAAGCCCGACACAAGGACCGGGCGATGCCGCATCGGCGAGAAGAGGAATAGGAAGCCCGACACAAGGACGGGGCGATGCCGCGTCGGCGAGAAGAGGGCTTCTCGGAAACCGGACCACAGACCTCATTCGAGCAAGCGCGCTGGGGCGGCGGCTCGACCCACGGCAGCGTCGGCGAAGGCGGCCGCGCGGCCAATAGCTCGGCGCAAGGCGAGCTCCAAGAAACAAGCCCTCGCAGCAGCGGGGGCTGCTGTAGCCCTCGCAGCAGCGGGGGCTGCTGTCTTGGAGCGTGGTGGGTTGTGGGATGAGAAGACTGCTCGGAGGACAGGCGTGGAAGAGGACGATCCATTCGATCAGGCACTTTGGTGCCGCGACCATTGGGGCAACTGGTGCAAACTAGGGTCCAAGATGCCGCCAGTCGGCAGCTCCTGGCAAGAAGGCGTCGAGCCCCTTCGGATGTAATTACGGGGCGGATGAACACGACAGCGCCCCCGTCTGGTTGACTGTGCGGTCCTCAGGATGACCGCGACATCCCGAGCGCACAAGGGGAGCGCCCCTCGGCAGCAGCGGAGGGATGTCTCACGAATTTCGCTGGGGGGGGGGGTGACCTCGGCGGAGGGGCGGACTCGCGCGCGCGCGCGCGGGGGAGCGCGGTTTCGCGCGTCGCGTGCGGCATCGTCGACCCGCCGTTCGTCGCCTCCCTCTCTCTCTCTCTCTCTCTCTCTCTCTCTCTCTCTCTCTCTCTCTCTCTCTCTTCCTCCTTCTCTCTCCCTCTCTCTGCCTTTCCTCTCCTTCTCCTTTTGCTCTTGTGCGGGCAGGCCGCGGATCCGTGAGGCCCCTCCTCCTGTCCGCGCGCGCGACAGGCACTCGTGCTTCAAGCGGGGCTCCGCAGCAGCGGGGGCAACCGTCGCGGAGCATCTGTTTTGGAAGCTGCCCCCGCAGCAGCGGGGGCCCCTGGATAGATGTCCGAGGACATCAAGTCAGGCCCCCTGAATGATCCCGCCATGTTGCGCAGCCGCTATGCCTTGAAGGACTCCGAGGGGCAGCGGTTGAAGGCCAAGATCTCCTTGGAGGATATCAGCGTCCACCCGCAGAACAGAAGTGGAACGCGCCCCTCCGCCGCCAGAGTGGTTAATCTCCTGTGTGGGATCCTGAAAGACAGGTTCCTCTTGAACGAGGCGCAGCGCGAAGCAGTGGTTGTTCAGGAACTCCCTGCGGGGAAGAAGGCCGATTACGAGCGCCTCCATGGCAAGCCGTGCGCGGCGCACGCGGACCACAACAAGCAGAAAACGGAGTCCGTGGAGGCTCTACGCTCGGCGTACACAAGCTTGTCAACGTTCAACTACGGGGCGCTGAGCCACTGCGCGCTAACCCTTGGTCTGCTGAGCCTCAAGCACGGCGCAGTGTGGGTCATTCCCGAAGAACGCAAAGGATGTGGTTTGGAGGAGTTCCAGACAGGTCCAGGTGGCTCCTGGGATATGCCAAAAATGCGTCGCGCACCGAAGTTCACAGGACTCATGGACGTGCTCGATAACGGTTTGCTTTGCGAGGTGCTCTCGTGGGAAATTCACTTCGATGCCGACCTCGCGCAAGGCCCCGCGATCATTTCCGCGGCCCTGAACGACCCGCAGGGAAAAGGTGTGACCTCTCACGAAATCGAGGTCCTGACGTCCGTCGCTGATCTCGTCGCCACCGCAGCAGCGGCGGGCAAGAAATAATCGTGGGGATCTGAGACAGGGCAGCCCGTGAATATCCCGTACGACACTATTCTCAAGGCTTGCGCGCAACGACGCCCCGAGTACGCCAAGGCCAAATGATTCGAGGACATGTTCACTTTCGTCATCAACGTAGGGGCCGCATCAGGGCAGCTCATACCGCAAATTCTGGATTATGATAGACGTTGGGTGGATCACAAAATGCGCTCCCTGGCACCAGCCACATGGGGCGTTCTCAACCAACTCCCCATAGAGTGTCCCCATGTGAAGGTTGCCCTTGTCATGAGGGCGTACTCGCAAGAGCCGAGGTGCGGACAATGCCCCGCGCCGGAAACGGCTTGGGGACGCAGCGAGGGCAGCAGTCGGGCACAGGACCTCAATGCGTCGCTGGGGCACGTCCGTCGCACCTTGGCCCCCGCAGCAGCGGAGGCCCACGGGGGGGAGAAGAGCGCGACTTTGACTGCGGGGGCGGTTCTGACTGCGACGGAGACCTCCTACCAGGCGCACGTAAGGGTGAAGGCGTGCAAACCCCGTCTGGAGGTGGTTGTGGAGGCCGTGTGCGAGGCAGTGCGTCCGTACTATGCTGAAGTACGCGAGGCCTGGCAGAAAATGGAAAAGAACGCACAGAAAGAGTTCCCGCTCCCTCCTGCGCCGTGGGCCGACAAGCTGCCCGCGGCCCCCGAGAACCCCGACGGCCCTCGCAGCGGCGGGGGTGGCGAGGGCCCTCGCCCGCAGCCAGTGTTGATAGAGTTCAACGAAGAAGACAAGCCTCTGAACAGGCATATGTCTGAAGTGTCAAAGCCCGTGAACAGCCTGATGGTGGTCCCAGTGAAATCGTGGCGCGCTTCGGCTCCGTCTGCCAATCTCGACGCAGACAGGTGGCACCAGGCAAGCATCGCGGAAGTCATGACTAGCTTCCATCGTCACGCGGACACTTGCGCCCAACCCGTCCAGATGCAATATGACGTTCAAGCCGAGAGTGTCCATGCGGCGGCTACTGAGGACATCGCCGAGGGGAAACTGATGCTCTTCCCTCGCTGCCCCACCGCGAAGATTTCCCCGAAAGTCTCGAGCAACCCGCGGGCAGTGGAAGTGCTAGTCGGTGAGAAACGTCCGACTCCTGTCGGGCAAATGGAAAATATTGGGCGCAACCCGATTTCAAATTACCAGAGCTGGAGCTCAAGTTCGCGCCGCAGGGAGCGGCCTCCGCAGCAGCGGAGGGCGCGCAGGGCGAGGCGCCCGTAGGTCCGCAGCTCGACGGGGCGGCCCCCGCAGCAGCGGCGCCTGCACAGGGCGAGGCCGACCAGTCAGAGAAACCGTACCAGTTTAAGTTTGGAGGTACCGAGTCCTTGCACTTCTTTTGGGGAGTTGAGAGGATGACACCAGAAGAACTTGCCCGAGCCCAGCGTAGTGCAGGGACAGGAGCACTGGAAGTTCAACGTTGCACTTCGACCACAAGAGTTCCAGACAATGACAAAGTGCCAGCCAGCCGCCCCCCTCCGCGTCTGCAGCGCGCTTGTCCCGTGCATGCGCAACACGGTGCCGCTGGTGCGCGGAGATCGGCTGATGCTGCAGATCACAAAGGAGAAGAGGGCCACCGACGCCCAAAAGGAGAAGCAGGCATGGCAAAAGGAGCAGAAATAGAAGGATAATAAACGGAAGAAGGACGCGGAGGAGGGACGGAAAGCCCCCAAGAGCGGTAAGATGACAATCCCTGGCCAGGGGGCCCACTTCGTGTGATCCCGCCGCAGCAGCGGAGGGTGCGCGAAACAGGGCGGCAGATGACAGCGGCTGATGATCCACCCGTCGCAGCCCGCAGCCGCCAGCTGGATGGGGGGGAGGAAAAGGGCGGGGAGAGGAGGTCGAAGAGGGAGGGGGGAGGGTGGCAGCAGAAACAGCACAGGACAGGGATGGGAGAGGTCACGCATCCGCCGCAGTAGTGGCGGTGGTACGACAGTTCTCATGGCGGCGCGGCGGTCGCTGAGAAATGGAGCAAGTGCGAGGGCCTGCGTGCGCTTAAATGTGAGTGCCTCTCGTCCCCTCCCCTCCTCTTCCTCCATGAGATCTCTCTCCTGGTGCATATCCCCTGCCAGGTCTCGTCCTGCTCCTCTCCCTCTATGTTCGTCCTGCCCTCCCCTCACGCCTCGCCTCCGTCTCCGTCCCCCCTCGTCCGTTCCTGCCTCCCTCCCGTGTCCTGTTTTCCTCTCTCCGTGCTCATCGTCCTGCTCATCGTCCTGTTCGCGGGGCGCTCTGTGGGACAGAGGGGCGGTCGAAGCACGCAAGGCCGAACCCCTCTGTGACAGAGGGGGGTCGCGCTTTTCCGCCCCACCCCCTCTGTGACAGAGGGGGGCGCGTTTTTCCACGCCCCCCCCCCTCTGTGACAGAGGGGGTGGGGTCGTGCTTTTCCGCGCGCCCTCCTCTGTGAAACAGGGGTGGTCGTTCGATCAGGACGCCCCCCCCCTGCGGGACAGAGGGTCGGTCAGAGCACACAAGGCCCCCCCTCAAGGGGCAGAGGAGCGGTCAAGGGACAGGGAGGGCAGCTGTGCTCGTTCGGAGAGAAGGAGGGGGAGGGGTTGGATGAGATGGAAGGATGCTCGAGGAGGGAGCATGATGCTGATGAGGAGTAGGAGGATCTGTTCGAGACGAGGAGTCCGCTTTCCATAGCCGTTTTCAGGCGGATCACCTGTGAGGGGAGCAGACACCTAGGACGCGGGCGCCTTCGCAGCAGCGAGGGCTTGCGCGCGGCGGCATGAAACGCAAGGCAGAGGAAACATGGCGGGATGTCGTTGTCGGGAAAGCAGCGCGCCAAGATGGCACGAGCATGGGGGTGCTCTGCGTGACGGGCGGGCTGTGCCGAAGTCACGAGGGAGCAGCGGGATTTGCTCTGGAATGCGAGGAGCGCTGTGTTTTCTTGGGCGGCGAGATAAGCCTAGAAGCCTTCGTGCCCGTCGGAAAGCACCGCCTGTGGATGCTCAAGGTGGTCGGTGGTCACAGTGCCGTGAAGGGCGCCTTGAACGAAACAAACATGTTAGAGCAATTGGTTGGGAAGCTTCGCGCCGGAGAAGGATACAACGTGGATGAAGCGGCGACTCCTGTGAAAGAGGCCCCCGCAGCAGCGGGGGTTGCAGCAGGGTCTCCCGCAGCAGCGGGAGAAAAAGGTCGGGATCCCATGGCGGATCTCCTCGGCACCGTCAAGGTCGCATCGAAAGCGAAGAAAACCCCTGAGAAACAGAAAGGATTTTCTCGAGGCACGCTCTGCAGAGTAACCATGCCGATGTCTCCTAAGCCAGATGAGGCCGACACGAAAGAGGTTAGTGTGTATGAGAACAAGTATGGGCAACTACTCGTTCAGAGTCAGGACCTGCCTTGGCTTCTGCATTACCTGTGCGAGGAGAGCCAGGGCAAAAGCGTTCCCGAACCCAAAGACGACGACGACGACGACGCTTTGGACGAGAAGCGCCCGTGGACCACCAGGTGGTGCCCCTCTGGGATGTGGACAGTGGAGGTCAAAGGAGGGCCAATGGCAGGCCGAAAATGGGCCTCCAGGATTCAGGATCTGAACGAGGAGAAATGGTCCACAGGCGTGGCGTTGACGGAAGTGACGACGCCCTTGAAACAGTCCACCCGTGCGCAGCAGAAGCAGGTTCTTCTAGCGTTCTTGGAGGACGTGGTCCAGAAAGCCATCAAGCAGGAAACAGAGAAGTGATGTCCTCGTTATCCGCTCGCTGGCGCGCGCCGCAGCAGCGGCGCGCTGACCGCTACAACGGCTTGTTTTATGCAGACAGACTCGGTGTTTGCACCGCAGCAGCGGCGCGCTGACCGCTGAGGTGGATGCCTGCGGGTTTCTGTCGACTGGACAGGGGTGAGGGCACGCGCGGGGGATCGCGAGCCTGCGGCTCTCCAGCGCTCGCGCGCTAGAGGACAAAGGAACTCGCGGAATCTGGCGAGGAGGGGGCGGAGGGGCTGGGACAAGTAGGAGGGGGGGGGGAGGGGGAGGAGGGGGGGGAGGAGGGGGAGGAGGAGCAGCAGCAGCAGCAGCAGCACCCGCAGCAGCACCGACAGGAGGATCACTGCGATGATGCGGCCGTTTGCTTGCCCTGCGGCGCTGGGCTCGAGACAAGAGGGCGGCCGCGTGTGCGCGCGCGTGGCTTCGGCATCATGGCCGCCGCAGCCGCTCCGCCCCCAGGCCCAGGAGACGCTCGCCCTGCAAACGCGCCTCTGCGGGTCGGGCACGACCGCGAGGCCGACGAATTTGTGGAGTTTTGATACCAACAAGACAAAACGAAAGACCCCGACAGAGTGCTCATGAACCCACGGAAACTAAAGGGGCCAATATTCGGATTCGGGTAATTACGTCATGCGCCGCAGCAGCGGCGCGGCTTGCCATTATGAGTCTGGCAAGCGCATATGTAAGAAGATTCATTTATGCTCGCAGTGGCCGTGTCCCAGCGACCACCGTCTGGCGGACGGTTCTGTGGGCTGCAAGAAGTGGTCAGGTTTTGGAGTCCGATGAGGAGTAGGAGGATCTGTTCGAGACGAGGAGTCCGCTTTCCATTGCCGTTTTCAGGCGGATCACCAGTGGGGGGAGCTGACACCTAGGACGCGGGCGCCTTCGCAGCAGCGAGGGCTTGCGCGCGGCGGCATGAAACGCAAGGCAGAGGAAACGTGGCGGGATGACGTTGTCGGGAAAGCAGCGCGCCAAGATGGCACGAGCAGGGGGGTGCTCTGCGTGACGGGCGGGCTGTGCCGAAGTCACGAGGGAGCAGCGGGATTTGCTCTGGAATGGGAGGAGCGCTATGTTTCCTTTGGCGGCGAGGAAAGCCTAGAAGCCTTCGTGCCCGTCGGAAAGCACCGCCTGTGGATGCTCAAGGTGGTCGGTGGTCTCAGTGCCGTGAAGGGCGCCTTGAACGAAACGACCATGTTAGAGCAATTGCTTGGGAAGCTTCGCGCCGGAGAAGGAGACAACGTGGATGAAGCGGCGACTCCTGTGAAAAAGGCCCCCGCAGCAGCGGGGGTTGCAGCAGGAGCTTCCGCAGCAGCGGGGGAAAAAGGTCGGGATCCCATGGCGGATCTCCTCGGAACCGTGAAGGGCGCATCGAAAGCGAAGAAGGTGGCGGCGCGTGGCCAACCGGAGAAAACCCCTGAGAAACAGAAAGGATTTTCTCGAGGCACGCTCTGCCTCTCGCTCCGTGCGGTCGTCTTGGCTGCTGGCAGCTGGGCGGCTCTGGGCGGCGTCGGGCCTCCGCTGACCGATTACAAGATGCATATATGTATATCTTGTATATGTATGGTGTGTCGACGTACGTATATATATATATATATATATATATATAAGTATATATATATATATATATGTATATGTATATATATATATAACACGGACGCAGTTGAGAGTCGATGGGGGGAGGGGGCCTGGCCCGCGGCCCAGGGCGGGGCCCGAGACTCTGGGACAGGACCCAGGGCCTCATCATCGTAGGATGCTCATCATTCTCATCATCGCTATGATGGTGGGGGAGGAGGGGACAGCTACCAACTGCGCGTTGGCGCCACCGCCGCTCCCCCGCGCCCGCTGGCGCACCCGCAGTGCGGCTGCGGGAGGGGCTGCGCCTCAATTCCTGCAGAGGCGGCCTGCAGGAATGTTTCACTTTTGGCGTCTTGTATAAACGCCCGAGCGGCCCGCCCTTTTTTGGGGGGGCTGTTGGTTCACGATGGAGGAGGAGACCATCATCATCCCCCGTGCCGCGTTCGCCTTCCCTCGACGACGATGTCGACGACTTCCCACGTTCTGGCCGAAAGGCGGGCCCAATTTCCCTCGTTCGGGCCGCTTGTTTTCTGGGGGGTGTTCTCGGAGTCGTTCGGGCCGTTCGTTCGTGTGTGCATGCTTCTGGAGTTTTCTGCGCGTCGTTCGGGCCGCTCGTCCTGGTGTGAGTCGTTCGGGCCCCTCCTCGCCAGCCCATCTCACAGCAGCAACTCTCGCGAAGCATGCCGACAGTCGTGTTTTTCAGGCGTGTGTCCGCTGGGCCCCGCATATCTCCCCTGTTCCTCATTCCTCCCGCCCCCTTGTACATCCTCCTTGTGGGGGGATGCGGCCGTTTGCTTGCCCTGCGGCGCTGGGCTCGAGACAAGAGGGCGGCCGCGTGTGCGCGCGCGTGGCTTCGGCCTCATGGCCGCCGCAGCCGCTCCGCCCCCAGACCCAGGAGACGCTCGCCCTGCAAACGCGCCTCTGCGGGTCGGGCACGACCGCGAGGCCAACGAATTTGTTGAGTTTTGGTACCAACAAGACAAAACGAAAGACCCCGACAGAGTGCTCATGAACCCGCGGAAACTAAAGGGGACAATATTCGGATTCGGGTACGTAATGCGCCGCAGCAGCGGCGCGGCTTGCCATTATGAATCTGGCAAACGCATAGGTAAGAATATTCATTTATGCTCGCAGTGGCCGTGTCCCAGCGACCGCCGTCTGGCGGGCGGTTCTGTGGACTACAATAAGTGGTCAGACTTGCAAGCGCCCTGGCATTTAGCGCATTGCGCGGGCGGGTGGCCCGCAGGAGCTGGAGCCCCCGCAGCAGCGGAGGCGCCGGCCGAGGCGTGCGAGGTCCCTGCTGAAGCGGCAGCGGAGCCGTGGGTGGGCCCTGCTGAAGGCCCCGCAGCAGCGGGGCCGTCAGCGGAGGCGTGCGCGGCCCCTGCTGAAGTGGCAGCGGAGCCGTGCGCGGGCTCTTCTGACGGCCCCGCAGCAGCGGGTGCGTCAGCGGAAGCGTGCGTGGCCCCTCCTGAAGTGGCGGCGGCACCGTGCGCGTGCCCTTCTGAAGGCCCCGCAACAGCGGAGGCGTGCGTAGGTCCTGCTGGCGCGCATGGCGCCGACGCTATCGCCGAGGCCGCCTCCGCAGTGGAGGCTGCCCTGAAGGACTCCTCGGCAACAGCGACCCTCTCAGCAAAGGGGGTTGCCCCTGTCGCTTTCCCCCAACCCGCCCCGCTTGCTGTTCGCGACATAGCGGAACCCGTGCTTACAGGGGCGGAGATTGCTGCAGTGACCGCCTTTGAAAAGACAGCCGCGAATGCAGGCGCTGTGGTTGCCCCGCCCGCGCCCGCAGGGGCACTTTCAGAACAGGGCCAGAGGTGCTTCGAGAAATTGACGAAGTTGTCGCGCAGTATTCGCGGAAGGCCGGGGGGGGGCCGAGAGTGGATAGGGTGCTCTGCTTTCGTAATCTTTGCACTTCTGCGGAAGATGCGCGTCTACGCGTGGGAAGGACGGAACAGAGTCGACCTTTGCAAAGCTGTGTTGCCGCCGTGGAAACTGGAGGAGTTAACCCGCGAGCCTGCGGCGGACGCGATCGCGTGTTGCGCCGTCCCCCGAGATTCGGGGCCTCCGGACTGGGCCCCCGCGTCGGAGGAGTACCCTTTGATTCTATACAATCATTTTATCGCAGGCGTCTCCACCGACTTTGTGGACATCACGGGGGATGTTTCGACGGTGGACGGTTTCTACTCTGCTCTCGGTGCGTTCGTCGTGTCCACAGTCGCAGACGGGGGCTGCGGTTTGGATTGCATGTTGCGGATGACCCAGGAGGTTTCCACGCGAGAGTCTCGCAGGGAGCTCCGCCAGGACAGTTGCTTTCTCCGACCACCCTGATCCTTCGCTTCCATCCCTGCTGCCCCCACGTGCTCTCCCCCTCCTTCCCTCCCCTTTTTGCCTTCATGCCTCTCCCATCGCGCCCCCCTCTCCCCTCGTGGCCCCCCCGCCGAGTCTCTTTGCCCCTCCTCCATGCCCGCCTGTCAGGAAATCGCGGACTACATTGTGCAAAGGGTGCGTCTGGCGTGGTTCCTCGACGTGATGGTCCTGGCACAAGAAGTCACGCAGGATGGCGTCCAGGAGCTTCGTCGCCTGCAGGGCGCCTTAGACGACGAAGAACTTGTCCCGCAGCCTGGCCACGCCGCCCCCCCGAGAGCACAGGGCGTTGCCGCCGCAGCAGCGGCGGCGCCACCTGAGGACTTGGCAGTGGTGGAAGTCGACGCCGAGGCAGTCTGTCAGGAGCTCGTGCAAGCCATCCAATGGTGGACAGGACTGAAAGACGCTGCGTGCGCCCTGGACGTAGCTCGGGAGTTGACGCCCGCAGAGCGGGAGGAGCAGCTCTTGAGGTGCAGGAACCGCGGCTGCGAGCGCAAAGCCCCCGCCCAGAACAAGAAGCGCGTGGTGGTCCCGTCGCTCCTGTGCTCGAGGATGGAGATAGCGGGTGCTTTCGACGGGCACATGCGCTCTTTAGGCTGGGCGCCTGGAGAGCGCTTTCCGCATGGATGGGGCGCGTTCGTTCATGGATGCGTGGGACTGGGGTTCCATGTCCCGTACCTCTCTCAGGAAGCGCACGCACGTTGTGCGGCGCTGGCACAAGGCTTTTCTGTCGTCGAAATACGCCTCCGCAGTGGCGGGGGCTGTTCGGCATCCGCGGGGGCACGAGACGCAGCGCGGGCAGGGGCGCCTCCTGAAGTGGAAGGGGCGGAAAAAGAGTACCGCAACAGGGACAGGGGCCAGCTCGAAAATGCCCTTGGCTGCGGCAAGCTCTGTTTGAATGGTGGAGTTCCATTCGGCGCAGTGTAGATTGGAATACTATCAAAAGTGGAATGCGAAGTGCCCAAAGAGAGCCAGCGAAGATAGCAAGGTTCACGCAAAGCATGCTCCAGACCAAAGCGTTGGAGCTCATGGGCGAGTGCGTCACGCAGCAGCTGCGGATCGGGCAGCGACCCGCCGCCGTGGAGTTGAGGTCGCGCTGGTGGGCCTCCTGGCGCAAGGAATGCGGCCTCAGCATGCGGTGCCCGAACAGGAAGTACAAGTGCCCGCTGCCCGTCTTGGAAGAGCGCCTCGAGCGAGGCTGGCTGGACGTGTTCAGGGTGCGCGCCGCGCGCGTGCTACTCAACGAGGAGGATCCCGAGATGGAGAACTTCGACCAGTCGCCTTTCCACCACAATGAAACAGGATCAGCTGGCGTGAGGACCCTCGCAGTAGCGGGGGTCGAAGTGCCACTGGTGGAGTGCCACGGCGCGGTGCGGGAGCGGTGGGCGGCCAATTTCATGACAATGAGCGACAAGGATCGACTGCGGAGAGAAGGCCCCCCACCGATGGAGTGCATGTTCAAGGCGGAGGGGGGGGGGGAGAGAAGTTGAGGCCGCGCCTGCTCGAACACCTTCGGCGCCGAGGGTTCGGCAGATGGGTGTCGGCGACCACCAGCACCAAGGGGTCTTACCGGACACCGTGCGTGCTCGCGTACCTGGACCGCCACCTCCCTCATCTGCCAGAGCCTCCGCAGCAGCGGGAGTGGAGAATTATGATGGCGGATGATCATGGCCCTCACTTGTCCCCGCTTGTGAGTAAGCTATGTTGGTCTCGAGGGTACGTGTTCATCCCGCACGGGGGCGGCGTAACCCCAATCCTCCAAACTGTGGACGCACATCTGAATCAACGCGCCAAGCGCGAGTACATGAAGAGAGAAGGAGCGGCGCTGCTGAGAGCCATGAGGCTGGGCCAGTGCGTCCCACAGCTGGACAAGTTAGAATGCATTGACTTGATGGTGGAAGTGATGTCCCACATAGGTCTTCACTTGGCTGCGGCAGAGGGGTGCTGGGAAACAGGTTTCAAGGACAATCTGCGGGATGCGGACTTGGACGCGCGCATATGCAAGGAGGCAGGCCATTTCTGGAGAAAATTGAGGATGCGTGAGAAGGTCGCCGCCGCAGTAGCGGAGGCCGAAGAAGAGGTGCAGGCGGGGCGCTTGAGATGGACCTACAAAGACATCATGCGATTGGTCCTCCCGCACCCTCGACGCGGCCACTGCGACGACGTGTTCGCAAATCTTGGAGACGACGCGGCTCTTGGCGAGGGCGACAATATTTGGCATGGCATGGAGGGGGCGGAAGACGCAGCCGAGGGTCTCCGCAGCAGCGGGGGCACTGAGGGTGGCACTTCCGTCGACGCCCTCGAAGGAGATGAAGATGATGGGGGCGAGGGCGACGACGGGCGGAGCGCCGCTGGCGAGTTTGACTACGAATGGGCCAATCAAAGTCTCAACGCAGCAGCGGCGGGGGAGAGCGCAATGGAGGCGCCGCCTGGCCTGTCGACGTCTCGCATGGAAACCGCGGAGCAGACGTCTGACTTGACGAGGACGTATTCGTCGATCGCTGAGGAGTTGCGCAGCTGGGGCGACAGCGCGGGGGCCGCGTTCATGGAGACGCAATTACGGAAAGAACGGAGGCGAGTGCGTGAAGTGTCGAAGGAAGATCCCGGGGTTCAGCGGGCCCTCGCAGCATACGAGGACGCCCGCGAGGCGACGCTCAGAAACGAGAAACGACAGCGGGATGTCGAGGCGCGGCGCAGAGAAGAGCTAACCCGCTTGGGGGGCGACGTAAAGAAAGCGCGCAAGCTGCTGAGGACACAGCAAGCCAAACTCTTAGACGCAGAGGCAGCCATAGGTATCAAACACAGGATGAAGCATGTCGGGTTATCCGAGCTGGGCGCGGGCCTTCCTAGCTGCGGAGGCGCGGCGGGTCGAACGTCGAGGTACGACGCGCTGAATCGCCTGGCGATTTTGGGTTCTGGGCTTCTTGCAGCTCAGCGGTCAGATTTTGAGTGGTTTCGGCGGGAATGGGACGCCGCTGGCATGGGGGACTTCGGTGGAAAGTGGCCGGAGACGTTTGCCACGTGGTTGCAGAACGTCATAGACGAGTACTTGGGAGGCAACCCGAGAGCTTTCAGCATGTTTATGCACAGTGAGACGCGACGCCGTCTGTCTGGCTCCCTGGCGCTTGCGCCCCCTGCAGCTGGGGGCCTCTGAGAGGCGCGGCCCGCCGCAGCAGCGGCGAGGCGCGGGGTGTGAGTTCGGGCAGCAGCCACTGCTCTTCCACCTGGCTGCGACTGAGGTGCCGCGTGCGCGCGCGGACGTAGTGCAGGCCCTATGCAGAAGAAACAGGGAGGAGGGAGGACGGGGGAGGAGGTGAGAGGAGGGGGAGAGCAGGCAGGGGGAGAAAACCACGCGGGTGTCGATCACTCCGCCCCTCCTCCTGCTCTCCCCCCTCCTTCTCCCTGATCACCCTCCTGGTCATTATCTCATTCCTCCCTCCTCCGCGTCCGTCTCTCTCTCTCTCTCTCTCTCTCTCTCTCTCTCTCTCTCTCTCTCTCTCTCTCTCTCTCTCTCTCTCTCTCTCTCTCTCTCTCTCTCTCTCTCTCTCTCTCTCTCTCTCTCTCCCTCTCTCACTATCTCCCTGTCTCTCCCTCTCTCTCCCCCTCTCTCTCTGCCCGCCCTTTCCTTCCCTATCCGCCCCGTCTTCCTCCTCTTCGCCCCGCCCCCCTCCTTCCGCCGCCGCTTCGGCCCCAGGGGCCCGGCTCTGACGGCCGCCCCCCCTGCAACGCGGGGGCAGGGAGTGATGGCCGCGGCAAGCAGCAGCAGCAGCAGCCCATTGGGCCCCGCAGCAGCGGGGCCTCGGGGCCGACTGTCGGCAGTGCATACAGCGAAATCTGGGAAGGTTTGGCGACCTGTGGGTGGTCAGGCAGAACCTTGGAAGGGCCCTTGGGCCCTTGTGCCAGAGGGCGCCCCCGCAGCAGCGGGGGCTGCGCCGCCTGGCGTTTCAAGGTCAGCAGCGGCGGCGCGATCAGAAGTTTCTACGATGCGCACCCGCCCAGGCGACTCGGTGGTGGATCCGAGCGATGACGAAGAGCCCCAGGAAGAGCGGCGCGATCAGCCGGCCTTTGGGGGCTGCGCGCCGCCCGACGACGTCGAGCGGCGCAGTGCGTTCTTCGCGACACCGTCCCGCTCCAGTTCTTCTGCGAAAGAAGAGCGGCTGACGTGAACAGGCAGCGGAACGACAACGTGGGCAACCTTTCCGTCCTGTTCGGGAACTGGGGTCCCATGCCGAGCGAGACCAACCACGCGGACCAGCGGCGGAGAACTTGAGTTGCAGCTGCGGCATTGCCCTGCTCTCGTGGCGTGCTTTGCGGAATGCGAGGAGCAGATGGAGGCAATCCTACAGCGGCCAGGGAAACCACCGCCGCTGCAGGCGGACGCCCCCGCAGCAGCGGGGGCGTCAGCAGCGGAGGGCCAAAGCAGCAGCAGCGGTGGGCCTTTTGTCGCCCCCGCAGCAGCGATGGCGACAGCAAGAGGAAGTCGTGCTGCGAGTGTTGGCGAATGCCAACAGCTCCAGAACCGACCAGAGTACGAATACTTGACCCTGCGCGGGCGTGAGGACAAGTCCTTGTGCATCGCTGCGCGCGCAAATCTGTGTTACGGAATGCGGCTGCTCCACTGGGAAAGGAGTGTCGACGGCCACTACAAAATTGCAAAAGGGAACAAGATGGAAGCGTTCTCGAGGATCATGGTGGTTGAGGTCTACTTCGATCAAACCTACGCCCACTTCGGCTCGAAAGTGCGGGTGTGCGCGGTGCACCTCCACCGCGACACGGCGAAAGCTTCCAAAGGCTTCAAGGAGGCTCGCAAGACGTGGCGGCGGAGGCTGGCGGCCATCTTGCAGGACAACAACGTTGACATCCTTTGTGGGGATTCAACATGGCGCTCACGCAGACGCTGCCGAGCCTTCGGGGTCTAGGCTTGCGATTGGAGACGGCAGCAGCGTACTTCTGGCGCGGATTGGACGGCACTCCGCGCTTGGACAGCTGCGGCATCTTCGTTCTCAACAGGCCTGGCGAGTGCACCCTGTGCTGGCCGCTGAGC
Organism: Prorocentrum cordatum; assembly: GCA_963575745.1. Taxonomy (NCBI): domain Eukaryota; class Dinophyceae; order Prorocentrales; family Prorocentraceae; genus Prorocentrum; species Prorocentrum cordatum. The sequence continues at coordinate 117,763 of CAUYUJ010014707.1, forward strand.
GCCGTGCACGACAGAGACGAGACGGGGTTGCTCTTCGCGCGCAAGTCGGTGATCGGTGAGATCGGGCACCGTAACAGAAGCAAGGCAGAGGCCCCCGCAGCAGCGGGGGCCTCCACCAGCCCATCATCGGAGCCGACGTACTGGCACCACTGCCAGGACGGAGGCCCTGGGATGCCTTACGATCGCTACTGCCCGAAAAAAAGACGCCCGCGAGCACCTCCAGGATTTACTGACTCAGTCAGAGGAATGCCAACGCAAGATCCAAGAGAAGGAGCGTGAGAAACTGAGGCGCGCCGAGGCTGAGGCTAGAGGGGACCGCCGCTTCTCTCATAATCGCGAGGTGACCCTCTTCCGCGCGTTGCAGAAGACGTTCCCGCCAGAGACCGTGGAGGTGGAGGGGCGCTGGCACGGCGGCGCCCACTGCCCTCTCCTGTTTCAAATGCGCATGGCCAGCTCGCGTTCGCAGGGGAGGAAGCAGGAGAGAAACAAAGAGAAGAAGGACAGGCGCGCCCAGAAACAGCAAGCAGCTGCGCTCCAGGGCGCCGCAGCAGCGGCGCCCGAGCAGCACGGGCCCGAGCGCCAGGCACCAGAGCAGCACCGCGAGAGGGGCGAGCAAGACGAGCGCGCCCAACAGGCGTGGCGCCCGCCAAGATGGGCAGACGAAAACGCGGGCGACGGCCGCGACTGGCCCGCGGCTGGCGATGGAAGGTCGCGGCGGGGGGTTGAAAGGGGGAGGGGGGGAGAGGGAGGGTGGAGCACGGGGAGGGCAGGAGGGAGGAGAGGGAATGAGGAATAGGCTGAGCAGGACGAGGGATGACATAAGGAAATGAGTGTCGGGAAGGGGCGGGAGTTGACAGGAAGGGGATAATTATAGAAATAATTACTTATCACCCCCAAGGTGGCAGCCGACCCCGCAGTGGCCATCTCCAGGGCCTGCGCCGCTGGAGCAGCGAGGGCAGCGCGGCGCCGCCAGCTACATCTGGGACGCGATCGCTGCCCCCGGCCACGAGCCGCCAGAGCCCCCGCAGCAGCGGAGGCCACAGACGCCATGGCAGCAACCAACAGACGGGGAGTGGCGCAGGGATGAGTGGTGGCGCACCAGGGAGGGCGAGGAGCGCGAGTGGCAACAGCCGAGCGGCGAGGCTTCCTCGCTGCAGGACCGCAGGGTCGACTCCGCATGGCGCGACATGCAAGTTGCATTCGGCGGCGACCAACGCCCCAGTGACTGGTGGAGCAGCCGCAGTGGGTGGAGTAGCGGCCAGGGGCACTGGGAGGCCACGAATTGGAGGTGGGTCGAACACCCCCCCGAGACCAACCCCTGGGAAGAACTTAGCTGAACCATCGCACAGGAGCCGCCCCTCCGCAGCAGCGGAGGGAGGCCTCATCGGCCGGACGTCGACCCTCCGCAGCAGCGGAGGCCTTGCCAATGCATCGTGAGCGGCGGCGACTCGCGCGCGCCGTCGTGCTCGGCGACCGCTGCCCGAGCGGAGAAGGAAAAAGAAACGGTGCTTTCATCGGTGCTGTCGTTGCCTCCTCTCCTTCATCGTTTTCTTCTCCCTCCCCCTCCAATCCCCCATCCCGCCATCGCATTTTATCGTCTCCAATCGTATCGGGAGCTCCCGTGGCAGAAGAGCACCCAGAACGAGGTCCTCCGTGACAGAGGGGGGGCATCTTAGACCCCCTCTGTGACAGAGGGGGGGCATCTTAGACCCCCTCTGTGACAGAGGGGGGGGGGAGGGACAGAGGGGGGGGCAAAAAAACAAATGATCACTTTAATGCGGCTTCTGGATCATAAACCTAGACCGATCCCTGCCAGGCTCAATTTTTCGCCCCAGGTGCTTGTAATTCGAGGGCCTTCGGTGGCCGCTGGGGGCATTCGTCTGGCCTATGTGGGCCCACGGGTGACCTCGGGGGACCCTCCCAGAGACCTCTGGGCATTTGTGAAGATGGATGGGCCAGTGATTGCTAGCGATTCGCAGGGGTATAGATGGTGAATACAAAGGAGCAGGGGCAGGTGAGGGAGACTGGCATGGAGGCTAGCATAGGAAACAGGGGATCCCTGATAGGGACCAGGAGAAGCAACAGGGACATTAACATGCGCTGGAGGAGAAGAATGAAGTCGGGCGTGCCCCTCTTCAGGGATAATTTTTAAACTTTGCCTAAGAATAGTCTGGGGACGGTGTTTGACTATTTGTAAGTATTTGTTGAATGTTGTTTGAGTACGTTTTGTTCCCAACCCTCCTTGATTGGGTATTCGTTTTGAATAGAGCCCCGTTGCCGCGTCTTGCTCCTCCCGCCTCCCGCCTCCCGCCTCCCTCTTGTCTCCTCTCGCCGTGTGGGTTGAGGCACCACGCAGATTTGAGCGAGACCTCTCCCTCCCTGGGTGGCTGCGATCTGTGAAACTGTCGCCACTTTCGAGGGCCGCTGGCGAGGCCAGCAGATCCAAACAGGACCTCGCCGTCCCTGGGGGGCTGCGATCTGTGAAACTGTCGCCACTTTCGAGGGCTGCTGGGGAGGCCAGCAGAGAGGGCACTCACCGCGGATCCAAACAGGACCTCGCCATCCCTGGGGGGCTGCGACCTGTGAAACTGTCGCCACTTTCGAGGGCTGCTGGCGAGGCCAGCAGCGCGGGTACCGCGGATCCAAACAGGACCTCGCCATCCCTGATGGGGCTGCGATCTGTGAAACTGTCGCCACTTTCGAGGGCTGCTGGGGAGGCCAGCAGAGAGGGTACTCACCGCGGATCCAAACAGGACCTCGCCATCCCTGGGGGGCTGCGACCTGTGAAATGTAGCCACTTTCGAAGGCTGCTGGGGAGGCCAACAGAGAGGGTACTCACCGCGGATCCAAACAGGACCTCGCCATCCCTGGGGGGCTGCGATCTGTGAAACTGTCGCCACTTTCGAGGGTTGCTGGGGAGGCCAGCAGAGAGGGCACTCACCGCGGATCCAAACAGGACCTCGCCGTCCCTGGGGGGCTGCGATCTGTGAAACTGTCGCCACTTTCGAGGGCTGCTGGTGGGTCCTGCGGAGTGAGGCACCGCAGGGATCTGAGCGGGACCTCGCCGTCCCTGTGGGGCTGCGATCTGCGACATTGTCGCCACTTTCGGGGGCTGCTGGTGGGTCCTGCGGAGTGAGGCACCGCGGGGATCTGAGCGGGACCTCGCCTTCCCTTGGGGGCTGCGATCTGAGACATTGTCGCCACTTTCGAGGGCTGCTGGTGGGTCCTGCGGGGTGAGGCACCGCGGGGATCTGAGCGGGACCTCGCCTTCCCTTGGGGGCTGCGATCTGCGACACTGTCGCCACTTTCGAGGGCTGCTGGTGGGTCCTGCGGAGTGAGGCACCGCGGGGATCTGAGCGGGACCTCGCCGTCCCTCGGGGGCTTCGGTCTGCGACACTGTCGCCACTTTCGAGGGCTGCTGGTGGGTCCTGCGGAGTGAGGCACCGCGGGGATCTGAGCGGGACCTCGTCGTCCTTGGGGAGCTGCGATTTGCCACTTATCGCCACTTTCGAGGGCTGCTGGTGGGTCCTACGAGTGAGGCACCGCGGGAATCTGACGGGACCTCGTCGTCCCTGGGGGGCTGCGATCTGCGCCACTGTCGCCACGTTCGAGGGCTGCTGGTGGGTCGTGCGGAGTGAGGCACCGCGGGATCTGAGCGGGACCTCGCCGTCCTTGGGGGGCTGCGATTTGCGACACTGTCGCCGTTTTCGAGGGCTGCTGGTGGGTCCTGCGGAGTGAGGCACCGCGGGGATCTGAGCGGGATATCGCCGTCCCTGGGGGGGTGCGGTCTGCGACGCTGTCGCCATTTTTGAGGGTTGCTGGTGGGTCCTGCGGAGTGAGGCACCGCGGGGATCTAAGCGGGACCTGGCCGTCCCTGGGGGGCTGCGATCTGCGACACTGTCGCCACTTTCGAGGGCTGCTGGTGGGTCCTTCGGAGTGAGGCACCGCGGGGATCTGAGCGGGACCTCGCCGTCCCTGGGGGTCTGCGATCTGCGACATTGTCGCCACTTTCGAGGGCTGCTGGTGGGTCCTGCGGAGTGAGGCGCCGCGGGGATCCAAACAGGACCTCGCCGTCCCTCGGGGGCTTCGGTCTGCGACATTGTCGCCACTTTCGAGGGCTGCTGTTGGGTCCTGCGGGGTGAGGCATCGCGGGGATCTGAGCGGGGACCTCGCCGTCCCTGGGGGGGTGAGATTTGCGACACTGTCGCCATTTTCGAGGGCTGCTGGTGGGTCGTGCGGAGTGAGGCACCGCGGGATTTGAGCGGGACCTCGCCGTCCCTGGGGGGGGGGCTCCGGAGATTACTGTGGGATACGTTACGCGCAACGGGCGCATGGCACAGCCAACGGGGGTGATTTGTGAAAGAGACCATCTGCCGGGCGATGACCATAACGTTGCGCCTACACGTATCCCGCGGGGGCTCTCAAGAGCTGCTTTGGGATACGTTGGGTGCAACGGGCGCATGGCACAGCCAACGGGGGTGATTTGTTATTGCGCAGCCCGCCCTTAGATCTTGATCTGGGGCCCGCGAGCCTTCGGATTGCTGCTCGCAAAATCACATGCGCTCATGTTACATCATCGCCCCCGTTGCAGCAATCCTGATGTACTTATGCCCCGCATTGCACAAGGGTTGGGTACGTCGCCAGGGTAATTAGTCGTCCGAAATCCGCCTGTAGAGGGCATGCCCGACCTAAGAGAAGGAGAAGGAGGAAGAGACAGCGAGAGAGAGAGAGAGAGATAGAGAACGAGAGAGATGAGAGATGAGAGTGTTCAAAAAGAACGCGCGCGCACCCCCCCCAAGTGGATTGTTGGGTGTGGGACGCGGTGGTGCGCGCTCGCGGCGGTCGTGTCCCAGCCCCCTACCCTGCCTCGGCGCCCGAGACTGACCTCGCATCCGCCCCCACGCCGCCCCCTTAAAGGAAAAAGATAAGATGACATGCGTCGCACTTCCCCGCGGACGCATCGTTACGCGACTGGAGGCGAACGACGGCGGCGAATGACCAACAACAAACTTACAAACGAACGACGACCGACGGACGACGACGACGATGCCGACGAGCGACGACGGACGAACGACGAACAACGAACGGTGACCAGGACGATGTCTGTGGACGAACGACGAACGACGATCGTCGAACGACGCCGCACGTGCGGGCGCATCGCAACGCGACCACCGCGCGGGGGGCGTGCAGGGGGGTCAACCTGCAGGCCGAATCAGGATTCCTCGGGCGCGGACTCGCGCGTCGCATCGCCGGCGGTCTCGGCGCGCGATTTTCGCACGGGGGCCTGCGGTCGCCTCTCAGCAGTCTCCTCGCGCGATTGTGCAGCGCCCGCGCGCGCAGGGAAGGCCTCGCGCGTGGCATCGACAAGAATCTCGAAGCGCAGATTTCTCGCGCTGGGGTCGGCGCTCGGCGACGGACACACTCCTCGCTCGACCGCGCAGCGCGCAGCGCGCACGGACCAGGAGGTTTCGCGCGAGGCGCCGCCAGCGGTCTCAGCACACGGTGTTCGCGCTCGGGTCGGCGCGCGGCTCGAGGCAGTTTTCCCCCGCGCGACTGGGGGGCGCTGGCGCGCACGGGAGAGGACCCGGTCGCGCCGCAGCGGCGCTTGCTTCGGAGCGCAGGTTCCACGCGCGGGGGTCGGCGCGCCGCGCGGCGTCGCGCGGCTTCCTCGCGCGAGCCGGCAGCGCTGCGAGCGCGCGGGGGAAGCCTCGCGCGTCGCATCGGCGGAGGCGCGCGGAGGTCTCTGCAGCTGAGCCGCATCTGCGGGCGCATCGCTGCGCGACCGCCGCGTGGGGGAGGGTGTGGGGGTTTGGAAAACATGGAGCTGCTGATAGATCTGCTTCGTTGGGGTCTGTCAGGGCGCGTCGACTGGGGCGTGGGGCGTTCTGTAGCTTCTCGGTGGCTCCTGTGGGCTCCCTTTTGGCTCTCTGGGGCCTCCCCCTCGGGCTTGCCGGGGCCTGCTGGGCGCTTCCTGGGGTCTCCGAGAGCGTCTGGGAGTGTCTGGAACGAGCCGGTGAACGCTTGGGTGCCTTTTTGGGCGCTCCTGGGGGCGTCTGGGAGCGCCCGGGAGCGCCTGCGAGCGCGTGGGGGCGTCTGGGAGCGCGTGGAGGCCGACTGAGAAGCACCCTGAGCTGCCTGATGGCGCTGGGGCAGAGCGGAGGGGCGCCTGGAGCCGCCGAGGAGCGCCGCGGGCGCTCCGGGCGCTCCGGGAACGTCCGGAAGGGCCCGGGAACACCTCAGGCGTCTGGGACGTCGCGCGGCGTCGGCGGCGTTCTCGGCAAACGATGCTCGCGCGGCGGTCGGCGCGGAGCGCCGAGCGGGATGGCGCCTCGCCGCGCCCAGCGCAAGCCCATCGCTCCGCAGCCGCCACGCGGGGATGGGGGGGCTGCGTGAGAAGACGTCAGCTGCAGCCGCGTCGTTCGCGCTGGGGTCGGCGCGCGGCGCGAGCCGCTTCCGCGCTTGCCTGGATGGCCGTCGCGCGCGCAGGGGAAGACTCGCGCGCTGCCTGGCTGGCACAAGCTCGGGACGCCATGCGTTGCGCTGGGGTCGTCGCGCGGCGCCAGTCCAATTCCGCGCGCGCGCGCTTGGCCGGCGCTCGGGCGCGCGCGGGATAATTCGTCGCGTGCTTGGTATCGCTCGGACGTGTGCATTTTTTCTTCGGCGAGGACCATCGAGGAGCATCTTTGATCATGTGGCCAAAACCATGCACGAAACCGAAAAAAAAAACACAGTGAATGGACGTCCGAGCGATGGCCAGCGTGGTGTTGGCAGAGTTCTGGGCGCGCGATGTTCGCGCGGTGGCCGGCGCGCGGCGCCGAGCGGGAAAAGGCGCTTCGCCGCGCGGCCGGCAGCGCGAGCGCGCGCGGGCGCCCCCGCGGATGCGTCGCAGCGGCCGCGCAAATTCCAGCGATGACTCCGCGATCGCGACGCGGGGCGGGGATCTGCATGAGGAGGCGTCATTTGCAGCCGCGTTTGCAGCCGCGTTGTTCGCGCGGGGGTCGGCGCGCGGCGCCGGGCCACATCCTCGATGGCCTGGAGAGCGCTTGTGCTCGCAGGGGTATAGGCTCGAGCGTCGCGAAGTTTGCCCAGCTTCGGAACCGCCGGGGCCTCCTGGAGCCCCCTGGTGTTACCTGGGGCCTCCTGGGGCTTCCTGGGGCCCCCTGAAGCTTTCTGCGAGCTGGAGCCTCCTGGCGCTTCCTAGTCTTTCCTGGGGCCTCCTGGCGCCTCTTGGTGCCTCCAGGCGCGTCCTGGGGCCTCATGCCTCCTCGGGTTTCTTGCGGCCTCCTGCGGACCTCTGGGGCCTCCCGGAATTCCCTGGTGTTTTATGAGTTTCCTGGGGGGCCTTCTGGGGCCTCCTGGGGCCTCCTGGGGCCTCTTGGGGCTTCCTGGGGCGTCCTTGTGCCTCCTGGGGCTCCTGAGGACTCCTGGGCCTCCTGAGGCCTCCTGCGGTCTCCTGCGGTCTCCTGCGGTCTCCTGGTCTTCCTGGGGCCTCCTGGAACTTCTCGGTGCTTCCTGGTGCCTCCTGCGGCCTCGTGGGGCCTCCCGGTGTTTCATGGTGCCTCCTGGAGCCTCTTTGGGTCCCGTGGCTTTCTCGTGCCTCCTGGGGCTTCCTGCTACCTCCTGGGGAGTCCATGGGCCTCTTGGAGCTTCCTGGTCCATCCTGTATTCTCCTGGTGCCTCCTGGTGCCCCCCCTCTCAGGCCTCCTGAGGCCTCCTGCGGCATCCTGAGCAAGCGATTTACAGCGTGCCCCTCCGCCCCCCTGGGGGTCTCCAACAATTATGTACAGCCACCAGAACTATGTTTTAAATCGTCTGCCCCCCAGCAGTTTTTCTGCCGTCGTCGTCGCCGGCGGCGGCGGCGGGGGCGGCGCCGGCGCCGGCGGCGGCGGCGTCGTCGTCGTCGTTGTCGTCGTCGTCGTCGTCGTCGTCGTCGTCGTCGTCGTCGTCGTCCGTCGTTCTCGTCATCGTCCTCGTTTTCGTCGTCGTCGTCGTCGTCGTCGTCGTCTGCATCGTCGTCGTCCTCGTCGTCGCGTCGTCTTCGTCGTCGTCGTCGCCGCCGTAGACTGACGGCGGGCCCACGCAGCCCCCCACCCAGAAAGCGTCCGCAGAGCATCGTCGTCGTCGTCGTCGTCCTCCTCGTCCTCCGCCTCGTCCTTGCTCGTCCTCGTCCTCGTCCTCATCGTCGTCCTCGTCGTCGTGGTCGTCGTTGTCATTGTCATTGTCGTTGTCGTCGTCGACTACGCTGGGCCAAAGCAGCACCTCCCCCTTAGGCATCCGCTGTGCGTCGTCGTCGCCGCCGTCATCCGTCGTCGTCGTCGTCGTCGTCGTCGTCGTCGTCGTCGTCGTCGTCGTCGTCGTCGTCCTCATCCTCGTCCTCGTCCTCTCGTCGTCGTCGTCGTCGTCGTCGTCGTCGTCGTCGTGGTCGTCGTCGTCGACTACAGCGGGCCTACCCAGCAGCACCCCCCCTACCCATAGGACATCCGCCCGCAGTGCGTCGTAGTCCGTTGTCATCGCCGTCGTCGTCCGTCGTCCTCGCCCTCGCCCTCGCTCTCATCGTCGTGCTCGTCGTCGTTGTCGTCGACTTCGACGTCGACCTGGTCGGCGCAGTCGCCCTCGCGGACGACCGCGTCGACTGGGTGGGGCAGGAGGAGGAGGAGGAGGAGGAGGAGGAGGAGGAGGAGGAGGTCAAAACATCTCGTACTTAGAGGGCACGGTTCGCGAACTTTTGGGGGCCCCGTGGGACCCCCCTGGCCCCCAAAACAGCCCGTGACTGTCCGCCCTCCGACGGCTTGCTCCCCCCCTCCCTTGTTGGGGGGGGGGGGCAACCAGGCCGGCGAAGTGATTGTTCAGCCGCCTGCTCCCATTCTCATGGGCTCCTCCGGAGGCGTCGCGGCGCCTTCTGTGGCCTCCCAGGACGTGCTGGGGCCTCTTGGGGCCTCCTGGGGCCTCCTGGGGCCTCCTGGGGCCTCCTGGGACCTAGTGCTTCCTGGGGCCTCCTTGGGTTTCCTGGGGTGTCCTGGGGCATCCTGGGGGCCTCGCGCCCATGCGCGCCGCGTGCCATCGGGCGCGCGCGCGGGAGCGCCCCCGCTCCGTTTATGGCCAGGCGCCGCGCACCCTCGGGAAGCTCCAAGGATTGATTTTGACCTTGTGGGAAATCCCAGTTTCATTCTAGACTGTAAGTCGGGCCTGTCCCCCTAATTACTGGGGGATTTGCGACGAAAAATTAAAAAAATACCCCCGAAATAGTCCAAAAATAGTCTGGGGATTATTTCTGTTAGTATTTTATGCGTTTTTGATGTATTTTGGGGGTGTGCTTTATTTTTCGTCGAAAATCCCCCTGTAGGGGGACAAGCCCGACCTAACCCTAGACTCCCCAGACCCCCGATTTGCTCCAGAGGGGAAGTCGGCACATTGTGTTGCGCACAAGGGGACTGAAGGCGCATCCCGCCTCCCGCACCGCTCGGAGGCGGGCGAGATAACTCTCGCCTGCCGACGTGGTGCATCTGGCTCCCCGCTGAACGCTTCGGCCACCAGTTGCTCGCTACCTGGCGAGTGTCAGGGCCGGCGCTCGTTCCGGAGAGAGAGAGAGAGAGACAGAGATAGAGAAGAGACACAGAGAGAGAGTGTGTGTGAGAGAGAGAGAGAGCGAGGGAACGAGGTGAGGAGCAGGAAGACTCGCAGGAGCCGGGACAGGACGAGGGGTGCGGCGGAGGGCATGCGGGAGGGACGAGCAGGGGGAGCCCGGCGGGGAAGAGGCCCTCGGCCCTCCCCGGCAGGAGACCCGCCTGGGCACCAGCTGCGGCAACGGGGCGAGCAGCTTCCTGAGGACCTTCGACACCCTGAGCCGTGGGGCCAGCGGTGGCCCTGCCCGCGCCGTCGGCCTTCGGTTGGTAGGTCTTAGTCGGGCTTGGTCCCTCTACAGGAGGAATATTCAAAAATGATCAAAAAAATAGTATGGGGACTATTTGTTGGGTATTGTTTGGCCATTTTGGAGTATCTTTCTGGGGTATTTTTAATTTTTCCTCGAAAATCCCCCTGTAGGGGGACGCCCAACTTAATGGTAGGTCAAGCCCCGGGGAGTGTGCTTGACGAGGGGGGTGGAGGAGTCAGCGTGCGAGTCCCGAGACGCAGTCCACATGCAAGAGGGCCCGAGACAGTCGCGGTATGCGTGGTGGCTGTAAGTTGTTGCTTGATGTTTTATGATTGCAATTCGGCGTTTTCCGGGGAGTGCGTGACTATTCCGAAAGCAGCAACCCCAACCCTCCGATCGTATCGCGGTGGTTTCCTGAATCGCTAGTGAGATCGATAACCAGACTCGGGCGGTGAGATCGAAGAGAACCAGAGACGCCAAACGGTTCACCACCACCTGGCACGGGGTCAATAGTGAGATCGATTGAGCGAAACCGATGATAACATCGATCAAATGAGATCGGGAATCGGGAATATGATGTCGATTGGCCGACTTCGATAGGGACATCGACCGCTCAGCCACTGGACCGATGGGAGATCGACAGATGGAGATCGAAGGGGCGACTCAACACCACCGTCGTTGTTGTCATCACTGCGCTCATCACCACCACGATCATTACACTCACCACCGCACTCGCCACCACGATCACAACAAGCATCATCACAGTCATCACCACACTCGTCACCACCACACTCATCATCGCACTCCTCATCGCCACATTCATAGTGAAAGGGGTACGGGGCCAAATCATTTCCACTGTCGTCATCGCCATCATGCCTTTTCGCCAGCATCGCCAGCGTGTCAGCCCAATGCCAGCATGCATTGTCGCAAGCTCCGTCGTCTTGCATCGTCGCCAACTCGTGAGCGCATCACCAGCATCGCCATCATCACAATCATCGCAGGTGTCCTCTGTTGGTTACTTCACCCTCCCAATCTCCTTATCACCCGAAGGGTGGTCGTATAGGTATCTGTACCGAGTCCACTATCAACACATCCATCTGTTTCCTTTCTATAGATTGGCCACAGCATCTACCTTGCTGTAGACGGGACAGCCACGGGACAGCAACGGGCAACCACGGGCCAGTCGCAGGCCAGCAACGTGACAACCACGGGGCAACCGCGAGACAACCGTACTGGACAACTGCGGGACAACCACGAGTCAGCCACGGCTTAACCGCGGGAAAGCCACGGGACAACCACGGGAGTACCATGGGACACTGCTGCACACTCCGCGAAGGCTGGGTACAGAGTCATTCTTGCAGGACCTGGACCTAAGTTGGGCGAGGAACTCGCAATGGTTCGCCTCGCCGGCACTCGCGCCACTCACGACACGAGCCGAAGGCAAAACCGATTTCCCGTGTGGGGGCCTCCGTTTCATTGTGGTCCCATTCCCCCTAGACCATGGCAATCGGTGGTACGCTATGACATGGGTAGTTGCGCAATGTGATACAGATGCGTTGCGCCATAACGCATCGCACTTCATCGCGTTGCGGCCCATGGCATCGCGGTACGACGCAAATGTATGCGCTCAGCTGCTCAACGCTCCCGTCCGGGGGCGCGCCGTGTTTCTGGGTCACGGGCCCTGGGGCACGCCCTCGATCCCCGACCCCCGACCGCAAAACATTGAAGCAGCGACGATTTCGGGCATGACTTGTGCCCATGTCCACTGAATGCTTGGAGTGTCGGGCTCCCTTCCCCAGAAGCCCGAGGCGCACTGGACATGGATGAAACTTTGGCCCCTGAAGGCTCGATTCTTATCCACGTCCAGTGTGCCTCGGCCTCGCGGCGCTCCTTCCAACAAAGTCGCAGACGCACCGGCTCTTGTTGGCTGTGCTCGGCATGACGCCGTTTGTGAATCTGAAGAGTTATGGTTTTCAGGTCAGAAGTCTAGATTTGTCCATATGCTCCTAAGTTCTGTTTTGGATGTGGATGAACACATTGGATGTGGATGAGCATATTGCCCTCAATGACGGCAGCGGTGCCGGCGGCGGCGGCGGCCGCCCCGCCCCGGCCCGCTCGAGGCGCCGACCTGAGCCGCAGCGGGCCCCCCGAAGGCCCGGCCGAGCAGCGCCGCCGCGGCCAGGCGGGGCTGCAGCGCTGTCGCCGTCGCCGCCGCCGCCGCCATCGCCGCCGCCGCCGTCGGCTGCACGTTTGGGACCTTGCTCCAGACAGGTGGCGGCCCACCACCTCCTCCTCCTGTTCCTCCTCCTCTCTTCTCTCTCCTCCTCTCTCCTTCCTCCTCCTCCTCCTCCTCCTCCTCCTTCCTCCTCCTCCTCCTCCTCCCCCTCCTCCTCCTCCTCCTCCTCTCCTCCCCTCCTCCTCCTCCTCCTCCTCCTCCTCCTCCGCCTCCTCCTCCGCCTCCTCCCCTCCTCCCCTCCCCCTCCCCCTCCCCCTCCCCTCCCCCTCCCCCTCCCCCTCCTCCTCCCTCTCCCCCTCCTCCTCCCTCTCCCCATCCCTGTCCCCCTCCCCAGACATGCCGCGGACGCCGCGGCACGTCCACGGGAGCCCAGCGCCGCGGGGCGGGGGTGCCCGAAAGGCATGGCAGCGGCGGCGACGAGAGCGGCGGCGCCCACGGCGAGGGCCACGGTGACGGTGAGGACGACGGCCGCCACGACGACGACGACGAACGGCGACGGCGCCGACGATCCGAGCGTCTCCGCGCGAGGCCGCGGCGGGCTGCGGCCTCGGGCGGAGCCGGAGCCTGGCGAGCCTCAGCGGCGCGCGCCGCCGCCGCCGCGCCGCCGCCGCCGACCTCCGCCGAGCTGCTCGGCGGCGCGCCGAGGGGCAGAGGAGGAGAGAGGGTCTCGGCATCGCTCGGACGTGTGCATTTTTTCTCGGCGAGGACCATCGGATACAGTCTGGGCCCTGAAGAAGGAACCCTTTTGGTTGGGGAGGGGCTCCGCGTTCCTTAAGTGTTTCACAGCTTGCCTCGGGTTTTCCTTATGTTTTCGATCGGAAGTCGAAGTTTAACTTATGGAAAAAAGGGGCCTCGTTCCTTATTTAGGGTTCCTGAGGTCAACGCATCGAGCAAGAAAAACGCACAAAACCGGAACACGCACAGGGAATGGACGTCCGAGCGACGGCAGGGGGTATCTTCACCGCTGCCCTTGCCTTGTCTCCGCCTTTTTGGGATCCTTTGGGGGCCCTCGTCTCCTCTGCTGGACTCGCCTTGCATTCCTGGTCAGAACGCGCCCGGGGAGAGGCCCGGAGAGCCGCGGTACGGGCGCGTCCTGGTTCCTCCAGAGGGGGGTCCCTGTGCCAATGCATGGGGGCCTTGTGTACCCTCGAAACTCCGTGTTTGGGGTGCACTAGCCTGCGTCTGGTATTCAGTAACAAAGCGCCGACCTGGATTTGATTCGCCTCGATTCCCGTATTCTCAGAAGGTTCGGAAGTCCCCCGGCCTTCCGAGGAGTTTTCTAAGCCTTCCCCGAGCACACAGAACACTCCTCAGAAGGCGCGAGGGCTTCCGAGGAGTCCCGCCGCCTTCTGCGAAGACTTCTCCTTCTGATTTCCCCCCCTCGCTCGCCGCCAATTCAGGGAGGCGGACGACGAGGTGGAGTGGCGTCCTCTTGGCGAACTCGCGCGTCGGCGGTGGCAGCGAGGTTGAGGTCCGTGCCCTCCGCTGCTGGTGCAACGTCGATCTACCTCCCCACTAGCTTCACCAGGTGGAGGGCTGCCGCCTGGTGGCGGAGCTCTTCCCCAACAGGCTATCCCACCGCGCTCCCTGGATGGATTGTTGGGCTCGAGAGGCGGTCAAACAGGACAGTTCCGTCAAGCGATGTTCCTCACTCCCTGGCCGTGGGGGCCGTGGAGTTGCTGTTATCTACGAGCGCGGTGTTGAGGGAGCGCGGCACGCATCGGTGATGTCGCTCTGTCCGAGAGAGAGAGAGAGCAAAAGTGAGAAAGAGGGATATATATAGAGAGAGAGAGAGAGAAAGAGAAAGAGAGAGAGAGAGAGAGAAAGAGAGAGAGACAGAGAGACGGAATTTGAGATCCTGAAAGGTAGAAAGAGAAAGGAAGACATATACAGAGAGAGAGAGAGAGAGACAGGAAAAAGAACAAAGAGAGAGAGAGAGAGACTTACTCGACCAACAAAAAAACAAGAGCCCGACCGCGACACGGCCCTGTGGCGGGGCTCTTCCCATTCGGGCCGTCGCCGAGGCACCCCGCGGAAACCCCGAGCCCCCGCCCTGGGGGCGGTTAGTTCGGCGGCGCGCGCAAGACGGGCTGGCACATCTGTGGGGCTGTGGTCCTTCTCGGGCGGGCCGGGGACTCGGACGCATCGTTCCAGGGGGAATCGGTTCGGACCGTTCCTGGAGTGGCCGCGGCGCCTGACGCATCCTCCCGAACCGCCAGGTGTTTTGGGGGCGCCGGTGTATCCCGGTCCGACTTTTTCTCGCGGTCCTGACTTCGTCTTATCTCGCGCGCTCCCCTGGGGGACCCGCCCATCGGCCTCAGCATTCCTCCTCGAGGGGTTGGCGGCAGCATGCGTTCCCCCAGGGACAGGGGGGGCGAGGAGCACAGCGGCCCCCACTGGAAGGTCGGCGATCGGGGGGCGAGCGGGCGAGCGAGGCGCCTGATTGGGTAAGGCGCGCGAGGCCGTGTACAGTCGAGACTGATAAGTAGGTCGGCCCTGCCAAGTCGGGGGTGCCCTGGAGTGTCCTGCGTCTCGCGACCCACGCCCTCTGACATTCCTGTGGCAGTCTGGCCCTCGGGAGGCTCTGGGGGTCTCTCGCGTGTCCTCTCCAATCAGCCTCGACCGTAGCCTCAGCAGCCTTCGAGGGGGGGCAGGCGGGGGGGGTCCTTACTCCCCCCCTACCAGGGAGTCTTCATCCAGAGCCTCCGCTTCCCTCTGCAGAAGCTTCCCTGCCTGTTTCGGAGGCTCTCCCGCGCCGCCCGCGTTGGCGCGTCGCCGAGGGGTGGGGAGGCAGGGGCCAGAGGGGACGATGCCCCCCCCCCGATTCTCAGAACAACATCAAAGGGTGCAGCTTTGCCACTGCAGCGATCGATTCGCATCCGTGTGCAGCCTGCTCGTGTTCGCACAGCACTCGTTCCGGGCTCGAGCGCGCCCAGACGGGAGGGACATCGCAGGCCTGCGCGGTTGCAGTTGCGCAGGGCAGCCATGCCGGCCAACTCTGAGAAGGAGCACCTGTCCATCGTGATTTGCGGCCACGTCGACAGTGGCAAGAGCACCACCACGGGCCGCCTGATCTTCGAGCTGGGGGGCCTGCCCGAGCGTGAGCTCGAGAAGCTGAAGGCGGAGGCCGAGCGCCTGGGCAAGGGTTCCTTCGCCTTCGCGTTCTACATGGACCGCCAGAAGGAGGAGCGCGAACGCGGCGTGACCATCGCCTGTACCACCAAGGAGTTCTACACCGAGAAGTGGCACTACACGGTCATCGATGCCCCGGGCCATCGCGATTTCATCAAGAACATGATCACAGGCGCTTCCCAGGCTGACGTTGCGCTTATCATGGTTCCAGCCGACGGTAATTTCACGACCGCCATCGCCAAGGGCAACCACAAGGACTTGTATACCAAACTTCTTAATATCGAATTCGATCAGGGGTGTTCGTGGGCGTTGTTCCAATGAGGTGCGCTTGCACTGATGACTTTGCCCGTTGTTATAGTTGTCGATATAAGTAAGCATCATACGTGCATCGGTCGACTCGGTACGCATCTGACACGACTGGGGTAGGCAAGATGTGGGGCGCACGATCGAACCGAGATACAATTCTAGGCAGATCTTCGTATATGGTGGTGTTTGCAAGGTTATTGGTGCGTATAGGCTTTCAGCGAAGTTTTTCAGCGAAGCGGTCAATAATGGCGAGTTCTCGGTGCACCATTCTCACGGTGGATGTTGTTGTTTTGTGCGGTTGTCCCGTGGATGTCTCACTCACAGTAGCACCGGAAAGGTTCCGCAGATTGCATGTTTTTGCGGGTGGTCTTAACATTAGTTGTTTCGCATTGAGCGTGGAATCGGAAGTTGATCCTGTAATGTGTATTTAGCGTGTTTCGGCGGAATGGCCATTTGAGGGCTGGCGAGGGCTGATAAGGATAGCGTGTAGCTGGATTGGTAATCAATCTAGCTGCCTCCGGCATTTCTGGCCAGCGCAAAGCTCTGGGTTGCAAACGCTCGAGAAGGTGAGGGGGCCTGCTGGAGGCCTCTTGGGGCAGAAGGCTCGAATTCTGGGTTCGTGTTCCCACACTTAGGCCCTTTTTGGGGCCGTCTTGGGGCCCTCTTGGGCAGCCGTGGGCGCCTCTTGGGCTGTCTTCTTGGAGCCCTCTTGGGCCGTCTTTGGAGCTCTCCTTGGAGCCTCTTGAGCCGTCTCGGGGGAGTATAGGAGGCCTCTTGGGGGCCTTTTTCGGCTCTATTGGGGCCTCTTGAGCTCTCCTTGGGGCGGAAGGCTTGAATTGTCGGTGCGTGTTCACCCTCTAGGGCCCTCCTTGGGGCCGTCTTGGGGTCCTCTTGGGCATTCTTGGGCGCCTCTTGCTTGAGGCCGTCGTGGAGCCCTCTTGAGCCGTCGTGGGGCCCTCTTGGGAGCCTCTTGGGCCGTCTTCGGGCAGTCCTGGTGGCCTCTTGGGTCGTCTTTGGACGTCGGAAGCTCGAAAGGCTCTTGGGACTCTCTTTGGGCGTCTCGACGGCCTCGTGGTGGGCCGTCTTGAAGCCATCTTGGCCCGTTTTGAGGCCAACATGGCCAGTCTTGGAGCGATATTACCCCGTCTCGGAGGCATCTGGGCCTCCGAATCTGTTGTATTGCGAAGGCCTTACGGCCGGTGCCGCCGACCCTGGGACGAGGAGAAGTTTGGGGGGGATGGGCAGCGGGAGGAGGGGAAGGAAGAGCAGTAGGAGCAGTAGGAGGAGGAGGAGGAGGAGGAGGAGGACGAGGAGGAGGACGCGAAGGAGGACGCCTTTCGCGCCTTGTCGCCCTCGTGCGCCGCAGCTGTGGCTCGTGCTTAATTGGGGTTCTTTTTTTGGGACCGGGACCGCCAGGGGGGGTGGCATTCTGACCTGGGAGTTGCCCCGGGTCACCCTCGTGACCCCTCCCCCCCATGACCCCCCCCAAGCGGGGAAGGGATCAAAAGGGAAGGGGTTTCCTTTCGATTCAAGTCTGATGTTGCTGTTTCATTTCGCTTTGGCTGACGCGCTTCAGTGAGGCTAGGGGAAAAGAAGGGAACGTCGACGGCGACGATGTCGAACGGAAGAGCGTCTTCCAAACGCCGACAGGGTCGGCGGATTTTGTGAAGGAGTACCGCCTCGGGAAGAGTGGGCGATGCACGCGCCTGGACGCTGGCAGCGGGGGCGCGCTTAGAGAATTACAGCAACCCGACCATACAGACATTTGCACTCTTCCACGCCTCAACGTGCACAAGGCACGGTGGCGGATTCGGTGGATTGCCCTGAAGTGCACGGTAGAAGATTCCGCACGTATGTTTCCCTCTTTATCCTCCCTTTCTTTTGAAGGATTGCCATCCGTAATTGGCCCGTCTGGAGGCCAAGATTTCTGCGGAAGCCAACTTTTAGAAATGAGCCGTTGGAGGCCCCGGGAGGCTAGCAAGGACCAGCAAGGTACCATCTACCCATACATTTACACAGACACAAACATATGCATAACCATAACCGTACACCCATACACATACACATCCACTTTTGTATAGGCATATACATATACCTATACATATGCATAAGTGTACATATGCATGTGCATACACATGTACATATATTCCTATACATATACACATACATATACATATACATATAAATATGAATTCACATTCACATGTACCTTTACACTCACACTTACAGGTGCATCTACATCTACATATACATCTACATAGGCATACACATACACATTTACATACACACATGCATCTACACATACCTATATACATTCATGCATGCATGCATCTATACATGTATGCATGCATACATACATACATACATCCATCCATATATATATAAACATGTATATATATACATACATACACCTATATGTATATTCATATATGTTTACATCGATGATTGAATGCAAGTGGGTTTGCGTGTATACGTATCTAGATGGTATGCTACATGTTTACCTAGTGGCTTTTGGCGTCACCCGCCGCCGTGCATTGGTCGTGGAATAAGTCCTCTTAGAGGCCCATCTGTGAGGTTGTGGGGAGGCATTTTGGTAGTCTTTCCGAGGCCTCTTGGAGGCCTTTTGGTGGCTTCTTGGCGGCCTCTTGGGGCCCGATGACCTCCTCGGGGCACTGAAATGAGGACGACTCTGCACAAGCATTCAATTCCTGGCCGGGCCGGGCGAAATTTGGAAATTCGGCGGAGAGGCGTTGCGAATTTTGTTGCACGCAGCTGGAACTGACCCCGCCGCCCAGGCATCGTGGCGCCGAAATCGCAGAGCGGAATTTGATCGGAAAACAATGGGATGGGCCTGGATTGTCCTGGAGAATTTCGTTGCGGATTTCGAAGTGCATTTCGTGCGGATTTTCTTCGGCCAGGAATGAAGATTACAAAAAGTCCATGTGACATTCACTTAGTTTTTCGCTCGCCGTTTCGGGGTTCTGCATTGACAGAATCCACGCGGAAATCCATTGCAGCACGTCTGCAAGGTCGGTGCAATGACAGGCATATTCTTAGATGCATGGCCGCTTCGGTGCCGGGCGGCTCTGGGGAAGCCAGACACATCTAGCTGATTCGCGAGCCATCTTTTTCTTATGCCCCCTTCCCTCGGACACTACAAGGAGTGGCGGAGTGGTTCGCAGGAGGCTCTGGGATGTTGGGGAGGTCCACTGGTGAGGAGGTGGCGAGGAGTGATGCCCTCGTGCAGTCTTCACGTTCCCCTTCAGCCTGACCCATCGGCCGTTTGCTGCGAGTTCAGCTTGAATTCGTTCTCGATGTAACCATCGCTATGTCTCTCCATAACATATGTATGCGTCTCTTTTATAATCGTGTTTCCTCTGTCCCTTGATTTACTTCTTCACGCCGCTTTCCCATCATCCAACCTGCATACTCATTCAAAACTAGCCAGACTCACACTTCGACTCACCCATGTCCAGTCACCCATGCTCAGAGTCAGCCTGAATTAATTACTCTGACTTCCTACTCGTTCAGATCCACTCAAACTCAGATTCACTCATGATTAGCCTCCTTCATGCCCAGACTTAACCGGAATCACTCAGACTTACTCATCAGTCAGACCCGGATATGCCCAGACCCATTCATATTCACATCCATTTGCACCCGGCGCCCATCATCCGACCGATTCATACAGAGATTGCCTTTTCCCAGATTCTCTCAGTCACACTGGGATTCAGAGTCGTTCGTTACGCAGACCCCCTCTGCGATGTAGCAGGCGTCGCAATCAGGCTGGCCAGGGGTGGCTGACCAGGGAGTATGACACAGCCCTGTTCTCTCCCAATGTGGTGGGGCCTCTCAGGTAGAACCCCAATTTTGGGTGAGTCGGCGTGTCTTTTGTTCAGAGCTCCGTGATCATTGCGCTTTTGGCAACCGATCGTGTTCGGATCTCCCACTGCGGAGGCAGGAGGGGGTATGACACAGGCGCACTCGCATCCAGATTGATGAGACCTCCACAGGTAACTACAGTCCAAAACCCTAATAAGGCTCGGGGTACCCTTGCGTCCTTGCTCTTCCTTGAACTTGCGTCCTTGAGGTTTTTGTCGTCCGCCGCACCAGAATTCCCAACTTCGGCTTCCAAGGGTCTTGCGTCCTTGCCGCGCGTCCTTATTAGGTTTTTTGACTATATGCCGCCCGTTTGGGGGAGGGATGTGTCGACGCGTCTGTGTTTCAGGTTTCTTTCCTGTCTCATCTTTCCGTACCATCGTATTCCTCCCAGTGTTCTCTTCTTGAGCGCAGGAGGCCACAAGAGATTCCAGGATCCCCCAGTGCGCTCAAGGAAAAGGGCTGCAGGAAACTCCGTAAGGTTCACGAGGCGCCCTACTAGGAGGCCGAGCGTTGCCTTGGGAGGCACCAGGAGTTTCCAGGGGGGCCAGGGAGCTGGCCCCAGGAGGCCGAATTTCGCCACAGAGCGTCCTCACTCAATTTAATATTACTCACACTCAGATCCATTCCCATTCAGTTCCATTCGTCCTGGGACTCGTTCGCAACCTGGCACTCACATTCAGACTCACTTCATACTCGCGCACGCCCACTCATTCGTACTTATGTCCGTTCATACTTCGCAAATCATGCCCATGCATTCTCGGCCTGTGACCAACCAAACGCATACCCAGTCATACACTTGGAGTCACGCGTACCCAGGCGCTCATACAAACTCGTTCACACTTAAGCACACGTATGCTGTCATCCTCCACATTCAGACCCTGTTATACGGTTGAAAGAACAAGTTTGCACCCTTTCGGCTGCGCGACAATGGATGATGCGACCCCCCCGCCCCCGACCTTAACATTGAGAGCGGCGCGCGCGCGCTGAAATGGGATGCACCTTTCTCCCCAACCATCCTGTGGTGTTGGGTCCTTGTTTTGAACCCCGCGTTCCCTCCTTGCTTCTGTCCTCCTCCCCCTCCTCCCTCCTCCCATCCCTGCCTCTGCCCTGCGCATGTCCTCAGCGTTTCGTGGCCACACAGGGAGTTCCACATAAGGTCCCAGTGGCGGTGTACAGATGCGTCTCCCCCACCCTGTACGGCGTTTCGTGGCCCCATAGGGAGCTCCACTTAAGGCCCCAGTGGCGGTGTCCACATGCTTCTCCCCCATCCAGCACAGCGTTTCGTGGCCCCATATGGAGCTCCACCCAAGGTCGCAGTGGCGGTGTCCACAGGCGTCTCCCCCATCCAGTACAGCGCTTTGTGGCCCATAGGGAGCTCCACCGAAGGCGATACCCGCAACTGCGGTACTCACAGCTGCAAATGGTTGGGTCCTTCGCCAGGCTAATTTTTCAAAGGGCCCCGAGAGACCTCACAACTATCAATATCAACATCGGGGGCGCGGGGGAGCAGCAGTGCCATCCGATTCGCAGCTCAATCCGACATGGTGCAAACATGTTTCTTCCAACAGTACCTTGGCACTCATATTCGGCCACCCATGCTCACATTCACCCACACTCAGACTCACCCCTTCTCAGCCGCCCTAGGCCAGACCCACACGTACCCCGGCTCACACCAACACCCTGTCATACGCAGATCCACCCAGACATTGACACGCTCGTACTCAATCTTTCATGTTCGGACGCACGCGAGTTCGCACTCAAACGGAGTCTTACTCGAATTGGGACCATTCATTCACCACGTTTATTATTAATCCACATCATCATCTGTCTCAACATAATCATACTCATACTCAGCAACACATGCTAAACCACCGATGCCCAGACTCACTCGTATGCAGATTTCTCATGTCCAGACCCACGCTCTCATACCAACTCGTACTCATACCTGCTCATATACAATTACGGTTGCTTCCAAGTCTTCTGGCATTCGGACCGGCTCAGACCGAGGCCCTTTCACACCCCAGCTAATTCTGTCACGATCAGGGCCGCGCGGAGCGGGGACCGGCTCGCCGTTCTCCAAACTTGCGACACCAGGGCGAGCTGGATGCCGCCAGGGGTGGGCTGGTTCCCCTGCCCCAGGACGGACAGGTCCCCCAGTGCCCTCTGGACCAAGACCTACTGCAGGCTCTGCGACCTGCATACCCTGGTGCTCAGAGCTAGCAGGGATATGGAGGCGGGCGAGGAGATCACCGTCGGAGACTCCCCGCTCCCTGCTGCCGACACGGCCCAATGGCCCTATGAGCTCACCTTCGATGGTGGGGCTCGCCGGATCGCGGAAGGTGATAAGGTCTCCGGTGCGGCAGCTGTCCTCAGGAGACACGACCCGCACCGCGGCTACCCGCGCGTCGTCGCGGTCGCCGTCGTTGCCCTTCCAGGCTGCGACAATGCGCAGACGGCGGAGGCCTCCGGGTGCAGAGCGGGCCTCGCCCTGCTCCCCCCACCTAGACACCACACTTCGAGGGGTCCGGGTGGTTGGCGACAATCTAGCGGCTATCCGGTACGGAGCCGGCACTGGTCGCTATCGCCGGCTCCACCTGGCACAACATATGGATTTCGCCCTCAGACAAGCCAGCGAGGCCGGATGGACCCTCACATGGCAGGCTGTGCGTCGTCGCCTCAATAAAGCAGCTGACCGTCTTGCAACACTAAGGGTTTTCTGGGCCGACGCCCTTCGACGCGCAGGCGACCTGGCGGTCACCTCCTGGATCGTCTGGGACGGCTCCCAGCCTCCCCCCCCTCCCCTTTTCCCTGCCGCGGACGTCGACCTCTGCGACTTAGACCAGGTTGCGTTGTTCGTTGATGCTCTCGAAAATCCTCCTCCCCCCCTTCCCCTCTGATCGCCCCCCGCCGCGTCACACTAAGGTCCTGACGGGTCGCAGCTTCAGCTGCCGCAACAAAACATAGCAGCCTTCCGCTGCCACCCTGGATCTTTTCAAACCTTGGATAATGCCCAAAAACAACCAAGGTCCCATCCGTCGATGGCCCTCTTGCCTGCCGTACAGTGACGACGGGCCGCCAGAGCGCATGGGCACGCGTGTCTTCCTGGCCCGCTTTTGTCCCTGGATGCGTTGGGTCTATTTCCACGGCGGTTGGCGGCACTGGTGCGAGATCTGCCAGGAGCCCGTTGACGACACAGAGCACATCCTAAGTGAGAAGCACTACGAGATGTCGGAGGCACGGTACCAGGACGGGTGGCCAGACCCGAACACCTTCGTCACTCTTGGAAATCTCTGGAGCAATTGTGGAGGGGAAGCCTATGATGCGTTCCACCAGGTGTCCTTCGTGCGTAAGCCTTGGCACGGCTGGAGGCCAGTCCAGCCCTCGGTTGCCCGTGACGGGGCACGCTCGCTCCCTGGCATCTCGATCCCAGAGGGCGCGCTACACGTGCCCATTACCTACCCCCTCTGGGACGATCCGCCAACGTACAACTGCCCCGGGGGCACCAGGGTGGACCCGGAGAGGGTGCGGACGCACGTGATGGACAGGCGGGGCGCCGCAAGAGAAGGCCTCTGTCCCAGGGCGGCGACGGGAACAGGATGCGAGCGAAATCGACCATTGGGCTTCTTCCCACACCTGGACAGGCTACAGGCACCTCGGGCGCGCCTCCCCCTCCGCCCCCGCCGCCTCGCCCTCCTCCTGCCTGGAGCCCACCCTGTCAGCAGCGAACAGTTCTGTTGGCCGAAGACAGTGCGACGGAGGTCGACGCTCTCTCCCCGACAAGCCCGGCTGCCCTGGATGAGTCGCTGGCCATGCAGGCGTCCTCAGAGGTCGCCAGTCTCTACTCGGTTCCGCTGGACTCCCCGCACTCTAGGGTCCATCCCAAGGCAGCGCTCGGGGAGCTGATCGGCGCCGTTCGACCCCCCTTCAGAATGGCCTTACTCTCTCCAGGACCGAGGACAAACGCTAAGGATAATCGCCTGGGTGGAAAGCCAGGCCTCGGTCGAGGCGGTAGACGATGGTAAAGGCTCCACTCGAGAGGATCTCGCCAGGAGAGGTAACTGTGCTCTCGGAGTTCGCGTCTCCAAGATCGATGCCAACACTGACCTGGAGGACCTGGATACCTCTCGGCTGCGGAATGCTATGAACCTACCCGACGGTAACGAGCTTCTCTTGTTGGAGTGGCCCTCAATGTACAAGGTTGCATCCAGACCCCTGGAACGTGACGAAGAGAGCAGGTGGCTGTATAGTTCCGTCACGGGCCCTACAATAGACAAGATCGCAGACGTCGCAGTCTGGTGGCCTCCTGCTCTGGGAGGCCCCATCCACCCCAAGGACGCTCAAACGCTAGGTCTCAGCCCTTCCGCCAGGTACCCCTCAAACAGGTGCGTCGTGGTCTACAATAGTGGGAAGGGTGGTCAGTTCCACGAAGACGAGACCAAGGCGAAACGCCCCCCTAGCGATGATGTTCCCTGGTATCGCGTGGACGAAGCCCCTTCTGACATCCAGTTCTGGCGGCAATGCTCGGCGCTCGATCAGATCTACTACCTTCGCCAGAACCCAGCGGATCTGTTTGCCCACCAGTTGTCCCCGGTGACATTTCTCTCGGCCTTTGTGCGCGCCCCGCGGTCGGAACGACTTTTGGCCAACGACCTGGGGCACACTCGTTCACTGGGGCTGAGCCGGCCGCCGCCCTGGACCAGAGCGTCCCCGACGCCGACCACGCGCAGGCTGTCGGAGACGGCCTACTACAGCAGGCACCGCCTCCCCCCCAGGCCCTGAGGGCGTTCTCTGACGAGGAGATCTCAGAAGCGACAGGCTCTGTCTTTCAGAGAGTGCGTCCTGCTCCCAGCCTGGACACCCTCCACATAGTTTTAGACAAGCACAGGCCGAACAGCGATGCGACCAGGGCCCTGCAGGCCACCTTGAGCCACCACGCCGCACTAGTGCATGGACCCCCTGGAACGGGCAAGACCACCTTCTCAGTAGCCTGCCTGGACATGTGGGGCTCCTGCCTACGCCCTGGGCACGCGGTCGCTTTGGCAGCAGGTTCCAACACAGCGGTGGACCAACCAGCTCTGGCAATGATCGAAGCACAACGTCAGCGGCGCCTCGACCCAGACACGTGTTTCCCTGATAACTTCGTGCGCTTGGCAAAGAAGGACCGCGTCAATGAGGCACTTGTCGACCTGACGCCTGAAGGTCACTACTGGAACGCCCGCGGAGATTTCCCGTTCCAGGACGGGGGCACGAGCCAGGACTTCATCAGGCCCTACAAGGCGAGCTTACTACGGGAGGCCAGGGTTATCATGTATACGCACGAGGCGTCAGAGGCCCTCGGTCAAAAGGACAGCCCCCAGATTGTCCTCCTGGCAATCGACGAGGCTGGACAGGCCACAGAGCTCCATGCGCTCATGTCCATGGTAAACCTGATCAACAGTGGTGGGACCGTGGTCCTCGTTGGAGACCCGAACCAGCTGCCCCCCACGGTGCTTTCCAAGCTGGCGAACGACCTAGGGCTCTGCGTCAGCATCTTCGACAGGATGTTTCACGCACTCCGCGGCCAAGAATCGTCCGTGGTTCACCTTTCGATCTGCTATCGGATGCATCCGCAGCTGCTCGCCCTCCCGAGCGCAGCCTACTACGGGAAAGGCATGAAGCCTGGTATCCTGGATCCGCTCAGAGAGCGGCCAATCGTTGAAGGCATTCCCTGGAGAGGCATTAGCGCTTGGGAACCCGGGCGACTGACAGCGCCGGCGAAACTCACCGAGTCTGACGAAGGTGACCTCCGCGCCACCCTCGAACAGCTAGATCCGCCGCCAAGCGCAGACAAGAACCGTTTCCTGATGGTTCACACACCCTGCTGGGAGGCCACCTCAGAACTACAACCAGGCTTTGCCAATCTTCCGGAGGCAGCTCAGGCCGTGGACATCGCGCGCGCTCTTCTGCCCGAGCTCAACAATGGCACCTCTGTCAGGGTTGTGGTCGGATACCAGCTCCAGACGGCTATTCTCATGGCCGCAGGGTCCTCGCCACCTCTCCGGCGCCCTGCGTAATACTAAAGGAAACAGGAAAGGACGGACCGGCAAGGGGAGAGGCGGCCCTGGACGCGATGGACAGGACACACCCGGCCCTGGACAACCCCCTCAACGCCACAGGGTGGGCACTCAACGCTGGCAACACGTGTTCCGAGAGGACCATGCTGTCCATGCTGCTATCAGCTCTCCTTTCCCTGGACTACGGCAGATTGCGGGCGAGCACATGGAGAGCGGGGCGCTCAAGCTCACCGCAGTCGACTCCAGCCAGGGAGGCGAGGCGGACATCGTAATCGTGTAAACTACCCGGAGCAACGGGAACTACAACTGGGGTTTCGTCGATGACGCCAAGCGCCTGAACGTGGCAATCGCCAGGGGTAAGCGGAACATCCTGATCTTGGGAGGCGGACGCGTGTTCGCCAACGCCACCGGGTCCCAGCTTCGCGTACTCTCAGAGTACGGGCGATTGACCCGCCTTTGGGTCCGGTTTCGAGGCCGCGCCCCTGTGGGCCACAGGCTCTCCCTGGATATCGACGAGAGCTTCGGCCCACTCCAGGACCTCGCCGCATGGATACCCTCGCCCGTCGCCTGGAGCTGCGACGCAAAGGGGGAGAGCGGGCAGAGCGAGCTGGACGCTGCCAAGAAGAAAGCGCGCGATGCCCAGGCCACCGGTTTCGCCGAGCGCTATAACACACCCCTGGACGAGCACTTCGACTGGGAGACCCTGGATAAGCTAATATCGGGAGGGCTCCACGATGTCCTCTCGACGCCTGCCTTTCACGTGCTCATGTACCTGATGTCCGGGCTACACCCTCGCGAATTCTCACTGGCGACAGCCGGGCATGCTCGACCGCAAGGCTTGGTCGCACCTGGGCTTCTTGTTTGACATGTCTCTGGGGCTCGACGCGACCAATCTAGTCTACAACATGCTGTGGGCAGCAATGGTGCGGTCGCTCGGCCTGGGCACCCCCTGGGAGGGCGCGAGCTACGCCGTCCCCGACGACTCCCTTCCTCCGTTGCCCCACACCAGTGGCAGGCGTGTAACGCTCTGGAAGCGCCGCCAGTGCACCCCCAAAGGGCCCTTCCGTCAGGCCCCCAAGGCTTAGAGCACCGCTACCAAGGACTGCTGCAGACACAGGAGGCACCCTGGAATGGCCGGCTTGGGAGAGATCCTCCGAGGGCGCGGTTCCATGATGGAAGAGTTCCGCGAGGGAATCATAGACGCCGACGGCTTCCCCTTGGAATCCTGCAAGGCCCGGTTGCTTCTGGTCGTCATGATGCTCATGCTCCGCGAACCGCGAGTGTTTCTGTGGCCTTTCTCTCGTGCAGAGCAGGCCGGGGACGTCATCGAAGCCATTCTGGGGTTCTGCGTCCCCTGGCAAGAGGTCCACCAGGATTTCCGAAGCCATTTCGCCCTTACCTGGAGCCTCACACTGGACGACCTGGCAGACCTGCACGGCCGCATCGAGGCGGTTCTCCCCCACATCTCCAAGCTCGTGGCGTTGGCGCATCACCACCCGGCTGCGCGGGAAGCCGGCTGCCCGCAGACCTGGAGCGAGATGGACAGGCAAGACTTCCAGCTAAAAGCGCCGATGCTTGCCCTCGAACAGATTGTCCCGGCAGCAACTCTGACCTCCCTGGATACACGCGGCTGCTCAGTGTGTGCGCTACACGTCGCGCTGGCGGGGACCGACGCCCCCCCGGGTCCTGACGACCGGGTTGCGGGTCTTTCCTGCATCGGCGGCGGACTTGCCCTGTCCAAGACCGACCTCAATGCCCCCCCACCACCGACCCCCGCCCCAGGCACCAGACTGGACCCCCCATTTCATCCCCGACGAGAGGCTCGCGCTCGAGAAGAAGAACGGCAGATGCACGTGCGACAGGTGCGGAAAGGACCAGCCGAGTTCCGCCGAGGGCACCTGGATCTCCGACACCACGCGCCAGATGGTCGCTCAGAATAGGCCCCAGGCCTACATCAACGGCGCCAACATGGGGTGGCACTGCGACGTCTGCTGGTTAAGGCACCTGGAGGAGCAGGGCCTCCCTGCGCCTGCAGGAGCGAAGCTCGCCGACAGAGTCAAGGAGCATGAGCAGCAGAGGACGGGGGCCAGCAATGACAGAGCGAGCGCCCTCCCTTCCCTGGGGCACCTTCCGCTCGGCTTTGGATGCAGCCCCCTGGCGGACACGAGGACGTTAGCGGACCTCCTCATGGCGCCGACGGGCATGAAGATCCCCGGGCGAGCCAATGCCACCATTCCCATCCTGCGGATCCGGGACGAGCGCTTCGGCCTCAAAGCCGCGCAGACGCAGACCTACTCTGCGCGGTGCGACACCTGCCCCCAGGGGGCCCCGCTCCTCGTCTGGGACCCTGGCCCC
Source organism: Prorocentrum cordatum (assembly GCA_963575745.1). NCBI lineage: Eukaryota > Dinophyceae > Prorocentrales > Prorocentraceae > Prorocentrum > Prorocentrum cordatum. The sequence goes on from CAUYUJ010014707.1 coordinate 145,598, forward strand.
CCGCCCCTGGGATGTTTCATATGGAAGCCGGCGGAAGGTATAGGCGTTCCCGAGCAAGTTGGGCTGCCCCCCATCGACAAGCGTGCCCTGGCCTGGTGGGGGCGCCAATGGAACGCTACATGGTGCTGCCGACGCTGCCTGGTCCCGATTTGGAGCATAGGCCCGGCCACCCTGGATCGCATCCTGGATCGAGACTTCCGATCGCTGTATCCAGAAAAGCCTCCAGTCCTTCCCCCGCTCAGCAGCCAGATTGGATTCGAGGTGCCTGTGGACATTTCTGATTCTCTCCCTTGGCTAGGCGTGGGCGCCAAGGCCCAGGGCCAATTCACCAAGGTCGGAGCAAGCAATCCCCCTGGACCCAGCGCCGCGGGCAGTACTGGTGCAACGTCAGAGCCACCCCCCCAGGGCCCTCACCCAGCTTTTGGAGCTCCTGCCAGACCTGCCAGCACCGCAGGGCCCGCTCCTGAGCGACAGGAGCGTCAATAACCCCACCCTAAGCGCTGAGGGCCCCAACAGACCTGGCCCCGGTGGACTGTCCGCACGGCGATCGCTGGTAACATTCCTCCGCGATTTCCATCCTGGACTGGAATACACCTGGAGGCAGTTTTGCATCGCCAACCGCGACAGAAGCGCCCCGGAGCCCAGCTGCGACGAGGCCTCCTTGCCTGACGAGTTCCTGTCAGAGTTCCTTAGGACCATATATGGTGACTACATCCCAGACGGCTGTCTCCCTCCCAACCAGCGCTGGGAAGGTAAGCGCGTGGCCGCGGCGCGAGTCATAGCACACCTGGCCAACGGCGAGAGACATAAGGAGCCCTGGGGGATTTATGCGGCCGCGCTGGCCCCGGCAAATGGCCTCGATCCCATCCGACATGAGATCAGCACGCTGACGGGCTTCCTGCTCAGCCTCGGTGCCGATGCCCTCGCCTCTGCATCCATCACCTCCTTGGCCGAGTCCCCCCCAACAGGCGTTTTGGCCATGAGCGACGACAGACCAGACACTCCCATGGCTGCCGACACAGACAAGTCCCAGGGCACGATGGGCAACGACTCGCGTATGGGCCACCAGGACCCGCCCGACCACAACGGCAACGACGAGAGCGCGGAAGACGGGATCCCCCTACAAAGGTGGAGTCTCCCGACTTCGGAGAAGACGAACCCCCTCGTCCTCTTACTTGCTCAGAGTCGGCCCAGGACGACGATGATAATCGCTCAGGCGACGAGGCGCCTCAGCAAAGCCCATCGGCGGACAGCTCTGACTCCAGCCGCGAGGATGCCGCGACCTCAGCCGGGGAGGAAGCGCCCTACGCCGACCGCAGTAGCGATACAGCCCGGGATCCCGCGAGGGACGAGAGAGCCCGCGACCGAGGTGGCTCGCGGTCCGAGCGCTCTCCCGCGCCCGCCCCGCAGCTCCCTGGACAGAGGCGCTATCACCCTCGCCATACTGGTACATCGGAGCAGGATGCACTCAACCGGTTGACCTGTCCAGAAGGGGGCGGCCCCATGTACAAAGTCTGGCTGGGCACAGTTGACCTCGAACGTCCCAACGAGACTCCAGCCAGACGCATAGCCAGGCTTCAGTCGGAGTTGGGCGCAGTCTTCTGCGCGCTGTGGACAGCAAACACGCAGCGAACTTGGCTCCCTGGATCCAGGGCGCCCAGATCCGACCCGAAACTGCACGCGGCCACGGACATCAACCGGTTTCTTGATGCCTGGAAGGACTGTGGGTATGACGCCTACCAGATGAACACGAGGCTGGGCTATGGTATTGACTGGGATAGGCTACGAGCCAACTACCTGCGTCACTCCCGTACAGACGACAGGGGCAAAGGCAGCTACCACCAGACCGGCTGGCGCGACCGCGCGACGAGCTCCTGGGACACCTGGGGCAGCTGGCAGGGCGAGTGGAGTGATGGATGGCGTGAAGATCGCTGGCAGACGGGTGGCAAACGCGGCGGAGGTTGCTCCGACGATCGGGACGATAGAGATGAAAAGAGGCTCCGTTGGAGAGTCTGAGCTCACTCCCCGCTCTCTCCCCGCCCCCAGTGCCTTGCGCCACCACCGACGCCTTATTGCACACTGTTTGCGGCCCTCCGCCGCTTTCTTTCTCCAACCGTGGGGCAGCGCCGCTGCCCCCTCCCCTGGGCGGCACTCCTCCTACCTTTGGACCTTGGTGTGCCGCTCAGTCATACCATCTGCACTCTGCGTGACAGCGCGCATCCAGCAGACCAACTGGCCACTGGCCCCGCTGCCTTACTCTACCGGTGGCCGCTGCACTCTCGCCGCAAGGCTCTCTTGGTCCTCTCCGGCTGCGTTTCACATCCTGAAATTCTCTCTGGCGCTGCCTTGGGCCGCGCCGCGGGCCCCTTCAATTGCGGCGCTCTGCCGCCCTCCTCCCGATGTGCGCACCTCCTGCCTTTGGATTCAGGTGCGCGCTTCGGTAATGCCGTCCACAGCCCCTCCGCTGTTGGACTCGCGGCCTCTGGCCCTACTGTAGGGCTTTCACCGCCAGGCGTGTCCTGGCCCGTGTCTGTGGACTCTGGCTTGCCTGTCCACAGGCCCACTCCCTGGATTTCTTAACCATTGAACGGCCTTCCGCCGTGACCCTGGATCGAAGTGTTTCTGAGGGACGCGTCTTGGGTATACGACGGTCTCGTCCCTCGGGTGCTATCCGACTCGTTTTTGGGTAGCGCTGAGACACTTTGGATGTGCACCCGGCACGTGGTCTACCGTGTATCGTGCACACTACGGCGCCCTTCCACTCGCTGGATCTGGACTGACGCATCTCAGTTGTGGAAGGTTCTCCTGCCTACACGTTTCCACACCCTGGATGCGTGTTCTGGCGTCGCGACTTTGATCCGCCGTCAGGCTCTTCCGCTGGACTGGTGTCTCCAGTCAGTCTGTGTTGCCTGTCAGACTCCCTGGATCGACGTCCTCGGGGCCGTTTCTACTTGTTCGTATCCGAACTGCTGGGAACGCCTTTCGCGCCATTTTGGCTGCGCTCGGTTTCCTCGGTGCCTGTCTTCAGACTCCCTGGATGCGCCGTTGCATGTCTCGTTCAGGGGCTGTTCTGCAGACTCCCTGGATTGCACGCTGGCTCTGACGCCCTGGGACGCTGCTGCGTGCCGCCTGACCGCGGCCTCGCGCGCGCCCGCCGCTAGTCGCGGCCGCAGCCCGCCCGCGACCGCCCGCCGCTGGCGCTTCCGCCTGCGGCTGTAAAAACATATACCCACCAGCCCGTCCAGAAACGACGCCCAGGCGAGTAGAGGGTCGTCCTGAGGGGCTTTTCGGCGTCTTGGGTGCCTCGGGGGGGCCTCTGTGGGCCGTTCGGAATCCTGTTTGGGGCCTCCTGGGGGCATCTTGGGGCCTCTTGGGGCCATCTTGGGGCCTCTGGGAGCACCTTGGGTGCCTCTGGGGTTTTTTTTGGGGGGCCTCTTGGGGCCAGCTTGGGGCCATCCTGCGGCCTCTTGGGGTATCCTGGGGGCCTCTTGCGGCCATCGTGGAGGAAATCGATCAAAAAAGAGGGGTTCCTAAATTTCAGCCCCCCCCAGGAGCCACGAACCTCGTGAGGGGTGTCGAATTTTAGCCTTCCCAGGGGTCGTTCTTGGACGCTCTAACTACCCGCGGCCCCCCCTGTCCAGGTCAGTGGGGAGGGGGTAGGGGGAGGGGTGAACCCCTCCCCGAAGGGGAAGAGGGAGGGGTGGAAGAGGAAATTCGTTAAACCACCGACGCCCAGAGGGCTGGTGGGATTCATATTTGACTGTTGACTCAAATTCGACATTCACATAATTTCGTGTGAACGCGCCCACCTGCAATTTTACTCATTCAGGCTTGCGGCTTGCTTCTAGTCGCACGCACCTAACAAAGAAAACGCTAGAACATATAAGCATACATGGCGATGTCCTTGTCCAGCGTGTCCACGATTTTTTGGTTTGGCACCTCTGGGCGTAGTGCATCGCACACACCTGCACCATTCTCCAGTGATGCCCCCTCCCATACTTCCACACCCATACTGCAATGATATGTGTTTCAGTTTCTCGTTCAAATAAGGCTGGCGAGATCCAGGGGCAGACACGCCAGCATTCCCGCTTGATCAACTTGTTGGGCGTAAAGCAGATCTGTATTGGCGTCAATAAGATGGACTGCGACACTGCTGGGTACAAGCAGTCCCGCTACGATGAGATCGCCAACGAGATGAAGAGCATGTTGGTCAAGGTCGGATGGAAGAAGGACTTCGTCGAGAAGGGAACGCCAGTGATGCCCATCTCCGGCTGGATGGGTGACAACCTGCTGAAGAAGTCCGACAACATGGGGTGGTGGAAGGGCTGCGATGTCGAGTACGGCAAGGAGACCATCCACGTGGACACCGTATCTGAAGGGATACCCCATCTGTGCCGCCCGACTCCTGGGCTATGTTGGAGCAGCTTTCGGGCAATATTCGCGTTTATCGGGGACATCTTGGGGAGTCTGGGGCCACCTTCGAGCCACCTTGGGGTATAGTTGGGCTATCTTGGGGCCTATGTCTCTTACCTTGGAGCCATCCAGGGGCCCTGTGGGGTCATCCTGGGCAGGTGTGGCAGCATCTTGGGCCTTCTGGGGCCACCTTGGGGGCCGTCTTGAGCAATGTCCAGGTCTCCGTCACCCATTTTTTAGCGATCTTGGAAGCAACATGGGGGCTGGGTAATCTACGTTGAACATTCTTTCAGTATGTTTCCCCCCTTCCGAGGCGTCTCGAGATTCTCTTAGGCCATCTTGCATACACCATGGTTGCTCGGTAGCGTCCCTGCCATGCGGCTGGGGGTGTTCGACGCAGTGGTCATGGCTACACTGCTGTGGTGGAGCGGCTGCTGGGCTACGACTGCAGTTGGGGAGAAGCGGCTGCAAATGCCCAGCGAAAATGCCCAGCCAAAATGCATTTGAACCAGCGAAATCGCCCAGCAAATGCCCAGCGAAAATGCAAAGCGAAAATGCCCAGCGAAAATGCCCAGCAAATGCCCAGCGAATGAGAGCCGACAGATCGTGCCCAGCGAAACGAATTTGAGCCGCGGGTGGAATGAGTGGTGTGGGCCAAGCGCAGAGCGCAGAGCGGAAACGGCATGCGAACGTGTGGGTGCTTATCCTCCTCCTCTTCCTCCTCCCCATCCTCCTTCTCCTCCTCCTCCTCCTCCTCCTCCTTCTCCTCCCCCTCCCCCTCCCCCTCCTCCTCCTCCCGCTCCTCCTCCTCCCCCTCTTCCTCGAAGTCCTCATCCCCGTCCTCGACCCCGAACCCCTCCGGGCTCCTTGGCGCTTCCATCTGGGCCTCGGTCGGTTCGATCTGTAAGGGAGCCGCAAGGCTTCGCCTCGAGCCCAAATCGAGTATTCGGAAGGTGGCCAAGTCAGATTTTACTGCACTGGCAGCCGCTTGGCGCGCGATCGCGAGGACGGCCGCGCAAAGGATGCACCGACTGACGCACGCACGCGCAAGTTTCTCGAAGACTTACCGACGCAATGTATTTCCAGCTCCTGGCAGCCTCCCCTAGGCACGGTTGTCCGCACGCTGGACCTCTTGCTCCTGCTCCAGCTGGCGTCCCTACACGAATCCTGCAGCAGCCTAGAGCGGCCTGGAGACTGAAGGACCCCCCGAAGGCATTTGTTGCTATGGGTCGCCCCCCCCTCCCCCTGGGTAGACAGTAGGAATGAGGCATGGCTGACTAGACAATGGATAGAAGACAGAACAAAGAGAACAGTAAAGGAGTCCAGCAACAGTTCACGGCCTTGCACCTCAAGGGGCCAGCGGATACGATGTTCTTGACGTGATGTGCCGCGTACCAGAGAGGCCCACAAGCGCGCCAATGCGCATGCCGATCTCTGGCATCTACAAGATCAAGGGTGTCGGTGATGTGCTCGCTGGGCGCGTGGAGCAGGGCGTGGTCAAGCCGGGCGAGGAGGTGGTGTTCTTGCCCACGCACACTGCCTCGAACCCGTGCACTGGCAAGGTGTTCACCGTGGAGATGCACCACCAGCGCGTCGACTTCGCCAACCCAGGTGACAACGTTGGCCTTAACATCAAAGGCCTCGACAAGAACAACATGCCCCGCTCGGGCGACGTGATGGTCTACAAGAAGGACACTACCTTAGGTCAGACGAAGGAGTTCGACGCGCAGATCCAGGTGCTCGACATCCCCAACGAGATCAAGGTCGGCTACTCCCCGATCGGCTTCGTGCGTTGCGGGCGCGCGGCTTGCCGCATCAGCAAGCTGAAGTGGAAGATGGGCAAGGAGACCGGCGGCAAGAAGATGGAGGACCCTCATTCCCTCAAGTCCAACGAGATGGCCCAGTGCAGCTTCCAGCCCCAGCAGCCGCTCGTGTGCGACACCTTCAAGAATTGCGAAGGACTGTCGCGCGTTGCCTTCATGGATGGCAACGGCGTGGTTATGCTTGGCAAGGTTATCTCATGCGAGCGCAAGGAGGAGGGCGGTGCTGGCGGTAAGAAGAAGTAAGCCCGCAGAGCAGTCTCGCTGTCGACGCGGCGAATGTTTAAACACGTATCGTGCCGCCCCGGCCGTGCCAGAAGTTTTGGTATGACGTTCGCTTGGCAATGGGTGGCACCGTTTACGAGGCCAAAAGCAACCGTAGGTGTACCTGCGACAGTGCATGTTCTCGTACGCATGACCAGTTGTGAGACAGGTAGGCAGTTGTCGCATGTGTCCATATGTTCGTTTGTCTGCCGTCATGCATGTGTGTACGCATTCAGATACAGTCGAGGATCAAGCCTGGCACAGCGTCCGGCTCAGAGGGGGCTCCGATCTTTGAAAGCGTTCCACAGCATTGAATTTGATTGGAATGGGGGGACAAGCGGGCAAGGGGATTGTCGTGCTCTCCACTTACTTCTTCCTCTTGTCCCCTCAGGTATCTAGTTCTTCTTCCACATCACGTGTACGTGCATTGTTTTTCCTCTCTCTTTTAATCGTCTTCCTCCTCCTTCTCCCCCTTCTCCCCGTTGCTGCGTCGAAGACGGGAGATATTCCTTGCTTCGTTGGCCCATGTGAGCGGATGTGAGGTATTGATCGGGTTTTGTTCGACGTGCATAAGGGCCATTCGCACCGCCCGAGCTGGAGGTCCTCGCCACGAGTCGAAAACAAGGTATTACTGCACGAGCAGGGCTTTGTCTACCATCCACTCTTGTCGACAGGTCGTCGTCGGGTCCTCCTTCCCATCTCCCCGCGTCGTCCTCCTCGTCTTGCCACTCCAGGAGGGGACTGGTTGCTCCGTCGGCCCAAGCGGGCAAGCACGAGACCGTTCATGCCAGTCATGCTGCGGGCCAGCCCCCGCCTGCCACGGCCGGCCGTGGCATGTTGCTTTCGTGCCAGCGCTCCTGGCCCGCGCGGGAGCCGGCGCTGGCGTGGGCGAGGTGGCCGCGTCCACGCCGTGGCCCACGAGGGTTGTTGATGTCCCGCCCGCGGGCGCGGACACCTGCGAGATGACCGCGCCCAAGCCGCGGCCCACGAGGGCCTCTGATATCCCGCCTGCGGGCGCGAACGCCTGCGATTGTTGGATCGTGGAATCCATGTGCTTTTCCACTGGACAGAGAACTGGATGGTTAATCGCACAGTGCCTTGAGGAGTACTCCAGTGAGGCGAAGCTTGCTGCCGCACTTCATTGGGAATTTCACGCACGCTGCGTGCAACAAATTGGTCTTGGCGCGCTTGCCTGCACGAGTGTGCCGAGGAAACAGATCAAAATATTGGAGGCGGCGCAGACAGGACCAGCTTTGGGCATGCTGACGGAGCACGCCTGGATATTGATGACTGAGGCGTTCCGAGCAACCATTCCAAGATGCATGGCAAGGATCATATATTGGGCAGCAGATTGCACGGCTTCCAAAATATCGTGCCACTGTTTTGTCACAGAGCGCGCCGTGCTGGGCGACGCTGGAATGCATGCGAACTTGGATACGCGTACGAATTACATCAAAAAACTGAGGTGGACCACGCGTTCGTCCACCTGCCCAACACACGGGACACAGAAACGCTGCAACACGTGCTGCGTGGCACCCGCAAGGCGGCGCTTGCGCCCCGTCCGCGCCTTGCCTGGTAAACGCAGCGCGCTGGGCAAGTGATCCGATTGGCAGGGCACGACAACGATGTGGAGCAGGCCACAACCAGTCCAATTGGCAGTTTGTTTTACTTGCGTGTGCCATTGGAGGCGCCGCCGTTGCAGATTGACGGGGACCATTCCAGCGCGTCTTGCAAGGCAGGCGCGATTGAGACCACGTTCGGCCGCTGTAGGGACACACGAGACCGGACTGTTCTCAGGAAGAAATGCTGCTTCGTGCCAGCAGGCGCCAAATGATGCGTTTATGATTCAATGAAGGAGGTCTTGCGCGCTGCGCGCGCTGCTAGTCGGCATCACTTTGTTACAAATGCGCGGGCAAAGTTTTCCGGCGCATCCGAGGGCACGCCGCGGAAACGGGGCAGCGCCGCCGTGAGGGCCCATGTTTTCCGCGGGGGCATGGCTTGGGGCATCGCCGATACAGGCGACGCACTTGCCACGCGGTTAGCTACTGGAGACTGAAGAAGCGCCGCGCTAATCATGTATCCCCGTTTCGACCACTTGGGGGACGCAGCCGTCTCCAGGGCTGTCATTGGCCATTGTGATTCAGAGTAGAAGCCGCTGGTTCCAACAATATGTTGCCGTCTTTCTTTCCTTGTCTCTTTGTCCTTCCTCCTGGGCGGGAGCGGGCTCGCGTTTCGATGGGCGCGCGCCTCGCGATCGCCTCGATAGGGACAGATTGTGCGACACGCGAGTCCGCCTCAGGGCAGGCTGGGTTGAGATCCGGGCGCCCAGCGACCCCGACCCGAGCAGTTCGTTGAGTTCGGTCGTGGTGAAAAGACAATATCGCGGGGAGCTTGTCCACATACTTCAATTCCGAGTGGAACGGGGGGAAATCGAGCAAGGGGAGTGTTGTGCAACTCGTTTGTCATTCTCTCCTCGTTCTCTCTGGGTACCTAGCTGTTCTTCCACACCGCAGTTACGTGCATTCTTTTTCCGTCCACTTCTCTGGAAACCCGAAATGGGTACGGAAAGAATGGGCACCATGCCCAACAGCAGTTCCTGCTCATTTTGAACAGGACTCGCTGTCCGCACCGCCGCGGCCTGTGTCCATTCGCGACAGAAGGCCGCCTTCCCAACAGCGGCCGCTGTCAATTTGGGACAGCATTTGTTGTTGGGCATTGTACCCATTCTTTCCGTGCCCATTTCGGGCGTCCAACACTTCCCCCACAGCCTCCACAGACACATTGTGCGAAGCGAGTCCGCCTTCGCGGCCGACCGACCCGCACAGCTCCCGACCCGCACAGCTCGCGGCACTCCATTCGCGGCAGCGGGACAGTCTTCTTCTCCCGCCTGCCTTCCCTCCTCCCTCCCTCTTCCTCCTCCCCCTCCTCCTCCCCCTTCTCTTCCTCCTCCTCCTCCTTCTCCTCCTCCTCATCCTCATCTTCCTCCTCCTCCTCCTCCTTCTCCTCCTCTCTCTCATGTTCCGTTCCTCTGTTCCCCATTTCCTCGATCCCCCCTTCCCCATCCACTCCGTCTGGTCCTCCATACTCCTCTCCTCCTCCCCCCCCCATACGAGCCCCACCCCTCCCGCTTCCGCTCGGCAGTGTGTGTAGCTACTCGCCATGTGTACCAGACCCCCTTCCCCCCGACGACGTCGGAGACGAGGGCCCGCCCCCCCACTCCCAGAATTGCATCATATGATCTATGTCGCGCTCGCGATTCGGTTCAGACCACGCGCACTTTCGCCTCGCTGTCTGTCACAATCCTGTCCCCTTTGCAAGTATTGTCCCCTCGCGTGTCTCCACCAACACATGCAATAACGATGCCCATGAGGGTCGGTCGGATGAGGAGGCAGAAGGAGAACATGATGTGAAGGAGGACAGCGGGCATGGGCAGGGGCAGGAGGAGGAAGAGGACCAGGAGGAGGAGAAGGAGGAGGAGGAGGGAAAAGGATGAGGAGGACGAGAGAAGCAGTGAGGAGGAGGAGGAGGAGGAGGAGGAGGAGGAGGAAGAGGAGGACGAGGAGGAGGAGGAGGAGGAAGACGAGGAGGAAGACGAGGAGGAAGACGAGGAGGAAGACGAGGAGGAGGGCGAGGAGGAGGAGGAGGAGGAGGATTAGGAGACGAGGACCATGAGTATTTGGAGAAGGCCTTCGCAGATGTATGACTTTGAGGGCCTCCTGAAGGACTCCCGGGTCCGTCTTGGGGCCCTCATGCGATTTTCTCGGGGCCATCCTGTGGCCTTACAGGGGCTCTTCTGGAGGGCGTGAGGGGCTCTTTGAGGGAGTCTTGGGGCCGTCTTGGGCCCTTCGGTTCAAAACGGGGTCAATGCGGCCCTCTCTCGGAAGCCGAAGCATTACCTCGTGGGGAACTCTTGGAACGATCTTGGGAGAGTCTTGGGTGCCTTTTGGGCTGTCTTGCGGCCCTCTGGGGTTCTTCTTGGGGCTCTCTGGGGGCAGTATTGTTGCCATCTGAAGGCTCCGGCGGCCAATCGGAGGCGAAAAGGCTAGACGCCAAAAGCCACTGGTTTCCTGAAGGTTTGCAGGCGATTTGGGCTTATTGGGGGGTTCTATGGGGGTGTCGAGGGGCTGGGGGCGTTGGGGGCTGTACTGGGACCATCTCGAGCCTACAAGGGCCGTCTGTCACCTCGCGCCCCTTCCTCCCAATCCCAGAGGAGAAACTTCCCTCAAGAGAACAGGTGAACCCCTCCAGTCGCCCCCAGGGCGCAGGACCGCCGCGTGGCGCATCAAAGGCGGCTCCAGCAATGCCAACTACCGGCGGCATGGGCGCTCGTCAGGCGGGCAAGGTAGCGCCTGCCGGGGTCGAGGGCTCCACCTCCTCGATCTGCACCGCCGCCCCTCCGCCAGCCCACGCTCTCGGCATGCCGATGCAGTCGCCGCAGACGCCGCCAGTCGCCGTTTTGCTTGCGCAGCCTGTCATGGTAGCCTCACTTGCTGCAGCCGCCGCGCGTTACATAATTATGCTCCCTTCTACAGATCATTCCGCCCCAGCGCGATCGGACTCTTGGCCCCAGCAGGGCGCGTCTCGATTGGGGCTGCGCAGATCAGCCCCTGACCTGTCTCGAGCCAAAATGGCTGCGGAGGAGAGGAGGGGGAAGAGAAGGCTTCCCTCCCCCCCTCTCTGAGGCCTGAATACACAGGTCTGCTTCTCCAAGCCCTAGCGAATCCTTCATCTTTACATTTGTCTGAGAGCCTTCCTCACCCGAGGCATCCACCGTGACAGGCGTATGTAGCATGTGTGTTTGTCCTTCAGGACACTGCCCATCGCCAGAGTCGGTGCCTTACATTTTGTCGTGGCCAGCCTTCAGACGCGGCGATCCCTGATCTACGTCGGTGCAACGCAGGAAGGGGGTAGCGGAGGAGGAGGAGGAGGAGGAGGAGGAGGAGGAGGAGGAGGAGGAGGGGGAGGAGCAGGAGCTACGGAGCTCATATCGAAAGGGTCTCGAAAGGGAGGAGGAGGAGGAGGAGGAGAGAGGAGGAGGAGGAGGACGAGAAGGAGGAGGAGGTGGAGGTGGAGGAGGCGGAGAGGAGGAGGAGGAGGAGGAGGAGAGAGAGAAGGAGGAGAGGAGGAGGAGGAGGAGGAGGAGGATCCGGCCCTGTCTCGCCCATGCGCAGGCCCGGCCGACCGCGCCACTCCGGCCCAGCCCCGCCCCGCCCCCCCCCATCCCCCGAGGGCTGGGCCACGGCGGCGCGGGGGCGGGCGCCGCCGCCACCGCCAGTGCCAGCACGGCGTCCTCGGGGGAAGAAGAGGGATAATTCGGGCATGTTTCTCTACAGGAGGAATATTCCAAAATAGTCAAAGAATCGTTCGGGGACGATTGTTCGATCTTTTTGGGCACTTTTTGCATGTTTGGTGACGATTTTTACTGTTCGCCCAAGATCCGCCTGCAGGAGGACATGCCCGACTTAAGAGAAGGGCGACGGCGGGAGGACGGGATCGATGGAGAAGGGGTTCGGCAACGTGCGGGGAGGATCGGTTCAGGCGGGGGGGGGCGGGCGGCGGGATGTATCGATCCCCCACTGGCCCACGGCTCGCCGAGGGGCCCCGTTTCGCTATCGTGGGCATGTCGCCGATCCGTCGGCGATAACTCGCCGGTTCCAGGTCGACATTCTCCCGCCCCGAGGCGATCCCCCCTGACGTTCCGAAGCCTCGAGGAAGGGCGGAAGACCATGGGAGGACGTGATCGGTGGAGGGAGTGATGGGGGGACGGGGAGGCTGCGGCGGTGGAGGAGAGAAGGGGAGGGAGCGACGGATGGAGAGACGGAGGGGGGATGGAGGATGAATGAGGGGAGGAGGAGAATGATGGGACCAGGGAGCATCATTGTCCTCAATTGGGCAAGGTGGATATCCGATGATCTGCGCGGGAGGTGCCGAAGTCGAGGAAAGACACCCAGGTTGACAAAAAAAAGCATCGTCGGAGATCTGGGGATTCGGAACAGCCCTTGTCAGAGGCCTCCGAAATCGGGTCCGAGCGCATGGGCTCAGAGGATCGGGGAACACGCGCCTGCACGTACAACAAGACAGTTCGTCGGATGTCTTGGCATGCGGAGCCGGAGGAGGAGAAGCCCGACGGGAGGGCCGCGCTGGGAAGGCTTCGGGTCGCGCACAGACAGGCTCGACACCCTCGGCGCCGCCCCTGGGCGTTTCGCGCCGCAGGGCTGGGGTGCTGAGACCGGCCCTGGACCACTCGGGGAGGCCTGCTCAGGCCAGCTGGGATGACTCTGGATGGGGCATTTCTCAAGGATGGGTGATTGACCTTCAGACTGAGCTTGCCCAATCCCGCCCCCATCCGTCCTCCTCCCCCTCCCCCTCCCCCTCCCCCTCCCCCCTCCCCTCTCCTCCCCTCCTCCTCCTCCTCCGCCCTCCTCCTCCTCCACCCCCTCCTCCTCCTCCTCCTCCTCCTCCTCCTCTCCTCCTCCTCCTCCTCCCTCTCCATTCTCCTCCTCCTCCTCCTCCCTCCTCCTCCTCCTCCTCCTCTCCTCCTCCCCTCCTCCTCCTCCTCCTCCTCCTCCCCCTCCCCCTCCTCCTCCCCCCCACCCCCCTCCGATCGTGCCCACAGCACGTGCCCAACCCCCCCAGCGGCTTCAAGGGGGGGGCGATTCTTGCCCCCTCGAGAGCACTCGGGGCGGCCTGTGGAGGCCTGCCGAGACTGCCTGGGGCGGCTGCCTGTGCGCCGCCCGAAGCTTCGCCAGGCCGCGCCGCGACGGCTCTCCGCGGCTCGCCAGGCGCCGGGGCGGCCGCCGCCCAGCCGCGCGCCGGAGCCCGCGCTGGCCGCCACCGCGCAGAGCTACAGGCCCCACCCTGGCGACAGGCGGGCTCCTCCCCCTCCTCGTCCTCCTCCTCCTCCTCCTCCTCCTCCTCTTTCTCCCTCCTCCTCCTCCTCCTCCTCCTCCTCCTCCTCCTCCTCCTCCTCCTCCTCCTCCTCCTCCTGGCTCCTCCTCCTGCTCCTCCTCCTTCTCCTCCTCCTCCTCCTCCTCCTGGCTCCTCCTCCTCCTCCTCCTCCTCCTCCGCCCGGCTGCGCGTGCCGGCTGGGGCCGCCGAGTCCAGGGCCTCTTCGCGCGGTGAGTAGGGGCCTCCCAGCGTCAGACCCCCTCGAGTCGTGAAAAAGTCACGGCGGGGGGGGGTCCATAATTTTTGCCCTTGCCAGGCCTCGGGACGAAAAACCGGTCCCGGGGAATGGGACCAGACCTCTGGGGGGCGACTCCATGAACAAATCAGAACCGGCCCAGGGTCTGGGTAGGTGGTTCGAGAAGTGCGCCTTCGGTTTGTTCTTCAGGGTGGACGTTCGCCGGAGCGACCTTCGGTGCAGGCCCACAGAGCCCCCCCCCCCAAGCACAGGCTGACGCGCCTGAGCCTGGCCTCCCCGCGGCCCCAGGGGGCCGCGCAACAGGGGCCTGTCTTGCCCGGGGTCACTCTTGCGTGCCGCCGAGATCGGCGGCGAGCAGAGGGGGTTAGGGGGATCAGGAGGAGGATGAGGAGGAGTAGGAGGAGGAGGAGGGGGAGGAGGAAGAGGAGGAGCAGGAGGAGGAGGAGGAGGAGGAGGAGGAGGAGGAGGAGGAGGGGAACCAACCATGACATAAACATACACACTCGGAGGTTCGCGCCGATTTCTCGGATCGGCGCTGGGGCCCCTTGGCGGCGCCTCCGGCGCCGCCCTTCCGCGCGCCAAGGAGGGTAGTCTAGCGCGGATCCGAGAAATCCGCGCGGACCTCCGTGTTGTTTATCTTCATGTCATTCTTCGCTCCCCTAGGGAAGGCTTCTCAGAAGCACCCCTGCTTCTCAGAAGGCGCGGGCTCTGAGGGGCAGGTGCTTTCTAAGAAGCAGCATGCTCCTAAGAAACATTCCCCTTGTCATTCAAGGTTTAATATGGGGCTGTATAGCGAGCGCTATATCCGCCGCAATGTTTGCTCAAGGTTGAGCAGCACTATTTGCTAGTTACACGACAGTGTGACTCTATCCGGTTCATTCTATCAAAGAAAAGGCCACGTTTATCAATGATCCATCTCTACCTCTCATGGCTTGTCTCTTGTCTCTCATATTGCTTGCCATCACGTGATGAGTTGTGGGATACTTCGATACGTCGCCGACGTCATCCTAAGAGTAGGGTTATCAGCTTAGTACCTCATGGTCAAGCCCTCAACCCTATTTTTTTCACTTGGTAGCGAAGCTGGCGACCTCTTTATGTGGTTGGCTCTGACATCAGGTGGTATGTACATAACAATTCACCACGGCGCAACGTATTACCCGACTGCGCTGGCTATCAGCCACTACGCTCCCAATGCTCTTCAACCAACTGGTAACCTACAGCCCTATGTCTCCATCTCCCCACCGCTTGGCCACACGCCACACACAACCCAATAACCTATACCCATCCGCAAACCTACGGCCACGTCAAACCAAACACCCAGTTGCAACCCTGCCGCCGCGACAAACACGAATGATACGAAACTTGGCATCATCAGCTACATAATGGTCATACATTATGTCAGGATTGCCGTTTTTCGAACCACGTGGGCGTGCCTAGGTCCTGCCGTGGCGTACATGCGAGGAGGAGGACTGAATGAAACACGTACTCGGGGTGCCTTTCAGGGAACCCGCAAGCAACGTACCCCTCCACGAACTTGTTTGCGAAGTATACGCAAGGCTCAACGTCGCGAGCGGAAGTAGGACTCCACCCCAACATGCCGCGGCATTACAGCGCGGCAAAGGGGGCCTAGCCAGGACACTAGCTATGAGGGTGCCGTCCACCATTATCAGCTATGGTGCCACGTTACAGGCTGGACCCACCGACGGAGTCACTTAATTACATCATGTACTTACGAAGCTCAGAATTTGAAAACCTTGAGGACGAACGATGGCTCACCTCGGGACAGCCCTCATCGATTTCAGGGTCGATCGGGGCGAAAGCATCGATTTAGTGTTGTCCCGACTCGAAACGGCCAGGCTGGAAGCATATTCGGCGGGTTTCAACATGCTCATTTCCGGATCCTGACCCTGATCTTATTGCGCACTTTGGGAGTTAGTACCTCCCGAGCAGCGCAGCCGCTGCAACCGGTGAACCAGTAAATGCCCCCGCACCCAACAACAATGCGACCAACTCCTGAAGAGAATGCGCAGCCATGGACACTTGGCCAAGCGTTCCCCAGGAAACATCGGGGGCATCTTCAACGGACGCAACCCAGGCACCTACCACGCCGAAGTAAGCGACACACCGGCAGCCATGCCGAATGGCATCTGGAACGACGGAGAGCCGACTGAATCCGCGACTTCTCTAGGCCAAGAAGCCAACGACGCACGGGCTCCTGGTTCCTATATCGGTTGGCCATCGGCCGCCAGCTATGCACCACCTGACGCGACAAGCCTCTGGGTCTCCCCCCGCCAACAAGATGGCGACTTCTTCGATTCCGGCACTGATGCCGATGCGGCCCCCTTTACTGGCGCTGAAAATCTTGACTTGTCAGCTCCGCCCGCCGGCGATGATGCAGCAACGCAGTATTTGCACCGGGGATATCATCGCGCCAAGAAGGCGGAGGCGACATGTGACGAAGCCAGCAAGGATATCATGGCGAGCTGTACGTCGCGTCTTTTGCCGCTGGGGTGAAGGCCGCGGCGACGGTGGTAGGCGCGCCCGCAGATTGCATTGCAGATTGCTAGCCCAATCGACAAACTACGACTTCGAGGACCTGTTTCTCAGAGGCGAAGGCAGAGGCAAAGGCCGCAGACGTGCTGCAGGCCAGGGCGAGGGGCGCAGGCTCAACCCAATCAACGCAAACGGCACGTGCATGACATGCAATACCTGCGGGGGCGATAGACATGTCCGAGCACCGCGTCCTAGGGGAGGTGCGGGGGCGGGGGGGGGGGGGCGCGCTCTTCGACTCAGAGCAACCCAAAGCGGATATCATCGAGTGCGCTTATTTCCCGACATCGACACATCATCGGCCCTGCACGTCTGCCCACGCCGCAGCAGGTGCACCAGGGAACTCTGACATTCAAAGCCCGGGCGCGGGTTTTCCTGATCGAGGTCGTAGTCATTCACGCGCGGCGGGCCCAGGAGCTATGCTCAGTCTGCGGAGCCCACGCACGGCGCAAGCTCAAGCGAGTCGGGCCGGGGACATGGGCGCAGATTTCCCCGGGATGGGTGCGTTTTTTCTCTTCTGACGAACTGGGCGCGCGCGCGGGGACTAACGAAGCAGGCGTGGCATGCTACCTCGAACAGGGATATTTAGGATAACAGGTTCGCTGCTGGTGGCCTTTCAAACACGTTACTCGCGATGACAACAAGCGCATCATCAAAACATCAGGTCGCCGCAGCAATTGGCCCATGGGCCGTCCATCTCGCAGCCCGCATCATGGCAAGACACCGTTGCATCCTGACCGCGGTGGCGGCGAATGGGCGGCCGCGTCCGAGGCGGATGGCGCCCCGCTGGCCGACGCGGAAGCCCGAGGCGCAAGTGATGATTGGCATGCCTTGGGCGAGAATCATGTTCTCAGCCTGCGGCCAGAATTGGCGCTGGCAGGCGCGGAACAGGTCCTGCCGAGGCACGTGAATAGGGATCGCAGTATTCGCCGTCGGCGCGGGCTGAACGCGACGGGGCAGATCGCGGGCAGCCTCGGCGCCGGGGCCTCCGCGTCTCCCCCGGCGCCCGCCCGAGGAGCCGGCAGGAAGATAGTGGATGTAGAAGAAGATCAGGAGGGGCAGCCGTTCGCGCCCACCTCGCCATCCGGGCCGTCGGGCGGGCGCGCCAGGGCGCAGATGGCTCCGGCGAGGAGGTGGGCGGGCGCGCTCAGGGCGCCCGGGAGGCCGAGAGGTCAAAAGCGGCCCCTTCCAAGAAGCCGCGTCCAGGACAGGAGGTGGACCTAGAGGGGCCCCCCTCATAGCGGCATTGAGAGGGATTGCGACCCTTCATGGAGGCGTTCAAGCGATGCCAGCAAGAGAGCTGCCCGCTTCGGAGGTAGCTCCACGCCTCTGCCCGAGCAATTGATTGCCGCGGGGTCTGCGGGGTCTTAGGATGGCCCGGTCTATCGCGGCGGCCATGGGAGATTGGAAGATCCAGCTCGGCAGCGGGCGGAGATGAGTCAGTCATTGATGCGCTTTTCATCTTGCAGCGATGAAGAATCTAAAGGAGCATAGATCCGACCATCTCAAAAAGGGAATCCACAGAGCAGAACAGCGAGGACACTGGCCCACCCTAGCCACTACCAGTCGGCAAGCAGCCGCGGCCCAAGCAGGAAGGCCCCCATGTGGGGCGCCAGACTACTGGCTGAAACGCCCGCCGAGTCGTCTGCCGCGGCCTTGCCATCTGTGGGGCCACCGGCCATGCTACTCAAACCGACGTCAAAGGTTGCATGCTTAAAGCCAGATGGCGCAGATATCCCAGCGGGGGCGGGCGCGCCCGCGGACGCGCCCAGGTCAACAAGGGCAATGTCCGAGAAGTGGCGCGCCCGCGGCCATTCACATTGCCGACGCATGCCGCCGCCGAAGCAGAGAAGCAAAGTTTGCGGAGTAAGCTTCGCATCGTTCAACCCCTGAGTTTCTGGAAAGAAAGCCGAATCTAGACCCTGAATGACATTGCTGCTCCGTGCAAATGATGGCCCCGCACCTGCAGGCGCATGCGATTTCGCGGCGGCGTCCATGGTGGGCGATTTGAAAAAATGCAGGACGTGGAATCGCTTTGATGGTTGGGTTGCAGTTATGGATGCTTCGGCTCATGTCTGGGTTGGTAGGGGAGAATATATATATATATATATATATATATAAGGATTATATATAAACAAACAGGGCGCATTACCCACAACAGGGCGACTTCAGTGGGTCGCTCCTACACGTTGGCAATGTGACGGACAGTTCGGGGGCCGAGAAGAACCGCCTTCAGCTTGAAAGCGCGACGACGAGGGCGTCCCAACATTATGGAGCAGAGCCACTAGTGGACACTGGTATCCTGGCATGCCACTTCCAGGACCGCTGCGCACTGCGCGTAGGCAGAAACCCCGATGCTGGCGTCGGAGACCCCAGGTTCTTCGCGCGCGGAACCAAGTGGGAACTCCTGAAATCCTGAGCAGAATCATCGAGCATGGGCCGCCCCGTCGCGCAGAAAGCAATCCACGAGGCAAGCGCGGCAGGCAGTCCGTGCGCGGATTCCCGTGCTGACAAGGGGGGCGCCAGGATTCGCTCAGCCTCCGGGGGGACAGCGAGCTCCTCATATTCATTTCTATCCCGAGCTCATTGCGGGACGCAGCGAAGGTGTGGCGTTCCGCTGACGATTTTCTTCTGGCGAGTGTCTTCGACGGTCTTTTCCCGACCAAGAACATCATGCAACTTGCGTTGGAACCCGAACTCGCGCGGAACAGCGCCTGGCAGAATCCTCAGCATTTCCATTGGCGGGACTTGGCCGATAACCCTGGGCGACGTCAATCTCCAACAGAGCTGGTTCGAGCTTGAATCTCCGCGCGGCGTTGGGGTGGCCGCGCCCATGAGTTATCTCGGCGGAGAAGGATGGCCCAACGGTCGCTGTCAGCCACTTAATGGGCGCGGGGGCGCGGGCTGGCATAGCCACGCCAACAAATGCTGGGCCACCGGCAGCTCTGCCGACGCAAGCCGGCCCATCCTCCTGGAGCATATCGCCATCTTATGATATGGCCATTATGTTGGATGTCTTCGGCATGTATGACCCCGGGGCAGTCGCCCTCGGCAACGCGCCAGCAGGGCCGCCGGTGAGTTTCGGATCAGCATGGACGCCATCAAGCGCTGGCCCCATTAGGTTCGAGCCCGTGGCGTTCGGTCAGCCAAGGTCCGAGCCGAGCCCGGCGTCAGTGGCGGGCGCGCCCAATGGCTTGTCAGCAGCGCCGGCGAGCAACGAGGACCTCATGCAGCGCATGGTGATGCTGCGCCAGTGCCCCGACCAGGCAGCTGCCATTAGGGTATCGACACCCATTGGCACTCCACGCCAAGGCCAGGCCACTGGCAGTCCAGCAAGCTCGCCGATGGCAGCGCCAACAAACCAGCCTGGACACGCAGTCGGCACTTGAGCAACAGAGATGCGTTCAACAACAACATCGATCGGCCATGTCTGAGATGAGGTTGCTCAGAGTGGACGCGACAGATCGGAATAGCAGGACGCCGCCCTGGGAGTGGCATCCAGGCGCAACTCCATCGGCAGTCCACCCGGATAGGTTGGCATTCATTCCTGCGTTTGCTGCGAATCCATCGCGCCTTCCACTCCAAGGGCGGGCTGCGCAACCCATGGACCAGCCGCTATTTACCTGGCATTTTGCAAGGATCAATTGAACTCCAATAGTGGGCCCATTGATTCAAAACCAAATGACACGGGATCTGGTGGATGATTTCCACCGCTCGCAGGCGGCGCGTGTCCCAGGTGCGGGAATGAATCCGCTCGCGGTTTATCAGCCGTCGCCAGCAGACCCAGATACAGCGGCACAACCACCTGAATTGGATATCGATCCACCTGCAAGCACCTCGCTTACATACTTGCACGATATTCATACGACGACGCAAGCAACTATGCAAACAGCTGACGAAACCCGGAGGGCCGCGCTCGATAGAAACGCCAGGCGCATACAACATATGGTCAGCAGTTCACAGCGCGGTCACGTGCAGGCCGCCAGGTCGCCCCCACAGTCCAGGGGCGGGCCGCCGCCCTCTCCGCGCGGCGCGTCGGAGCCCGAGCTGCAGCGGCAAGGGCGGATGCGCCCCAAAACAGAGGCGCCTGTAGTGTCGGACATTTGTTTCACGCAGTGCGCGGCGTGCCTCGAGTCATTCGTCTCGCGCAAGTAAATGTGGACAGTGCAACGTGGACATCGACGCCGCGCAGAATGGCGGCGGAGGCGGGGGAGCAGCAGCAGCAGGAGCAGGACATGCGAGAAGAGCGGCGGCTTCAGTTCCAGGATCAGGGGCAGGGAGCCTGGATAAGGGGAGGAGAGGATTGAGGTGGGAGGAGGAGGAGGAGGGTGAGGAGGAGGAGGAGCAGGAGGAGGAGGAGGAGAAGAGGTGAGGGTCCGAGATTTTCCAAGGATTTTCCCAAGACAACCTTGTCGGTTCGCGCTACCTCAGGGGGACATCGTCTGAGTGGTTTCACGAGCTCATCTTAGCGGGGGGTCGCTTCTCGCGGTTTTACACTCCTTCGCCATGTCCCCGAGGTGGCCTTTCCCTTGCGAAGTGAGGTTCGGATACAGGGGAGGGAGAAGGGAGGAGTCTCGCACGCCTTGTGACCCCACAGGGACCGGTGGACGTCATGCGTGCTGCAAATGCCCCCCCGCCACTTCACATGACCACCAACGTGCAGACACGCCTTCTGCCGGTTTTGATCCCCTCCCTTTTGCAATGTGGTCAACAAAGTTTGCAGATTGGCAGTGGACACTGTTCAGTCTGTTTTGTCGAAGATGCCCACGGCGAGTCACCGCCGCCGCCTGCGGTTCTGGACACGCCGATGTAGCCAAACGCTGGGACACAGCTTGGCCAAGCTATTGGACCATGTGTTCGCCAAGCCGTTGCGGACTCCCTTGAGGAAACATTTCGGGGAGGAAGCGGTGAGGAGGCAAGCTAGGTGCGCTCGCGCCATATCTGACATCCTACCCTCCCACCCATCCCTTCCTATTGCGCTGGTTTGTATCTATCCGCGGCCGCGTGTCAATGTGGACCTTGAATTCCAAAAAGATCCCACCGTGCTGTGCGGGGGGCCCTCGGGGCCCTGGGACCGCTAAAAAACAATTCAGGATGAAAAGCCGGTTTCCGAGAAGGGGCCATTTTTTGGCCACGTCGCGAGACAAGCACGACGTCGGATGTCTGGCCATCCCTTCCTCTTTGTGACACGTCCCCTCCAAAGTGACCACGGCAAGGCCGCACTGGTTCCTCAGCCAGCTGCTTCTGGCCCGCCTTGGGCCAAGCAAAGCATGCAGCTGCAACTCGATACCGTGTCCAGTCGGGACGCCGAGAGAAGGACCGCCTTCGGTCTTGAGGGGACTCCTGAGACCCAGGTCCGGGGCACCGCCTCGTGGCCTGGGCCCGCGGTGGCCGGAGACGTCCCTCCGTTCCCTGTTCCTTCCGGCGGCAAGGTGGCGCAAGTCGACAAGCCCTCCTGCCCACGAGCCCCTCCCCCGCCAGGGTCGACGAGGCCGTGGCGGAGTTCGTGAACCTCCCCGAGGGCGCGGGCTGCCGGGCCCTCTTCTGCCGCCTCGGCGAGGCGCTCGCCGCGCCCTTCGCGCCGCTCTTCGCCGGCCGCCGCCGCCTGAGATCCTGGCGGCGCATGCTCGCCACCACGGGCGATCTCGCTCTGCCTCGGGCCGGGTGGCCCTCGCGTAACGATCGGGCTCGAGAGGTGCCACGGGAAGATGGGGCCCGGAGCTCGGGTCGTGATTTTCTGCAGAGCTTCATTCCCAGCCAGCCTGTGCTGCTGGGTCTTCGCTTCGAGGAGACAGCGCCCCGCGTTCTCCTCCCGCCTCCTTCCTCCCGCCTTCTCCCTCCTCCCGCTCCTCCCTCCTCCCATCCCTACCTTTCTTATCAAGCCGTCGGACGTCGGATCTCAGGGTCGTCGGCGGTCGACGTCTCCGCCAAGTTGCAGAAGGAAACCACTGCAAAAGTACTAACTTTCGTAGCCCCGCGCCGATGTTTGGATCTGCGCTGGGCCACCCGGGCGGCGCCACCGGCGCCGCCCTTGGCGCGCGCCTCCCTGGCGCGCTCCGCGCGCCAGCGGGGGGGGTCCAGCGTCAGGCGGCCCGAAAAGTCTGCGTGGTATTCCGACAGTTGTGTGCGTATGCTGTTTGTGCGTTTCTCCGGCGCCGCCGCCCGTTGAGCTTTGCCCCCGCCCCCTGGGCCCTGGGCATCGAGGATGGAGGTGCGGGCCTGTTCTGTGCGGGCTTCTGTGGGCGCTTCCGTGGCCCTCCTCCCCGGGGGCCTTGCAGGCAAGGACGAGGAACGATGGTGCACGAGCGAGGAGGATTCTGAGGAGGAGGAGGTAAGTGGAGGGCGGGGAGAGACGGGGGTGTCGTGGGAGGACGCCTGGGGAATCATGTCCGTGCCACGACAGGGGTCGGCACCTCCGTCTTGATGCGCGGAACCTTACTTGAACAGTCTTTGTCTAACCGAAGCCATGTCTTTGGACGAACATGTCTAGTGCGCGGCCGTCACAACAGTGACTCAATCTCCGGCGTCCTGGACAGATGTAGGAGGAAGGACGAAGGGGAAGATGACAAGCAAGAGTGAGAACCATGAGCAGGAGGTGGAGCAAGGAAGATGCTGAAAAATGAGGACAAGGAGGAACGATGAGGACAGAGAGTTCCGGAGCTCTCGGAAACGGCGCTCGGACACGGCGGTCGCGGCGTCCGACACGCCCGGTCCATCCTGGAGAGCTGCAGGACCCTGGAGAGCCCGATCTGCCCCGGTTCGAGCCCGTCCGGGTCCTGACTCCGTCGAGTGCCCCGCCCCGCACTTGCCATGCCCCCCTAATGGCTACGGGGAGGAGGAGGAGGAGGAGGAGGAGGAGGAGGAGGAGGAGGAGGGGGAGGAGGAGGAGGAGGAGGAGAGGAGAGAGGAGGAGGAGGAGGAGGAGAGGAGGAGGAGGAGGGGGGAGGGAGGGAGGGAGGAGGGAGGGGGAGGGAGGAGGAGGAGGAGGAGGAGGAGGAGGAGGAGGAGGAGGAGGAGGAGGAGGAGGAGGAGGACTGCCTCCGCTGCCTCCGCTCGCCTCCCCCGGCTCCCGTCCCCCGCCCTCCCTTCGCGTGCCTCGTGCGGTCGGCCCGAGGTACAGGGTCGAGAGGTCGGTTCGGGGAGCGTGCCCCAGGGTTCCTCATGCTGGTCGGCCGCTCCTGTGCCTCCTGGGGGTAAGCTGTACATCCTTGGATGCGCTGTGCCTTTGGGCCCGGCGGAGGGCCTCCTGTTCTCGAGGGGTGCTTCTCTGGCCCAGGGCCCGACTGCAACAAGGGGAGGGGAGGGGGGGGGGAGCGGGGCCGCAGGGCAGGGGCCCGGTCACCGGCCCCGGGGGACGGCGCCACGGGGTCCAGTCCGCGGGGGGGTGGACGGGTGCGCTTCTCGTGGCCGCCCCCTCCCCGTCCTCTATCGGGAGGGAAAGGGAAACATACGGACATTGTCAGCCTGGAGCATAAACCCTATCCCTATGCTGGGCATCTCCTCGTCACGATGCCAATCTTAGGGGTTCTCTTATTCCCCACAGCCTGAGTGGGGTTCTTGTTTTCCCAGAACACCCTCTCCTTCTCCTCCTCCTCCTCCTCCTCCTCCCGCGTCCTTCTCCTAAACCATACCATACGATACCATTCCGCACATCACCATACCATACCAAGCCATACCATACCAAAACCATACCATACCAATACCATACCAAGCCATACCAAGCTATACCATACCAATACGTTACCATACCAATACCATACCATACCAATACCATACCATACCAATACCATACCATACCAATACCATACCAAACCATACCAAGCCATTCCGTACCAATACAATACCATACCAATACCATACCAAGCCATACCATACCATACCAATACCATACCAATACCATGCAACACCTGTCATTTATCAGGTTTCGTCTGAGCTCCCTCCCACCATACCAATACCATACCAATACCATACCAATACCATGCGCCCCTCCCACCCCTCCAGGGAGGCCCCGCCTGAGCGAGGACGCTATTCGAAAGCACTGCTATTTATCAGGTTCCGTGCCCCTCCCACCCCTCCAGGGAGGCCCCGCCTGAGCGAGGACGCTATTAGAAAACAGTGTTATTTGTCAGGATTCGTGCCCCTCCCACCCCTCCAGGGAGGCCCCGCCTGAGCGAGGACGCTATTCGAAAACAGTGTTATGTATCAGGTTTCGTGCCCCTCCCACCCCTCCAGGGAGGCCCCGCCTGAGCGAGGACGCTATTCGAAAGCAGTGTTATTTATCAGGTTCCGTGCCCCTCCCACCCCTCCAGGGAGGCCCCGCCTGAGCGAGGACGCTATTCGAAAACAGTGTTATTTGTCAGGTTTCGTGCCCCTCCCACCCCTCCAGGGAGGCCCCGCCTGAGCGAGGACGCTATTCGAAAACAGTGCTATTTATTTGGTTTCGTGCCCCTCCCACCCCTCCAGGGAGGCCCCGCCTGAGCGAGGACGCTATTCGAAAACAGTGTTATGCATCAGGTTTCGTGCCCCTCCCACCCTCCAGGGAGGCCCCGCCTGAGCGAGGACGCTATTCGAAAACAGTGTTATGTATCAGGTTTCGTGCCCCTCCCACCCCTCCAGGGAGGCCCCGCCAGAGCGAGGACGCTATTCGAAAACAGTGTTATTTATCAGGTGTCGTGCCACTCCCACCCCTCCAGGGAGGCCCCGCCTGAGCGAGGACGCTATTCGAAAGCAGTGTTATTTATCAGGTTCCGTGCCCCTCCAACCCCTCCAGGGTCGCCCCGCCTGAGCGAGGAGGGTATTCGCAAACCATGTGATAGAAAAGGATGGAGAGGGCGAGGGCAGGTCGGCAAATTCATGACAAGTGATCCTTGATCCCGCTATCCCAATAACATCATTATGTGGGGAATTCCGTTAGCATAATTTTTTGAGGGCGCATCCCTAAGACTGTCATCGCTTTTTGGCGTGCCAATCTCAGGGATAGGGATAAGTTCGAGGCTGGTAAAGACACACTCAATCTTGGGGGAAAAGGAGCACCCGGGCAAAAATGGGGAACTATGGGAAATCCTTGGATTTGTGTGTATTTGTTGGTGTGTCCCTGGGCGCCTTTACTCCAGCGCGCGCGCGCTGGCAAGGGCTCGTACCTCTACGGCACCCAGCGCTGCAACCTTCGAGTCGGCCCCTCCGAGCGGCTCGAGGCGCTGCTGCTCGAGGAGGGCGGTTGGGTGCCCGTCGAGGACGTCCGCCAGCGGTGCGTCCTTCCTCCCTCCTCCCCTCCGCCGGGTCGCCTCCATTCAGTATCGTTTAGCCGACCCCCATCCCCATCCTCATCCCCTTCGAGAGCCCCACCAAATTACCACCCCATTTGGGGAGACACCCCTCGAAGCCCGAAGGGAACGGCCTATATCCCCATCTTGAGGGGTAAATCGGCCAGTGGGTCCCAGGCCGCGCCGCTGGGGATGGGGATCGTTTAAACGATACTCATCCATATGCTTCGGTCCATCCTCCTCTCCTCTCGAGCTCTTCATCTTCCCCCTCCTCGTCCTCCTGGTCCTTCCTCTTTCCGACTCTTTGCTTCTCTCTCTGTATCCCTTTCTCTCTCTCTCTTCTCTCTTCGGGGGGGGCCCAAGCGGTGTGGTGACCACACCGCGTGGGAAGTCTGTTGGGGTGCGGGGTCACCGCACGGTTTTGCGACAGGCCCTGAAGGCCCTAGTGGTGACGGACCGCGCGCTGAGGTCGTTGGGAATTCATGGGGTCACCACGCGATCCGTCACAACACGGTTTTGGGAGACGATTCTATGTTTCTTTCTATTGCGAAGGCCTTGCGGCTGGTGCCGCAGACCCTGGGGCGCTGTTGGGGGGCCTCTGGTGGGACTTTTTGGGAAGCTCCGTGGTCACTCGAAGCTGCCTTGGAGCGGATCTGAGGCCTCTCGGAGGCATGTAGGAAATATGCAGCACCCCGCAGCAGCAGGTAAGTAGATCAGGGTGCCTCTGGGGTAGAGGTTCTGGGAGGAGGGGTGAGTTTTCCTTGTCCCTCTTGACAGGGGGGAGGGGGGCCGCAGGGGTCTTGTGTTCCCCTTGTCCACAGGGGTGGCGACCCCCTTGCCCCCCCTGTCCACACGGGGGACTTGGGCGT
Source organism: Prorocentrum cordatum (assembly GCA_963575745.1). NCBI lineage: Eukaryota > Dinophyceae > Prorocentrales > Prorocentraceae > Prorocentrum > Prorocentrum cordatum. Next base: position 171,921 of record CAUYUJ010014707.1, read on the forward strand.
CCTCAGTTCTCCCGATCCGCATGGGGGTCCTCGCCCCTCACGGCTCCACGGGGGGTCGGTATTCTGACCTGGGACCCCCCCGCCCTCTACCACCCCCGGGACCCCCCCATCGTCCCGGCGGGGAAATGATCCAAGGGAAAGGGCTTCCCTTCAATTGAATTGCGACGTTTCTCAATTTCTTAGTGGTTGGCGGTGAAGAGGAGGGCCCGGGGAAACGGGGGGGAGCAGCGACAGCAACGTTGCCGACCGCGACGACGACGACGACGACGACGACGACGACGACAGCGACGAGGGCGGGTCAAACAGAGCAGCGTCTCCCACACGCGGACAGGGTGACAATGAACAGGTTAAACCGCAGTCATGCACGCACGATTACGGTGGTAAAGAAAAGTGCGGGCAGCACCCCATCAAGGGAGGCTGCTGTGGCTTCTCGAGCCTCGCTTGAATTGCAACCTGACTCAAACCCCGCTCCCCCGCCCATCATCCCAAATGCTCCCCTGGACTGTCGCGAGCGAGCGCGACGGCGAGGCCCAAACGGGATGTCCAGCCACAGGGAGGGGTGAGGTGAGGAGCTCGAAGGCTAGGGAGGTCTCCGTGAGACGGAAACCAATGTCACGGTGTTGGTGCGTGCGCGTGCTTCGCAGTGTTTCGCTGAAGCATTGCTCCTCCCCCGTCTTCTCGCTCTCCTCCTCCTTCCGGTCCGACGTTTCCCCACTGAAGTTTGAAAGACGTGCGTACGCCCATGGCGGCGGGGCGGACGATGGAGGAGTTTCGAGAAGGAGGGGAAGGGCCCAGGCGAAGCGAATTGCGTGACACCACGTGGTTCTCGGAGCCCCAGGCTCAGGATGCGGCTCTTGTTTCTGGGCCGTTCCGCAGATCTGGCTCGGCGGACCCGTTCGCGGCGGGTGCCCCCCGTGGCCAGGAACGCCCCGTCCGCTCCCAGACTGCTTGGTCGTCCCCTGTCTTGCAGCTCGACGGTTGCGGGGCTCATCCTTCTGGTGGCCCTGCTCGAGCGTCGCGCACTGTCCTGGCATCGCTCGGACGTGTGCAGTTTTCCTTCGAGGAGCATCCTTGATCATTTGGCGAAACAACCGCGCACGAAATCGAAAAAAGAGCACAGGGAGTGGGCGTCCGAGCGAGGGCCGGCTGTGGGCGAGGAACATGTCCACGGCCTCGCCTCGCGGGCCGGGTCCCTGGGCCGCGACACCCTCGATGCGGCGCGTTTCTTCGCGGCTGCCCCGCGGGGAGCGCGCCTCTGCGACCGCGCCCCCGCGGGGAGCTACGGTCGGGCAGAGGGTGGGGGAGGGCACGGCCGGTCGGTCCGAATGAGAGGGGGGGCACGAAGAGAAGGAGGCACTGGGCGCCACGGTCTGGCAGAGGGGGGGAGGGGGGCACGGCCGGTCGGCTGGATGAAACAGAGGGCGTCGCTGCGGATGTGCGCTCGCCGCCCGTGCGCGCACGCGGGTGGCACCCCCTCCTCCGACGCGGGCGGCGAGCCCGGCTGGGGGGGGGGGGCTAAGCGAGCAGGGGCGGGCCCTCCCCAGAAGCCTCGGAGGGGTCTGCCCAGCCTCTTTGGAGGAGTGCTCGCACGAAGGATTGCAAAAAAAAACCCTTCGAACGAAGGAGTGCAACAAAAAAACCTTCCGTCTTCCCCGAAGGATTGCAAAAAAAAACCTTCGGTCTTCCCCTTTTTGCAGTCCTTCGTTGCAATCCTTCAGTCTTCCCCGAAGGCGCCGAGTACCTCTCAGCAGGCCGGAGGCCTCCTGAGAAGCCCCGCCGCCTGCCGAGGAGGCCTGCTCCTTCTCACTTCCCCTCGCTCGCCGCCGCTCGTGTTACGTCGGGCGTGTCCCTCTACAGGAGAATCTACAAGAACAGTAATCATAACAACAATAATAACAACAATAATAATAGTCGGGGGACGATTGTTTGACTTTTTTTTTTGTTTTGTAAATTCTGTGGGTAATTCAAATTTTCGCCCAAAAACCCGCCTGCAGGGGGAATTGCCCGACCTAACGCTCGTGGTGGTTGACGCAGCATCCGCCCTCTTCGGGGGGCGGGCGGACACCCAATCTACTTTCCACGCCTTCCTACTTGATGTTTCTACCTATTTCCTCCGACCGATGGGTCAGTCTAGGGGGCCACATGCGAACCCTACCCCTACCCCCCACGATTTCTTAGGAGGAAGGTGGGGTTCACTTCGTTCGGGAGCTCCCGAGCGAAGTGAACCCCACCCTCCCCCTCAGAAATCGTGGGGGGTAGGGGTAGGGTTCGCATGTGGCCCCCTAAACTCGAAGGGGGGACGAAGAAGAGGATCCTCAAGTGGGGGCACTCCGGGACCCCTCTGGGGCCCCTGCCGGCTCCCAGCGGTGCCCGGAAGTGCTACGCTTCCGGGCCCTGCTCTTCGCCCCCCCGGTTTGGGGTTGGGGCGGCGGTGAGTTTTCCCTCGACGTGAGGGGGCCGCCCCTCCATACGAGCTGCGGCTGGCTGCTCTCGTGGAGAGAATGTGTATTGAGGAGGCCTCCGCTCGAGGCCTGCAATCTGAGCCTGAGCTCGGCACTTAGTGGTGAGTGCACTCTCCCCGGATGGGCATTCCGCTCCATTCCATGACCCCCCCCCGTTTGGGTCAATCCCGCGGTCACCACCCGCCCGCGCTTCGCCCCGGGCCGGCATCTCCGGCCGTCTCGCGCCGCCCCGGCCGCTGCAGTCCAGCTCTCCCTCCGCGCCCCTGGCCTCGGCGGGTGAACGGTGTCACCGCAGCGCGGCCAGCGGTGCCCACGGTCCGCGCATCGCTGTCGCGCTCGCCGCTGAGGCTCCGCGGCTTCTGCTCCCTGCCGTAGCTCGCGTGGCTCGCTCTGTGGCCGCCGCTGTCCTCGCGGCCACCCGTCCTGTTCCTCCTCCCGTTCGTCTCCCCACCTGCTTTCCCTTCTTCTGCGTTCGCTCACATCCTCGTCCTCATCCATATCTTCCTCCGCCACCTTGTGCGAACCCCGTTCATCATCCCTCCCTCCACCCGCTCTTGTTCCATCCTGCCGCCCCTCCTCCAACTGCGCCCCCTCTTCCTGCTGCTGCTGCTCCTCCTCCTGCCCCTCCCCAGGATTTCGTGAACGCCATGGCCAGGCACCAGGGCGTGCACGTTCAGAGGGCCCGCGAGGCGATGTGGTGACGAGGAGGGGGGAGCTCGCCCTCTTCCCTCCTCGCCTCGCCATCTCCCCCGCCTTCCCCCGTCCCTTCCCGCCCGCCCCCTGCTCTGCGAGCTTCCCCAGCTCCGACGCTCGGCACGAAAAAGACAACGGAGGGGGGGCTGCACCACGTGCTCCGAGGAGAGCTCCGCCGGAGAGGCGGGCGAGCGGGGGGGAAGACGGGAAGGGCTGGGCCAACTCTTCCTCTCGTCCCTCCTCCTCCTCCTCCTCCTCCTCCTCCTCCTCCTCCTCCTCCTCCTCCTCCTCCTCCCTGCGAAGGCCTTGTGGACTCCTGCGTGCCCCCCCCCCTGGCACCCGGGAGGTGGGCGCGCGGCGCGGGTCTGCCCCACCAGCACGGGGATATACCCGTCCGCAGCTGGCCGGGGGTGGCGCCCCGTGTGGCTCTGGGGAGCGGCGGGCGGGCGAGGAGATCTCCGAAGGGCCCTGGGCGGCCCGCGGGGAGATCGGGCCGGGCGAAAGGGGGGGGATTGGGAAGGGGGGGGGTTCGAAATCTGCGGCATGCAGCTGGTTTCGGCCTCACCGAGGCGCCCATTCCTTTGATACATGGGCGCCTCCCGGCGCCGGGAGGCGCCGGGACAATCAGCTACGTGAGCTGATTCTCAACCCCCCCCTCTTGCTATCCCCCCCTTTCGCCCGACCCGAGGAGAGTTCTGGGCCCACGGCATGCCGGCATGCCACGACGGCCAGGCCCCACGGGAGAGATTCCACGGCTCGGGTGGACGGCGTGTGGGGGCGGGGGCAGCGATGCGATTCGATGCGAGTCGGTTCGCCGGGTGGGGCCGCGATTCTGGTTCGATTCGATTCGGTCCTGTTCACCAGCATCCAGCGGGGAGCAGGGCGGGGCGATCCGATTCGAACTCGATGCGGGACGACTCGCTGGCGATCCGATCCGTTTTCGATCCGATCACGGGGTTGGCGCAGAAAGAGGCATGCTCTTCCATCACAATTTGGAAATGGGCCTGCAGCTGAAGGCCACCGCTGGGCCACACTGGGGCCACCCTCGTGCGCTCTGGCACTCTTGTGCGCCCCGACTGCCCCCCCCTCTCTCTCCTGTCCGGACAGGACAAGGCAATGGCCATTGCCTTCTCCCCCGGCCTGCTACCGTCACAGGACAGCGCAGGACCCGTCTCTCCCCTCCCCCCTTCCTAGCAACTTGTTGCTCACATCGCGCGACACAGGGGACTGTTTTTGTTTAGGGTCCGGCGATATCTCGGGTTATCGGGTTTGCCCTCCCTCCCCCCAGGATAACCTAACCTTGCCAGTTGTGCAGGTCCGGGGGTGTGGGGGCGCGGGCATATGCAGGGCTGCCGGCCGCCCCTTCCTCCCACCGGATAACCCGGGTTGTCGCCGATTCAAAAATTAGCCTGGCGAAGGACCCAACCATATGCAGTTGTGAATACCGCGATTATGAATACCATTTTCGCCCGCGCTCCCCATGTGGCCACGGCGTCCCGCCAGAGCCCGACATGCTCAGGAACACGTTCGTGGCCGTCTTCGCGGGCGCCACGGCGTCCATCTGACCGAGGAGCAGAAGCAGGAGAGGGCTTTGAGAGCCATGAGGGAGGAGGTTTCATTGCACGTCGACAAGGCGGAATACGACGCCCAGGCGCGGTTGATGAAGCAGCACAACTATGGGGCCACGATCCTCGGGAGGGGTGTGCCGCAATGGCCCGGGGCCGCCACGCGAACCCTGCCATTGGGGGCCTTCGGTGGAGCTCGAGTGGGGCCGCGATCCCCGTGAGGGGTGTGCCGAAATGGCCCGGGGCCGCCACGCGAACCCTGGCTGGCGCCTTCGGCGAGGCTCCCTACGTGGCCGCGATCCTCGTGAGGGGTGTGCCGAAATGGCCCGAAGTCGCCGCGCGAACCGTGCCGCTTTCGGCGGGGCTCCCTACGGGGCCACGATCCTCGCGGGGCCGTGCGCCGAAATGGCCCGAGGACGCCATGCGAACCCTGCCACTGGCGCCTTCGGCGGAGCTCCTTATGGGGCCACGATCCTCGTGGGCGGTGCGCCGAGATGGCCCGCGGACGCCATGCGAACCCTGCCACGGGGGGCCTTCGGCGGAACTCCCTCTGGGGCCACGATCGTTGTGAGTGGTGGGCCGAAGTGGCCTGAGGCCGCCGCGCGAACCATGCCACTGGGGGCCTTCGGTGGAGCCCCCCATGGGGCCACGATCCTCGTGAGGGGTGTGCCGGAATGGCCCGAGGCCGCCATGCATGCGAACCCTGCCGCTGGGAACTTCGGTGGAGCTCCCCGTGGGGCCACGATTTTCGTGAGGGGTGTGCCGAAATTGCCCGAGGTCACCATGCGAACCCAGTCACTGGGGGCCTTCGGTGGAGCTCTCTACGGGGCCGCGATCTTCGTGAGGGGTGTGCCGAAATCGCCCGAGGCCGCCATGCGAACCCTGCCACTGGCGCCTTCGGTGAAACTCCCTATGGGGCCACGATCCTCGTGAGGGGTGTGCCCAAATTGCCAGGGGAGGTGGAGGAGAAGGAGGAGGAAAAGGAAGAGGAGGGGGATGAGGAGGAGGAGGCGGGGGAGAGGAGAGGAGAGGTGAGGAGACGCGCGGCACCGTCTCTTCAAAACGAGGACCCAACACCACAGGATGGTTGGGAACAAAAAACAGCTTCCAACAGGTAGCCAAATCCAAAGACCATGGCCTCATCCTCCAGGTTTCGGCTAAATCTGGACGTTTGTCGTACTCCTGTTGCTTGTTCGCCCCCCTTCCCACCCGGTAGTCGGCGGCGCGCCGACGGGAGAAGTCAAAAGGCAACAAACCCATTTCAAAAGACTCACAAGGCCGCTGGCCTTGTCCCTCTGCAGGAGAAGTATTCAAAAATAGTGAACACATAGTTTGGGGATTATTTTATGGTATGTTTGACTTTTTTGGGGTATGTTTTCCCCATATCCTAAGATGGGGTTGTTGTTACTACTCGGGCGCATCGTATTCCTCCTCCTCCCTCCTCCTCCTCCTCCTCCTCCTCCTCCTCCTCCTCCTCTTCCTCATACGTAGACTTACTCATACACAAACTTACTCATACACAAACTTACTCATGATCATACCTGATCATAGCAACTTAGTCATACTCATACCTACTCATACTCAAACCTACTCATACTCAGACTTACGCGTGCTGAGACGCACTCATACCCAGACTTTCTCATACTCAGACCTTCTCATCGTCTGACTTACTCAACACACAGCAGATTGTGAGGATGTCTCGGGCGGGGCGCTCGTTTCAGCACCCCTGAGGGGAGCCGCCGAGGGTATTGCACAGTCCCGTTTGCGGCCGTGTCGTGGGGATGTCTCAAGCGGTTTGCTTATTTTCTGTTCCAACATCCTTCGCTTTCAGAACAAATTTGGAGGATGTCTCGAGCGAGGCGCTCATTTTCCTCCCCAAAGGGGAGCCGCGGAGGGGTGTTGCACGGTCCCGTTCGCGGCTTGTGTGGGGATGTCTCAAGCGGTTTGCTTGTTTCTTGTCCCAACATCCGTCGCTTTCGGGATAGATTTGGAGGATGTGTCGAACGAGGCGCTCAGTTTCACGCCCCTCATGGGGAGCCGCCGAGGGGTGTTGCACGGTCCCGTTCGCGGCGGTGTTGTGGAAATGTCTCACGCGGTTTGCCTGTTTTCTTTCCCAGCATCTGTCGCTTTCGGAGCAGATTTGGAGGATGTATCGAGCGAGGCGCTCATTTTCACCCCCTCAGAGGGGAACCGCCGGTGGGTGTTGCACGGTTCGCGGCCGTTGTGTGGGGATGTCTCAAGCGGTTTGCTTGTTTTCTGCCCCAACATCCTTCGCTTTCGGAGCAGATTTGGAGGATGTCTCGAGCGAGGCGCTCATATTCACTCCCCAGGTGGGCCAGATTTTGAGGATTTCTCTATCGATTTGTTTGTTTTGGTGGCCAGACTCGTGGGCACATATTCTCCTCAGGATGCCACAGGAGGTTCCGACAGGCTCCAGGAGGCCCCAGGAGACCACAGGAGGTCACAGGAGGCATCAGGAGGCAACAAGAAGATTCGAGAGGCCACAGGATGTCCCAAGAGGCTCCAGGAGGCCCCAGGAAGCTTCAGGAGACCTCAGGAAGCCACGGGAGGCCCCAGGAGGCCACAGGAAGCGCCAGGAGGCCTCGGAAGGCAACAGGAGGCCCCGCGAGGCCCCAGGAGCAGGAGGCCTCAGACGGCAACAGGAGTGGTTCCAATTCCATGTGTTGGGCCTCACCTGGAGCACGAATCCTTGATGTTATACGTATGTTTCTATAGATTGTCCTTCTCCTGTGTACACAATCCTAAATGTTTTATTGCTGTTCCTATATATTGTGCCTCTCCTGGTGCACGAGTCCTTGGTGCTTTACGTGTGTTCCTATATATTGCCCTTCTTCTGTGGCTCCAATCCGCAATATTTTATGTACGTCTGTTGCTATGGATTGGGCCTCTCCTGGGGCACGAATCCTCCCTAGGAGGTCCTGGAGGCCCCAGGAAGCCCCAGTAGGTTTCAGGAGGCCCCAGGAGGCCCCAGGCTCATGCGCAGAGACGCGCTCGTATTACTGAGGCTCATTCACACTCCAACTCACTCGCAGTTCGATTCATGACCAGACCGTCACAACTGAAGCCCTTTTATATTCGGAAGCTCTTGCGCCTAGGCACTCACGTCGGACAGGTCCATGCGAATAGATGCACATATGGGGAGCTCCACGCAGTGAATAATTATCATTTCTGTTCGTCCGAAATCCGTCTGTAGGGGGACATGCCCGACCTAAAGCAAGCCCCTTTCAAAAGGCTCACAAGGCCGCTGGCCTGCTGGTACGCTTTCTGAACCGTTCTCCGCAGGCACGGCGGGGGGCGGCTTCCAAGAGTCGAAGAAGATAAACGCCATAAACGAAAACGTTTGGCGCTCCGCGCGGATTTCTTGGATCTGCGTTGTGCCCCCCTGGCGGCGCCTCCGGTGCCGTCCTTGGCGCGCTCCGCGCGCCAGGGAGGGGGGTCTAGCGCAGATCCAGGAAATCCGCGCGGAGCGCCAACAGTTTATGTTTATGGCGTTGCTTCTTGAGGGGGGGAGGAGGAGGAGGGGGAGGCGTATATTGAGGAGGAGGAGGAGGGGAAAATCCCGATGCCTCTGCTCGTCCTGGAAAGCCCTTGTTGCCACGGACGGATTCTCTTCGGCACTATTGTCAGAACGCACGTCGGAAGTGGTTTGGGGAGGAAGGGTATCTGCACATTTTGGCCTCTGGAGGAGGAGGAGGGGCAGGACGCAGGACGCTGAGGAGGGGAGGGGGGTAGGAGGTAGGAGGTTGGGTCGGTGCGAGGAGGAGGAAGAGGAGGAGGAGGAGGAGGAGGAAGAGGAGGAGGAGGAGGAGGAGGAGGAGGATTAGAGCCGATTAGAGCGGGTCTAACGGCGAGTGACGCCCCGTGGAGTCGCCCCCGCGAGCCTGCCAGGCGCATCGGCCGTCCGACCCCCTGCGGCAACAGCGCCTGCTTCCACTTCTTTGGTTCTCGCACGGCCCGATCCCTGCACTGTAGCTGAGAACCTCCCACGGCCCCACGAACACCGAAATTTGGCTCTAGCTTCACCCCCGCTTCTCGCATGAGGCTGACCACAGAGCTCCCCCCTGCCATTTCGCGCCGAAGCCATCGAGGTGCACCGATCCACTGCCTCGATTGGTTGCCCCAGCACTTTTCGCACGCGCAGTGCCAGTCAGGTTAGCTAGATGCCATAGGGCTCTATCTTCACCTCCCACTTCTCGGAACTGCGCGCCCCCTTTCTCGCACGGATTGTTCCCAGCGTTGTAGTTGATGTATTTGGGCTCCAGCTTTGCCCCCCGCTTCTCGCAAAACGTCCTGGGGCGCTCGACGAAATTGGGCTCTCGCTTCACCCCCCGCTTCTCGCAAGAGGCTGACCACAGAGCTCCCCTCTGCCCTTTCGCGCCGAAGCCATCGAGGCGCACCGATCCACTGCCTCGATTATTTGCCCCAGCATTTCTCGCACGCGCAGTGCCGAGCAGCTTAGCTAGATAGCATTTGGCTCCAGCTTCAACCCTCAGCCATTTCGCGCATGAGCGAACCCCAGCAGTGTAGCTGATGATGCGTCGCCCCTGCTTTCCGCTTGCCCCTTCTGAGCGTTCGCACACGAGCTGATCCCAGCGCTGTAATTGAAGATGTCCGCTCATGCACTTGACATTTGCTCGCAATGCCAGATCCTGCTGCCGCTGCATGCCCTTCTCGCATTGCCAGCTCCTGCTGCCGCTGCCTGCCTTTGCACCCGAGCTGATCCCAACTTTGCAGCTGCTGACGTTACTCGTGCACTGCTCGCCTTTCTCACATGTCTTCACCTTGCCCCGATCCCAACGCTGTGGCTGATGGCAACGGGCTCGTCCTTGATCGGCCTCCCTCCTGACCGCCGGCTTCCAACGTCGCGTCGGATGTAGCTGACGGCATCGGGCTCGTCCTTCACCTGGACGCAGTGCCAGCGCCTGCTGCCATTGCCTGCCTTCTTGCTCGCACGGGCTGCTCCCAGCGTTGTTGCTGATCGTGGCCCACCCGCATTTTTCTCGCAGCGCCAGCGTCGGCTGCCACTGCTTGCCCCTTTCTCTCACGGGCTGCCCCCAGCGGTCCTGCTGATCGTGGCCCACCCGCACTTGCTTCGCAGCGCCAGCGCCAACTGCCACTGCTTGCCTTCTCGCACGGCCTGATCCCTGCACTGTAGCTGATCATGCCTATGTTTTGCCTGCACTTCCGCCGCGGCGCTCGGATGGCCGGCGCTGCAGTTCGCCAAACTGACGAGGGGAAGGGGGAGGAGGAGCAAGAGGACGAAGGGAGGGCGGAGGGAGCCCAGTCTCCTGGCGGGTGCGCTCGCGCCTGATCTCAGCATTGTGGCCGATGACGTGGGGCGCCACGCCTCTCGATGTCGGCTCTCGCGAGCAGGGCCATTTCGAAGTTTGCCCGCGAAACACCCTTGCGCGCCCCGTGCAGGGGGGGGGCGCTCGGACGCGAAATGGCTGAGGAGGAGGAAGACGAAGAGGAGGAGGAGACGGAGGAGGAGGAGGAGGAGGAGGAGGAGGAGGAGGAGGAGGAGGAGGAGGAGGAGGTGGAGGTGGAGGAGGAGGAGGAGGAGGAGGAGGAGGAGGAGCAGGAGCAGGAGGAGGAGGAGAAGGAGGAGGAGGAAAAGAAGTAAAAGAAGGAGAGGAGGAGGAGAAAAGAAGGGGGAGGAGGAGGGGGGGAGGAGGAGGAGGAGGATGAGGAGGGGGAGGAGGAGACGACGACGAGGCCAGGGGCGAGGCGGAGGACGAGGAGGAGGAGGAGGAGGAAGAGGAGAAGGAGGAGCAGGCGCAGGAGGAGGAGAAGGAGGAGGACCAGGAATATGGTGAAAGTGTGTGTGTGTGTGTGTGTGTGTGTGTGTGTGTGTGTGTGTGTGTGTGTGTGTGTGTGTGTGTGTGTGTGTGTGTGTGTGTGTGTGTGTGTGTGTGCTTTGGGTGTGGGTGTGGGTGTGGGTGTGCGTGTGTGTGGGTGTGTGGGTGTGGTGGGTGTGTGGGTGTGTGGGTGTGTGGGTGTGTGGGTGCGTGGGTGTTTGGGTGTCTGGGTGTCTGGGTGTCTGGGTGTGTGGGTGTGTGGGTGTGTGGGTGTGGGTGTGGGCGTGGGTGAGGGTGGCGGGGGGGGGGCGTGGGGGGCGGAACAGGACACGTCTTGCGGGTCTCGCGCCTCATCTCCTCCATTCATTTTCCTTATAATAAGTTATCCCTGTCGCACCCCGAGGCCAGGTGTTAGGGCGGTCCGGGCGTTTCGCCTGGTGCCTCCTCACCATTCTTGGCCCTGAAGCTTAAACATTGGCAACAGCTTCGCGGACGGAGGGCGAGTGGTTTTCAACATGTGGCTCTCGCCTTAGCGCCGCGCACGTTCGTTTTAGACATGTGCAAGGGCTTCACGGATTCGGGGCGGGTCGTTTTCAAAATGTGGTTCTCGCCTTAGCGCCGCGCACATTCATTGTAAAGACTTGCAAGAGTTTCACGGATTGAGGGCGGCTGGTTTTCATAATGTGGTTCTTGCTTTAGCGCCACGCACATTCGTCTTTAGATATTTGCAAGGGTTTCACGGCTTGAGGGCGGTTCGTTTTCAAAATGTCGTTATCGCTTTAGCGCCGCGCACTTTCGTTTTAAAGCATTGTATGATTTTCACGGGTTCCCATGATCAGCGTACCAGAAATGGTGTTTTGGAAGGATTCAGGGTTCTGAGGACGCAGCAGTTTCGTTTATTCGCGGTGTTGAAGTCCCGAGAATGGCGTTCTAGCACAAGTCAGGGTCGTCAAGACGCAACAGTCACGTTGATCCGTGGCGTTGGAATCCCGAGGGCGATGTTTTGGCATGCGTCGGGATCTTCAAACAGCTGTCTTCCAACGAAACAGCTCCCCCAGTGGACATGAACCCTTGTAGGGGCCTATGAAGAGGGCGCCTGGAGGGAGGGTCTATTCCAGCATCGTTGATGACTCTTGGGTTTGCACTTGTCCTTCTCCTCCTCCTCCTCCTCCTCCTATTCCTCCTCCTCTTCCTCTTCCTCCTGACACCTGAGTTCGCACGTTCCACTGCCACTACCAGTAGGGCGTGGCAGGTCCCAGACCCCTCCTTGGATAATCTTTCCCCCCCAGAAGGAGGTTTTTTTTGGGGGGGGGTGTTGCCCCCAGGCCCCCCACCCTCCCTCAAGGGTGGCTTTTCATGTGGTTAGAGAGGGGGGGTCCCTAACGTGACCCCCCCTTCAATGGTGGTTCTTGGGTGAGTTAGGGGTGGTGGTGGGTTGCCCCCCCCAGGGTCCCCCCTTCAAGGCAGGTTTTTTTTATGGTTCAAGGGGTTGGTGGGTCCCCCCCCCCCTCCAGGACCCCCCCCTCAAGGGTGTTTTTTTTGCTGGGGGGGGTGTTCCCCCGTCGGAGCCCTTCCCCCTGTCAAGGATGTTTGTTTGAGGGTGTTGGGGGGTGTTGGTGGGTTTTCTTCCAGGACCCCCCCTAAAGGTAGGTTTTTTTAATGGTCAGGGAGGGTGGTTGGTTTTCCCTTCAGGACCTGCCCCTGAAGGGAGGTTTTTTCGAGTGGGGTTAGGGAGAGTTGTTGAGTTTTCCCTCTCAAGGGTTCTTTGTCGAGGGGGGTCGGGGGGCTTAGTGGTTTTCCCCACAGGAAGCCCCCCTCAGGGCTCAATGGGGGGTTTTGGAAGGGTCAGGGGGGGTGATGTGTTTCCCCCCGGGAACCTCCTCTCTATGTGGGTTTTTGGGATGGTTCGGGGAGGTAGTGGGTTTCCCCCCCATGACCCCCATTCGAGAGTGTTTTTGCTGAGGGGGGGCCCTTTAAGCGTGGTTTTGTGGGGGCAGCCAAAGAGGTGTCCGCGGCACCCCTCTCGAGCCGCCTGGGGAGGACCGAGAGGAGGCGGCGGGAAGAGGGACGGGGAGGACGAGGAGGGGGAGGAGAGGGACGATGAAAAGGAGTCGGACGATGAGAAGGACGCAGGCAAGGGGGACGGCGCCGACGATGAGGACGACGAGTGTGGGGACGGCGACGAGCAGGGCGCGCGAGCGCGCGACCGCGAGGCGGCGTCCTTCGGAGGCGGCTCGCACTGACGCGCCCAGGGCGTCCTTGCGGGCCCGTTTCTGGCGCGACCCACAGGGCCTGACCCGCGCAGCAGCTCTGCCGAGGGCGCGTGGCGTGTCCTCACTCCGTCTGGATGCCTCTTCCTCCTCCACCTCCTCCTCCTCGTCCTCCTCCTCCTCCTCCTCCTCCTCCGTAACCATTTCGGCTCCAGCGCTCTGGCTCAGGTCCTTCGAGGCTCACCGCACGCTTCCGTCTCCGCCCGGGGGGCGCGCGCCGCAGCGATGGCGGCCTCCCTGCACCGCAGTGGTGGCGGCCTCCCTGGTTGCCGTTGCTTCTGCCCTGCCTACGGTGCCCAATTCGTTTTGTTTTCAGCGGACGTCGTCCTTTCATGGTCACTTCTGGTCATTTCTCGCCCTGTCCACGGTGGTCGACAGGCTGTCGCAGGGCATGGGCGCGGGCCTCGGGGAGGGGGCCGCCGCCACGACGGCGCCAACCGCTCCGGGCACGTCGCGCACCAGGTGGGCGCACCACAGGGCCGGCACGCGCCGGACGCCCGAGGAGCTCGGCATCCACGAAGGGGCTTCCGAGGTGGAGGATTTCGCGAAGGGCGTCTTTCCCGAGTCGTACTGCCTGGACCTCGGGGCGAAGGGCTTCCCGATCCCCGTGTTCAAGATGATGCAGCTGGCCAAGTGGAACGTGGGCACGTACCTCGACAAGCTCGAGGAGCTCGGGTTCGCAGACGACGCCCTGCAGATGAACGGCCCCCAGGAGGCCATGCTCAAGTCGAACTGCATGCAGGAGGCCCGCCAGAGCCGCACGAAACACACATCTTCGCTGGCGACTCCCAGATGACGGCGCTCCGCAAGGCGCTCCACCGCCTCAACGGCTGCCCTGAAATCTGGTGGCGCAACTCCCGGGACCAGCAAGAGCTGCTTGCGTCGATCAGGGCAGGCAGGCGCGTGAAAACCGGCAATGGCCGTTTCCACTCGCACGCCGACCAGACCCCCGACGGCGCCCTGTCCAGCGGTTGCAATGAGAGGGGCATCGGGTCTTTCATCTTCTGGGATGCTTGGCTTGATTCGGAGATTCCTCCTCGAGAGATTCAGAGGGAGATGAAGGTTCTCGGAGTCGAGTCGAAGGAGGGTGACTCTGTTGTGATTGGGATTGGCTGGAATTTTATGTCAGGGTCTAGCAAAAATAATGTCCTGCTCAAAGCGATCGACACACTCCACTCGACCGACCTGCGTCGATGATGCCATGATGGCCGCGACGACGGCCAAGAACTTGAGCACCGACTTGCATACGGGCATTCCCATCACGTACACTGAAATCGCTCAGAGAAAGGTTCGCGGCGAGATCGACTCCAATCAGTATAAGACGAGAAGGCTTTCTTGGAAGGAGTGGGCGACATCCCGGTGACAAAGCGCTGGCAGTTGACGAACCAGGGGGCTGCAGTGCGACGGCATCCACAGCGACATGCGCGCGAGGGACCCGCTGTACTACGATCGGCCCTGCCCCCACGGCCCAGAGTTGTACGGCAGGTCCATGCACTGCAACTGGGTGGAGCCTTTCGACGACCGGGTGAGGGAGAAGTGCCCCCAGGCCGCCGGCTTGCACGACGTGGTGTTTCAGAACGGCCTCTTCGCAATGTGCGCGGCTCACGAGAAGCCCTTCTGCTATGCTCACACCGACAGCATCCGCCGATGCGCGTTTTGCAGTTGACCGCTGCCGCTTCTCCTCCTCCTCCTCCTCATCGTCATTATCATCACCATCATCATCATCATCATCATCAACAACAACAACATCAACATCAACATCATCATCATCATCATCATCATCATCATCATCATCATCATCATCATCATCTTCAGAATCAGCATCATCATCACCATCATCATCATCATCAGCAGCATCATCATCATCATATTCCTCCTCCTTCTCCTCCTGCTACTGGCACCCGCGCCATTGGGTCCGTTTCCCAGGTAAACAAGCGGGTTGCAGCCCGATCGGCTCCTTGTCCGTGCCGTCCCGAGTGTGGTGGGCAACCGCGATGTCGGCAGGGGCGGGCGGGCGAGAGACTCTTGCAACTCGTCGCCCGTGTTGTCCCACCCGTCTCTCTCACGGCCAGGATCCCGAGCCCTGGCGCGCGTGGGGGTTGATGGGGGTGGGCGTGTTTCGCGCGGGGGTGGCGCTCCACGGAGGCGTAACCGGGGCAAACGAAAAGCAAAACAAAGGCCCCTTCCGCCCCCCGGGGGGGGGGGGCAAAATCAATGAGCGGGGCAGACTGATATAATTCAACCGCTTGAAAGTTATGTTTTAATCGTCCGCCCCTCCAGCAGCATTTTTCTGCCGTCGCGCGGGAAGTGATTTGCTCAAGAACCCGCAGCGGCGGGGGGGATTGCGGAGAGACGAGGGATGGGGGTAGGTAAGGAGAGGCGCTGTCGAAGAGACGGGGCGCAGCAGACGCAGCGCGCGCATTATCGCAGGAACCGCGGCGACGAACACATGGTTTTTAATCGCACCCCCGCCCCCCGCGTGCGTTTCCGAACGCGCGTGTCCACGGATGCACCGCGTCGGCGTTGTATTCTCGCAGCTGCAGGATGGAGAAAGAAAATGGAAACGGAAAAGGAGGAAGCGGAGCAGGAGAAGGCTTCGGGGTGGTCCGATCGCTTACGTCCAGAAGCGCACAGCATCGGCGATGTATTCGAAGTTGCGAAGAGGCTGGTTTCGCCTGCTCGTTTCGGATTTTTTTCTCCCCGCCTTGGGTTGTGGATCCAAATTTCTGTTTTCCACGCAGGGCTGGCCGCAGGCACCCCCGCGGCCTCGAATTGTCCGCCTCTGCGGCATCGAGTTGTTGTCAGACCGCGGGGTCCTTCCCAGACAGTCCGAGATGGCCCGCCATTCGTAAGTCAGGCAGCTTTTGCCTGCCCAGTTGGGAATTGTTTCCCCCAGCCCGTGCCCCCCCCCCCCCGGCTTCCAGGCAACCCGGGACTGTCCGCCCTCCGTCTGCCTGCCGTGCCCCCCAGCTATTGCGGGGGCGCGTAAGCTTGCGAAACTATCTTTCGAATCGTTTGCCCTGGAGGTTTTACCGTTTGTTTCTATTACTGGGGCCGCACAGCGAAAGAGGGCGTCGGCGTCGTTATCTCAGAGCGCTTGCGCCCGCCAGCTCGAAAATTTCAGAACGCGCGGTGCGCCGAGGTGCTCGTTGCCTGATCTTCACGCATCCTTCCCATCGTCACGGTCCCCGCCGTGGCGCGCGCGGGGGTGAACGGTCGCCCGAAAAAGTTGCGCCCCTCGGGTGGTTTATGTTGGCGGCGCGGCTAAGAAGGCGCGTCGTTTATTGATGCGGACGCGGTTCGAACGTGTTGGGGCTACGCGTTGCCCTGTTATATATAATTTACGAGCATACTATGGCAATTCAGATTATTACTACACGCATTCGTAATCGTATTCGTACTATGATTAGTTCGTTCGTTTGCATCGGCGTCCCTCTTGCCATGTGGTGCGTGCGTTGTTGGGCAGCGTGAATTAGTCCGTTTCGTGCACATCGTGTGCGATCGCGGTCATGGGCTCGTGGGTGCAAGCGCTTTTGCTTGCGATTGGCTATTATCTTTGTTGCGCGTTTTACAGAGGATGCGTGTCCTTTGGTGGCCTGCTGGTTGATTCGTGTACTAGTTGTTGCTGAGTTTGAAGGCGTGTTGTCTTTGAGCAGCGGGAGCGCGCAGCTGTTGCATACGGGTAGATGTTGTTTTGACGTTTTTCCCCGTCCGCCGAAAGCCATGTGTGGCATTTTTTGGCCGACGCTGCCACGCGCAGTGTGCATAAGCGGAGAGTCCGGCATCGTCGACGTCCTCCTTTTCTTCCTCCTCCTCATCATCATCATCATCATCATCGTCCTTGTCTTCCTCGTCGTCCTCCCTCTCCTCCTCCTCCTCCTCCTCCTCCTCCTCCTCCTCTGCACCGCTTCCTTCTCGTTATCATCCTCCTCCTCTGCCTCTGTCTCTTTTTCCTCCTCTTCCTCTTCCTCCTCCTTCTCCTTTTCCTCTTCCTCCTCCTCCTTTCCCTCTTCCGCCTCCCCCGCCTCCTCCCTCCTCCTCCTCGAGCTGTTCTCACACTGTGTGGGCCGCGTCCGCCCCGCGCAATGCCGTTGAGACTCGCTTGGGAAATGGCTGCGGTCGGTTGCGTTGCCGCCCCCGAGGCGGCGGAGCAGCCTTGCAACGGCGGCGGGTCGCTGTGGCCTGCGCGGCGCGCCGCGCAGGCGGTCGCACGCCTGGCGGCTGCTGACCGCCAATCAGCCGCCTTCGAGCGCGTGAAGGCGCTCGAGTCCAGAGTCGCGGAGCTCCAGGTGGAACTCAGGAAGACTCGGGAAGTGCACGAGGCGGCGGCCCAGCAGTTTGTGGCCATGGTGGGCACGGACGCGACGGGGAAGGTAAACGACAAGCTGAGGGACGAAGTGCTCGGGCGGCTGGCCGT
Source organism: Prorocentrum cordatum (assembly GCA_963575745.1). Classification (NCBI taxonomy): domain Eukaryota; class Dinophyceae; order Prorocentrales; family Prorocentraceae; genus Prorocentrum; species Prorocentrum cordatum. Next base: position 189,147 of record CAUYUJ010014707.1, read on the forward strand.
CGAAACGCCTCGCCTCGCGGCGGGCCTGGCCGCGGAGCAGGGGAACGCGCTCGTTCCTTGCGTGCTCACGCTGGGTAAGCAACGGCGCAACACGGCGGCGCACGTTTTCAGCACCGCCGCCACGGTGATCCACAAGGATCTCAACAGCATCCAGCGAGGTGCTAGGCATCGCCTGCAGAGGCCTGCACGGCTGGGCCGACGCGGAGGTCAGCCTCGGCACGCTTGTGGAGCTGAGGTGCGCGACGGCGCCCGCCTTCCTCTTCGCCGCCCTGCTGGAGCTGGTCTTCCTCCTGGCGGGCAGCGGCCCAGCGCGAGGTGGCCGCCGACGCTAACGGCGGCGCCCGTCCACCACGTGCCGTCCCCGCGCGCACCTTCCGATGCGGTGCCGCCCCAGTGGACCTTGGCGCGCCGCCGCGGGTGCAACGCGCCGCCAGGCACCGTCCTCGCGCTGGCCGAGCGCGTGGGGCGCGCTGCCGAGCCGAGGCCTCTCTGCTTCTGGCGTCGGGAGCACGCAGACGGAGATGGAGCGGCGGGGGCGACGAGGACGGCGGTGCCGGCGCCGGCGCTGTTCCCCGCGCTCAACCCGCCGCCGCCGAGCCATTCTTGCCTTCCCCCGACTCCAACGGCGCGTGCGACGCGGGTCACTCCGCCCAGGAGGGCGCCCCGTCCAACGCCGCCGACTCCGCCGCGTTCGGAGCACAGGAGGTGGTGGACACGACCCTCGTTCACGAGGATGGCGTCGGCTCTGTGCCCGGCGCCCGCCGCGCGCTGTCCCTCGGCGGGTCTGTCGGCGAGCTGACGCCCGAGCCAGGCGCGGCCTTCGGCGGCCCTCTTCCCGCCACGCCGTTGCGGACCTCGGAGTCGTCGAGCGCCACCTGATGGCTAACGAGGCTGCCCTCCTTCGTGGGCGCAGCGAGGTGGTCCAGGACGTCGACGGCGGCGGGACCGGCAACGTGCTGAAGGAGGCGGAGGGGCCCCAAGATTAAGACCGCTGCCGTCATGGAGGCGGCGGCGTTGGAGGCCGACGCGCATTGCCGCGCGCTGGAGTCGGAGGAAATCGACGACGGCACGGGCGACACGAAGGGCGTCGAGGCGCCGGAATGCTCCCTGCGGGGCCGGCCCCAAGATGGTCTCAGCGAGGCCGCCCCCGACGACCCCTTCGACGAGCGCGCGCTCGTCGGCGGGAGGCGGCGCTTCGCGGTGTTGCAGAAGCACACGCACCAGACCCAGGCCATCGCCGACCACGATGAGCACGAGGCCCAGGTCGCCTACAGGGCCAGGGAGCGGGAGCAGGCGAAGGCGGCCAAGCGGGCTCGCTTCGCCGCGAAGGCCAGGCTGTTCAGGGTGGCGACACGCGGGAGGTGAGCGTTCGGGCGGGCCTTCGCGCTGTCTGCTGGGTCTGCCTCGGAATTTTGGTCGGCGCCCCTCGGCGTCGGTCTGGGGGGCCGCCGCGTTCCCCGGGCTGCTGGGGGTGCCCGCTTTTGCCCCCGCGAGGGTGGCTTCCGTCCCCCCTGGGTTTGCCCTTGGGTAAGCCAGGGTCGGTCGGATGCATGTTTGGGCTGCTTAGGGCCCCTTCCCTCGACGCCGCGGCGTCTGCGCGGCGTGCTCGCGGTGGCGCGGGACTCATTGACATCTGGGGCCCTGGCGGTCGTCTGCGTGCAGACGGCCGCCAAGGCCTCTTTGATGGTGCACCATCCATCCATCCATACATCCCCCCCTCCTCCTGCTCCTCCTGCTCCTCCTCCTCCTCCTGCTCCTCCTCCTCTTCCTCTTCCTCATCATCATCATCCTCCTCCTGTTCCTTTTTCTTCCTCCTCCTCGTTATCCTCCTCCTCCTCCTCTGCGTCCGCCTCCTCCTCGTTATCGTCCTCCTCCTCTGCCTCTCCTCTGTTTCTTCTTCTTCCTCCTCCTCCTCCGTGCCCTCGTCCTCCTCCTTTGTTTCCTCTTTCTACTCCATGTCCTCCTCTTCCTTCCCCTGCTCCTCCGTTTCCTCCTCATTCTCTTGCTCTTTTTCATCATTTTCCTTTTCTCCCTTCCCCTCTGTCCGGATCCACGCAAACGGCGCCGCCCACCCAGAATCAGCTCGCAAGCGTTAGCTTTGGTGTAAGTGGCTTGACACGGCACCCCATGCAGCCTTTATTGCTTTACCTTGTCCTCCTCCTCCTTCCCCCCCTGGTGTCCGAAGGCGTCGTCGGTGGAGGCTTGGACCCGAGCTACCCGGACAAAGAAAGCACCGACGTTTGCGGGGAGCCATTCGTCAGCCCCCTGGGGAAGCCAGAGCCGCGCAGGAGGGGCCGCGAGGACCAGGGCATCGCAACGCGCCGCCTCCCAAATGGCAGTTGGGCGGAAGAGGGCATTTCAATCGAAGAGCCCGAGCTCGTGGAGTTCCCGGGGGATCCCAGGGAGGCTGGATACCCGTGCCGGGCGTGCTCGGGGGAGCAGGGGCCGTCGCTTACGGAGAGGCGGCGGTGCGTCTGCACGCGGAGCCCGCGCGCCTGCGCCCAATGGGGCCGAGGTGGTCCGTCCCCGCCACGGCGTGGGGCGCGGCTCGGGCACGGGCTTTCCCAGCAATGGGGATGGATGAGGCGCTCGACCACGCGGGGGTTGGGGGGAGGCTTCTTCGAAGCACCCTGCCTCTTAGAAGGCGCGGGCCATGCATGTAGATTTAAGGCCAGCGCGTCCTAAGGAACAGCCTCCTTCTGAGAAGCTGTCCCCCCTCCCCCTGCCTCTTTTGTGCGCGCCGCCAAGGCGCCGCGGGTGGAGGGCGGGCTCGAGAGCGTAGCCGCCGTCACCCGTGCGCTGGCCCGTCGCTTTCAGGCGGGAACGCCCAGTTGAACTCGAAAAGGAGAGGACTGTCCTCTTTGAGAGGCCAGCCCTACACGAGCTCAACACGATGCAGGCGGCCATCGCCGAGGTTCAATGTGAAGCGTAATGTTCGTTGGTCTGAGGCCTCTGCTACCTTTAGGTCGGGCGTGTCCCTCTACAGGTGGATTTCAACGAAAAACAAACAATACCCGACAAATACCCCAAAAAGGTTAAAACATACTCAAGAAATAGTCCCCAGACTATGTTTGGATTATTTTTGTATTGATTTTGGGGAATTTATTATTTTTCGTAGAAAAAACCCTGTAGTGGGACAGGCCCGACTTAATGCTACCTCTTTCCTTCGAGGTTTGCTCGACGCCGCGCAGGTCTGCCACGGCTGAGCGCCAGTGCGGCCGCCGCGGGAGACGTTGCGGCATCCTCCCCGGGAGGCCCATGCGACGGGGTGCCGTTCGGACGTTTTGCGTGGACTTCTCTCCCTTTCCTCCTCCTGGAATTGCTCGCCTCGCCCTCCTCGTTGCCTTTCCCTCCCTCCTCCCGTCTCCCCCTCTTCACGGAGAAACGAAGGCCCCCATCTGAGGGTCCCACAGATCACCACCTTGGTCAGCGGGCGTCGCTGCGGCGATTGTCACCGCAGCCTCCCGCCAGAACTCCAGGTAGAAGGCCCCGCTTCAGCCTTCGCAGGACCCGTCGGCCATGTGCGCCTGGCTGCTTGCAGGGCGCCTGAAGAGCCGATTGTCGCCAACAGTGCGCTCTACAACGCGTTCGCGCCACCGCTGGGTTTGACGACCGCCGCAGATGCGGGGCGGTCTCCAGACTGACCAGCCAATGGCGCACACCAGCCAATGGCCCCGACAACGCGGGATACGATCGATCCTGGACACAGGTTGCACCACAAGACAACGCAAACAGCCTGCAACCCCATCGGGGCGGCGCCAACCGCGCTCGAGAGTTGCAGCCCACTCAGCGCCAGCCCAAGGTCGAAGCAGTCGCGCAGAATGACTGTCGGCGGCGAGCGAAGGGGGAAGTGAGAAGGATGACCCTTCTCAGAAGGTGGCGGGGCTTCTCAGAAGCCCTCTGGCCTTTGAGAAGTTTTCTGTGTCTTCGGGGAAGGCGTAGAAAGCTTCTCAGAGGGCCGGAGGACTTCTGAGCCTTCTGGGAAGGCACCCGCCCCCCTTTCTCGCTTCTCCCCCCGGGCGCGCCGCCCAGCAAGAGGAGCGAGGGGGAAGGGGAAAAGCACGGCGAGCACACGCTCGCTCAGAGCCAGCCCGAGGTCGCAGTGGTCGCGTTGAGTGACTGGCTTCCGGCGGGTCTTCACTGCGCCCGCAGAGCGGGAGCCACGGCGGGCCCCCCCGTCGGGAAAACAGCCAGCATCCGTCGAGGGGCAGCACAGCGGGAGGAAGAGAACAGCGGGAAGGAGGGATGGGATCAGGCGATCGCAAACACGGATCAAGGGGGCGTGGCTCAGCGACGGGTCCCGTTTCCATGGGAAATCGCGGGTCTCCGCCGCCTCGCGATTTCCATGGGGAATCGCGAGGAGGAGGAGAGGAGTTGGAGGAGGAGGAGGCGGAGGAGGAATGGGAGAGTTGGAGGAGGTCGAGGGGGAGGAAGCGGAGGAGGAAACGGAGGAGGAACGACCTCTAGGGACCCCATGAGAGTTCTTGGGAGTTTGCAGCATGGGAGCGAGAGGGGCGTTATGCCACCGCCTCCCGCTCATTCTCTCCTCGCCACGCCCTTTCTTCTAGATGCTGGAACCCCCGATCAACCGCAGAGCAGCTGGCTAGCACATGATATAGACAAATACCGCCCCCCCCCCAGGGCCTCGCGAGCATAGACCATCTGAGGCAACTCCCCGCCCGGTACCACCCTCCTGGGTGTGATGGCCTTAGGACGGCCCAGGACGCCCCCGAGACGGCCCAAGAGAGCTCCAAGGCTGTCCGAGGCGCCCCCCTGACGACTCTGGAAGCCTCCAAGAGCACCCAAGATCGCCCCAAGAGGTTTCCAAGAGTCCCCCAAGAGCTGCAGGGAAGCCCTCGAGCGGCCGAAATCACTACAACATCCGAAGACAATCTATGATTTCTGTGTTCTCGTATTTCCGCCTCTCAAGGACGAACCCCTCCCTCCGTGCCCTCTTGTCCCAGGCTATGGCGTGTCTCCAAGTGCGTGTTCGTGTTCCCCATCCCTCTCTGTCAGTTCTCCTTGACTATCTCCTGATATTGTTTCTCCTCCGTCTCCTTCCTCTCCTCCCCTCTGCTTCCCGCTGCGTCATGTTCCTTCCCCCCTCCAAGAGGTATCCAAGGCACCTCGAGGGCTCCCAAAGAGCCACCAAGAGGCTGCTGGGGGCAAGTCTCTTCATTTTTGTCTAACGGTTGTCCCATAATTTTTGCTCTCTCACTTTTCTGGTTGTCTTTGTGTCTCCTCATTCCTCAAGGCTTCCCGTCCTCAGTAAATATGATGTAATCCTTCGGTTCTCCTGCACCTGTTTCCACCCGCCATGATTTCGCCGCAAATCCTTTGCTTGCGCCTAGCTAGAACCTAAGCGTGCGCGAAGCGCGCGCGTGTGGTTCTAGTACATGTGTATATATATATATATATATATATGTGTATAGATGGATGTGTGTATGAACACATTGAGACCAACATCTACCCATGACGAACGACAGATGCTGAGACCGGCGGGAGGGTAGTGCGATCGGTAGATTGCGAGGCCGGGAGGCAGAATCTGCGTTGATCCCCTTCCCCAGTCTCCTCACCCGAGGGCAGAGACGGAGGCGATCGAATGCCTCGCGTGTGCACGGAATTTGTCAGTTTGGCCCCGCCTGATGGTGGTTGGCCATAAGTGGAGTTGTTCGTGCCTCGCCGAGATGCGGTCCGTGCCCTCCTCCAAAACAACAAATGCGCGCTGCCTATCCCTCTCTCTCTCTCTCTCGCTCGCTCGCTCTCCATCTCTCTCTCTCTCACTCTCACTTCATATCTCTCTACCTCACTCTCCCTCCTCCTTCTCCCGCCCTCTCCCTCTGTCTCTCCTCTTTCTCTCTGTCCCTCTCTCTCAGTATCTTTCTCTCCGTCGCTCTCCCTCTCTTTCTATCTCCCTCTCTCTCTCTCCCTCTCTCCTGCTCTCTCTCTCTCTCTTTCCAAGTCTCTCTCCCTCTCTCTCTCTCATATTCCCTCTGTCTCTCTCTCTCTCTCGCATGCGACCCTGAGCCTTCCCAGGCCTGCTGAAAGGAGCCAGAGCAGACGGGCCCCCCAGGATCGATCCGCGCTTCGCCGATGCATCGGCGCCCTGCGCCCGGACCTGCGGACCCGATTCCCTTTCGATTCTCGGGCATCGCCGCTGCATCGGCGTCTCGGTGCGACCACGGGGGGCCCCACCTGCTCCAGCCCCATCCTGGAGGGCCCCAGCCTGGTTTCGCCATGAAAGACAGGAGCCCTCAGACCCCAGGGCTGCGAAATGGCGAGAGGGTGAACATCACTGACAAGCCGTTGGCTGTTGGGTGACTGTGACGCCTTGAGTGCATCCGGGGAGGTTTCGAAGCACCTTGGAGCCGTCTTGCAGACAGCCACGTGAAAGTATGTTGGACGCAATGTTTGTCCAATGTGGGCCACCTCGCGCCATCTTTGGAAGCCACCTCGGGGTATCTGGGGTAGGCGCAAAGGGGCTCTTCGATCCCTCCGTCCAGCCCCGTGGGAGGGGAGGGGAGGGAAGGGGACGGGAGTGGAGGGGAGAGGAGCGCCCCCCCCCCCGAAGGGAAGAAGGGGGATGGGAAGAGACGGCGCCCTGAACCGCCTGTGGCTAGAGGGCTGGCGGGATAATGTGCAACGCGCGGGCGTCTCCTGTGTATACTGGCGCACGCCGCCAGCCGTGGGCAGCCGATTGCGGGCAGGGCAGTCTTTTGCATCACCGCTGTGGTAGAAGCATCGGCCGTGGCCAGCCTGGCCTTGGGGGCGTGGCCGCGAGGCTTGCGCGGGGCTGGCCAGCAATTCTCCGAGGAGCGTTCCTGCACTCGGTCCACGCACAGGGGCGCGACGACACGGTCTGGGCCAGCGCTCTCTCTCTCTCTCTCTCTCTCGCCTCGGGAAGGAGGAGGAGGAGGCGGAGGAGGAGGAGGAGGCGGAGGAGTAGGAGGAGGCGGAGGAGAGGAGAAAGAGGCGGAGGACGAGGAGGAGGAGGAGGAGTAGGAGGAGGAGTAGGAGGAGAAGGAGGAGGAAGAGGAGGAAGAGGAGGAGGAGAAGGAGGAGGAGGAGGAGGAGGAGTTGGAGGAGGAGGAGGAGTCTCGCTCTCCACGGGGGCGTCGCGAGGGCGCGACGACAGCCGCGCATCCCGCCTCGCGGAGTCGGGTGCCACCTGCTCTGCCAGCTCCAGTGCCGCCTGGGCCACTCAACTCCGCGCAGCGTGCCCCGCGAGGCGTGACGCGCGGCTGTCGTCGCGCCCTCGCGACGCCCCCGTGGAGAGAGGAGGAGGAGGAGCAGGAGGAGGAGCAGGAGGAGGAGCAGGAGGAGGAGGAGGAGGAGGAGGAGGAGGAGGAGGAGAGACAGGAGGAGGTGGAGGAGGAGGAGGAGGAGGTGGAGGTGAAGGAGGAGAGAGAGCTGAGAGAGCTGGCCCAGACCGTGGCGCGCGAAGCGCGATTCTCGTCGTCGCGCCCCTGTGCGTGGCCCGAGTGCAGGAGCGCCCATCGGAGAAGGAGAGAGGCTGGCTGCTGGCACCGATCCGCGGGCACGCGCCCCGGCCCTTGCTCGCGAGGTCCTGGCTTTTTGTCGGCGCGGGGCCCCCGGAAGGCCCGAGCTGCCTCCGGGCCCCTCACTGCCGATCTCCCGAGCCATGTTCCCCGGGATCGGCTTCCCCCCCTCGGGGGTCAGTCGAGCCAGCTGGCTCGATTGACCAGCGCGTGTGCTGGATCACATCAGGCATACAACCTGTCTTGAACCTTTATTTGGCTGGTGGTGTGGTGGGAGGAAAAAGAGCGAAAACTGACCAGGAAAAATGCCCCCGGAGGCCGAAGACTGAGAGAGCACGTCCGTCCTGATCTTCACAGGGCGCTGCGGAGTCCGGAGGGGCCGCGCGCAGCTCGAGCCCGGCCCCGCGCGCCTCGCCGGGATGTTGCCGCCGCGCGCGGGGCTGCTGTGGGGGAGCCGGTGGCAGTCGTGGGCGAAGTAGATATCCGTACAACACGTCCGCGGTCTCGCGGGCCAGGCCCCCTGCCGCGACGCCGCGGATACAGTGGAGACCCATGCCAAGAAACACCCTGCTTGCCTCCAGGGTTCCCTTGGTTTCTTCGGTTTCGATGGCTTTGCTTTGGAAAGCGCGACTTTCCCAGCCCAACACTCGATGGGCGTCCTGGGGTCTCAGGGTTGGGTTTCTTGTGGACTGGCCTCCACTGTATCCGTACAAAACAACATCCGCGGCCTCGCGGGCCAGGCCCCGCGCCGCGACGCCGCGGATACGGGGCGTTTGTTCGCGTCTGCCCCGGGCGGAACGTGTCCGTGCGACCGCGTACGGCCAGACCGAGGTAGAAGATCGAGGTCGGTTCGGGGATGGTACCCTCGTACTATTCGTGCTTGTTGGATGCTCCTGTGCATCCTGGGGGGGGGGGGGGCTCGCATGATCTTCGGGTCTGGGGAGTGCTCTGGCCAGCGGAGGGTCTCATTTCACTGAGTCGAAAAGGACAAAAAACAACATGTCTGGCGCTCCGACCAGATTTCTTGGATCCGCGCTGGGCCCCCCCGGAGGCGCAAGCTTATGATTATGGCGTTTGTTGTTCTATTGAGGGATGTTATGTTCCGCTTCCTCGTCCTCCTTCTCCGCCTCCTTCTCCGCCTCCTCGTCCTTCTCCTCCTCCTCTTCCTCCTCCTCCTCCTCCTCATCCTCCTCCTCCTCCTCATCCTCCTCCCCATCCCCCTCGTCCTGCTCCTCCTCTTCCCTCTCCTTCTCCTCCTCGTTGTCCTCCTCCTCCTCCTGTTCCTCGTTATCCTCCTCCTCCTCCTCCTCCTCCTCCTCCTCCCCCTCCTCCTCCTCCTCCTCTCCTCCTCTCCTCCTCCCCCTCCCCCTCCCCCTCCTGCTCATCATGCTCCTCCTCCGCCTCTGCCTCCTCCTCTCCTCCTCCTCCTCCTCCTCCTCTTCTCCCTCCTTCTCATGCTCCTGCTCCTCCTCCTCCTCCTTGCCTCTGCACTCCTCCTTCCCCCCTCCTCCTCCTTGCCTCCGTCTCCTCTTCCTGCTCCTCCTCCTTCCTCCTCTCCCCCTTTTCCTCCTCCCTCCTCCTCCTCTTGCCCCGCCTCTGCCTCCTCGTCCTCCTCTTCCGCCTCTGCCTCCTCCTCCGCCATCCTCCTCCTCCTCCTCCTCCTCCGTTCGCGTTCTCCTCTCTCCTCTCCTCCTCCTCCTCCTCCTGCTCCTCCTCCTCCTCCTCCTCCTCCTCCTCCTCTTCTCCCCCTCCTCCTTCTCATGATCCTGCCCCTCCTCCTCCTCCTCCTCCTTTTCGTTTCCCCTGTCCGCCTGCTTCTCCTCCTCCTCCTCACCATCCTTCCTCTCCCTCCTCCGTCTTCTCCTCATCCTGCTAACTCTTCCTCCTCCTCCTCTCTTCCTCTCCTCCGCCTTCTCCTCCGCCGCCTCCTCCTCCCTCCTCTCCGCTCCTCCTTCCGTCCTCCTCCTCCTCCTCCTTGTCCCCTCGCCTCCTCTTCTTCCTCTCCCGCCTCACCTCCGCCTCTGCCTGCCTCCTCCTCCTCCTCCTTCTCCTCCTGCTCCTCCCCCCCCTCCCCCTCCTTCTCCTCCTCGTCCTCGCTCCTGCTCCGCCTCCGTTCCTCCTCCTTCCTCCTCCGCCTCTTCCTCCTCCTCCTCCTCCTCCTCCTCCGCCTCCTCCCTTCCTCGTTATCCTCCTCACCTCCGTGTCCTCCGCATTCTCCTCCTCCGCCTGCTGCATCCTCCTCCTTCTCCCTCTGCCTCCTCCTCTCCTCCTCCAACTCCGCCTCCTCCCTCCTCCTACTCCTCCGCCACCGGCCTGCTCCCTCCTCCTCCTCTCCTCCTCCTCTTTCTCTTTCTCTGTCCCTCTTCCTCCTCCTCATCCTCGCCTCCTCTCCACTCCTCCTCCTCATGCCTCCACCTCTTCCTCCTCCTCCTCTAGCTCTGCTCCTCCTCATCATCATCTCCCTCCTTCTCCTCCTCATCCGCTCTCGTCCCTCCTCCGCCTCCTCCTCCTACGCACCTCCCCCCTTTTCCCCCTTCTCATGTTCATCCTCCTCTTGTTCCTCCTCCTCCACCTCCTCCTCCGCCGCCTCCTCCGCCTCCTCCTCATCATTCTCCGCCTCATCCTCCTCATCGCGCTTCGCGCGCCACGGTCTGGGCCAGCTCTCTCTCCTCCTTCACCTCCTGTTCCTCCTCCTCCTGCTCCTCCTCCTCCTGTTCCTCCTCCACTGTTCCTCCTCCTCCTCCTCCTCCTCCTCCTCCTCCTCCTCCTCCTCCTCCTCCTCTCCTCCTCCTCCTCCCTCCTCCCTTCCACTCTTCCTCCCCCCTCCCCTCCTATCCTCCCCTCCTCCTCCTCCTCCTCCTCCTCCTCCCTCCCCCGCTCAGTCAGCTTCCTCCGCCGCTCCCCCTCTCCTCCTCCTCCTCCTCCTCATCTCTCCTCCCTTCCCTCCCCTTCTCATCCTCCGCTCATCCGGTCCCCGCCGCCTCCTCCTCCTCCTCCTCCTCATCATCATCGTCATCATCATCATCATCATCATCATCATCATCATCATCATCATCATCAGCATCATCATCATCATCATCATCATCATCATCATCATGATCATCTTCATCATCTTCCTCCTCACCATCATCAGCATCATCCTCCTCGTCATCTTCCTCGTCCTACACCCTCTCGTCCTCGTCCTCCTCCTCCTCCTCCTCCTCCTCTTCCTTCTCATTCTCCTCCATCTCCTCCTCCTCCTGAGCATCTTCCTCCTCCTCCTCCCCTCCGCCTCCTCCCCCTCCTCCTCCTCCTCCTTCCTCCTCCTCCTTTTCATGTTCGTGCTGCGTCTCCTCCTCCTCCTCCGCTTCCCCCTCCTTCTCATCCTCCTCGTCCTTCTCCTCCGTCCTCCTCCTCCTCCTCCTCCGCCTCCTCCTCCTCCCCCTCCTCCTCCCCGCCTCCTCCTCCTCCCTGCTCTCCTCCTCATCCTCCTCCTCCTCTTTCTCCTCCTCCTGCTCCTTCTCCTCCTCGCTCTCCTCCTCCTCCGCCTCCTCCTCTCCTCCTGTTCCACCTCCGGATCATCATTCTCCTCTTCCTTCGCCTCCTCCTCCTCCTCCCGCCGCGCCTCCTCCTCCTTCTCCTCCTCCTCCTCCTCCTCCTCCTCCTCCTCCTCCTCCTCCCTCCTCCTCCTCCTCCCTCCTCGTTACCCCCCCCCGTCCTCCTCCTCCTCCTCCTCCTCCGCCTCCTCCTCCTCCTCCATCTCATTATCCTCCTCCTCCTCCTCCTCCTCCTCCTCCGTCTCTTCCGTCTCCTCCCCCTCTCATTATCAGTCTTCTTCTCCTCCTCCTCCTCCGCCTCCTCCTCCTCCTCTCCTCCTCCTCCTCCTCCTCCTCCTCTCCTCCTCCCCCTCCCCCTCCCCCCCTCCTCCTCCTCCTCCTCCTCCTCCTCCTCCTCCTCCTCCTCCTCCTCCTCCTCCTCCTCCTTCCTCTTCCTTCTCATGTTCTGCTCGTCCTCCTCCGCCTCCTCCTCCGCCTCATCTTACTTCGCCTCCTCTTCCTCACTCTCCTTCTCTTCCTCCTCCTCGTCCTCTTCCTCCTCCGCCTCCTCTTCCTCCTCCTCCTCCGCCTCCTCCTCCGCCTCCTCCTGTTCCTCCTTCTCTTTCTCCTCCTCCTCGTCCTCCCCCTCCCCCTTCTCCTTCTCCTTTTCATGTTCCTGCTCCTCCTCCTCCTCCTCCGCCTCCTCCTCGATGGTGACCCCCAACTGCTGCTGCCCTGTTACTGCTGTCGCGCAATCCGTTGCTTGTTGGCTCAAGGCTGACACCTCCACTTACCTTGGCCAACTGTACGTATCCTGGGTCGCGACAGCGGAATCCACCATCAACGATCATCATCAGCAGGCCCACCTCGGGAGCTCACGTGCTCAGGGCCCCGAGTTTCGCGTTGTGGCTGTGAGAGAGGTCCTGACCAAGCGCGCGACAGCGCTTAGGGACACGAGCAGCCCATGGTGGACGCATCTACATACCATTCTACAGCATATGTAACGGCATCGTGCTCGCGACACCGGACCACTCCAATTTCGTCAATTGCATGACGCTGTGGACCGATTGCGAGTGGAGGCGCTTACAGGCGCCGCCGCCAACATCATTCGATATAAGGACGGTATCACCTGGGCCCAATGGGTGGCAATACTGGCAGCAGTGCGCATCACCCCCCTCGAGGAGATAGTGGACTACGCAGCGGCAGCGGGACTTCTGGCCAAACGAGCTCAGCGACGAGCCCTCGGCAAATCTATGCATGCTTTCCGCGAGTCGGCGGTGACGGCGCCAGCTTTGAGCGTCCTGCACCGCTCTCTCAAGCCCCAAACCCAAACAGCTGAATCAAGCTCGTGGGATCTACTACCAGCTGGCACCAGTTGTGGGCCCCAGTCGGCCAGGACCTCACAGGGCTTGGCGACCTGTTTCGGCAAGAGTGTGCAGCGCGTTCGTGAGGTGGGCCTCCCTCCTCTCGACGGCGCTATGGTACGGCGAGCTCTCCGACGCCAGCGGGCCAACGCAGGCCTAGGCGCCGACCGCCCCAGTCCGATAGATCTCTCGCGATTGCCCGACGAGGCCCTGGAAGAGCCCGCCAGCATTTTCAACGTTATGGGAGAAATGCAGATGCGGCCGCGCCGGCTCTTTATCGCGGTTGGGGCGACGACAGGCAAGAAGGACAATGGCGACCTGAATGTCGGCCTCGTCCCAGAGATCGCTCGTCTGCGGTCCATGTGCAGGGGGGGCGCCGTCCAGAAGTGGAACCAGGAGTGCCATGCTCCATGGGGCGCCGCCGTCAGCGGCAACTCAGCCCTCCGCGAGGCCTGCGAGAGAGCCCTCCAGGAGGAGATCTCAGCCTACACCCGTGTCCCACAAGGGCACGGGCTTCTGGATATCTTCCATTTCTACGATTCCATCGATCGGATCGCCCTCGGCAGCGAGGCGCTGGACCTGGACTTCCCCGCAATCGTCCTAGGCCTCGAGGTTCTCCAATGCGTCGCCCACGAGTCCTCGCCCAGAGCGGCTGCTATACGCTACCGTTCCAGCCGACGCGATCGATGGTGCAGGGGCTCAGGACTGGCGCACGATCTGCGAAGCGCATGACATCCAAAACCCTCCGCCGAGTCACCCAGGTGCACGCGTGCTGTGCGCGCAGAATCTGGGTCGACGATCTTTCGCAGCGGCTTCAAGGATCCCACCGCGCGGTTCGCCAGTGCCTTCTGCAATATCTACTCGACGCGCGCAAGCGGCCCCGTGCATGGGGGGCTCAACATCGCCAAGACAAGTGTCATTTTATGATCCACCATGGACGACGCCAGATGCATTGCCCGACTTCTAGCACGACACGGATTCAAGGTGCAATCACGAGCACGGGCGGCTTACCTCGGGACAGATCTCGGGGCAGGAGATCCACGTGATGGAGCGACCCGCACGCAGCGGTTGCAGAAGCACAACATCATACACGCGAAGATAGTTCGGTTCGCACTGGCCACCTGCCGCTACCAGGTGACGGGCCGCCTCGCCCAATCACGGGCGCCAGCTGCGCGGCGTCTTCGGCGCGCAGCTGGTCTGGTTTCGATGCCGCCTCGGCGACGCCCTGGGCCCGCGCCGCCCAGGGCGCTGCCTCGCCGCGCTGCTGGGCCCGCGCGCTGCCGCCCGAGGCCCTGCAGCGCACCTCTGGCTCAGCACATGGACCCATGCATGGCCGATGCAGCGGTCCATTGCTTTCACTTGAGACCCGGTCGCCACGCGTCTCCGCCCGCTACCAGCATGGCCGCGAGCGCGCCGCGTTAGGGGACCGCAGTCAGCGATGATCCCTTACTCCTCGAGCAAGGATGGGGCCCCAATCGAACTCGCGACCTGGGCTCCCCAGATTATCATCGGCCAAGAGGGCCCGCAGACATGGGAATTTGGCGCGGTCCAGCTCGCAGGGAATTCTGCGGTTGACGCACCAGCAGCACTTCTTCAACATATAGATCGCAGTGTTCAGACAGGACATTGGGCTTCAAGCCCGTGCTCGTTGTGGAAGATCAGGCATGGCATGAGGGACCGACGAAGGATCCTGCAGCATGCTTCGGGGTTCTCTCTCCAAGATGCAGCAGGGCATCAGGCTGTCAGCGCCGATCCCACGATGGCAGCGGCATCGACTTGGCCCGAAGCGAGGGCCCAGGCCGAGACCAACGCCGACGCCGACGGCATGCGCCCCCGCTGCCAACTGAAGATAGAGGCCGCGTTCCATCGTGCTCGGGAGCGCCCCGAGCACAAGAGGCGCCCAGTCTACGACTCCACCGAGCACCTCGTAGGCGAGGCCACCGCTCAGCAAGACATGTACGAATGTTTCTTGACACGATGGCTCATCCTTCAGTCTTGGACGCGGGCCCCTCCGCCAGCAGAAGCCCCAGCATGGGGCACCTTTGGCGCCGACACCTTCGCGCCAGACTGCTTCGAGGCAGGGCGGCGACGGCCCGCGATCTACATTTTCGGCGACGCCGGCGGCGGGGCAGGCGCAGACTCACCAGTGCTACGCCGAGCGGGCGCGGTCATCACGGCGTTCACGGACATGGGCGCCAACGGCACGGGGCAGCAGATGGCATTGTGGGGGCCCTTGATCGGCGACCGACAAACAGTGGTCAGGGGCGAGTCGCGCGCCCTCCTCGCCCCCGCAGGTCACGGCTACGATGTGATATGCGTAACAGCTTGCGGGGGGGGGGCCTACTTGAACTTATTCAACGGCCGCCCAGAGCCCCGGAGGACCTGGCGCTGACCTCTGGCACCAAGTAGGACAGGGGTTGCACCGTCGGTCAGGCGATTCCGTTGCCCTCCTTGTCCGGTCACACTAGCCGGCGCAGGACATCATGCAGGGGCGCTCGATTCGATCTCTCGTATACGGCAACGCCGCGGTCGATGAACCTGCCGGCGTCGCCGCCGACGGGCGCCGAGTCCCCGGGCAGATTCGACGGCGGATTCAATTTTGAGGAGAATAAAGCTTATCTTGTTCGCGTGCGCAGGACCGCCCTGGAGGCCTTGGATGATTGGTCCTGGGCGGTCCCTTGCGCGGGGTCGTCCTGGGTGAATGGGGCCGCCCGCTGGATTGGGCCTTGCCGCTGCGCCCGATCAGCGTGCCGCGTGCGCGCTATTTCAGCATCCGCGCGCCAGCAGCGACATGCCGCGGTTTGCGTCGGAGACGTCTGGGGGCATCGGGGGCGTCCGCGGGGTTTAAAACAGCATTGGAGTGGTGGTGCCTGTCCCATTTGGGGACAGGCACCACCGCTTCGTTGCGTTTGGGCCTGCCCGCGGGAGCGCCGTTGCAATCTTGCGTTCGCGCAGGAGAGCCTGCGCCCGAAAGCGATTTCGCCCATGCGCCACCTCGACTAGGTGCGGGCGCGTGTCCGGGGGCACCATCAACTCGCGCGGGCGACTGCGCCTCCCGACGCGTGACCGGACCTAGCTGGGGTGGCGCCGGGCGGGTTTTCTAGGGGGCAGCCTCTGGCGACCGCGCCTGGCGTTTGGGGCCCCAGGCGTTTGGGGCGAGCGTGGGGTTGCAGCGGCGCCCGTCCAGGGCGCCCAGGGCGCATTTTGCGCGTCGGGCTCCAAACGCTCGGTTGCGCGCCTTCGTGGGCGCATCTCCGAACGAGCTACTCTAGCCCGCGAGCGACTAGCGCGCGGTCGGCCACTGCCGATTGGAACGCGCGCGCTTTCGGCGCCAGCGGATGCCCGGAGAGACAGCGCCCTGCAATATTCCATGGGCCGTCGCATCTGCACTTGCGCCACCGCCGTCGCCTGCGGCGCGTCGCCTCCCCCCCCCGCCCGCCCCTTGCCACCCCGCCTGGGCAAGGGCACGGGCACCCTTCGCGCTCGAGATTAGAGTTTGAGCGAGCCCTGAGAATGGCGGCCCAGGGCATTCCTGCAGGTAGAAGCCAGCCAGACCCCCTGCCCCCGCCAAGCGCGCTGCTTTCGCCTCCGCCCACAATGTGGGGGAGACAGGCCGCAAGTGTGCCGTCTGCAAAGGATTTGCAACAATAGCCACCAACGTCGAGTTTTATCGATCAGAATGTCTCAACCGCATCAATGCAATGCTGGCGGCACTTTTATGACCCGCCTGAGTAAGCAGGTGCACGTAGCAGGGGGTTGGATTCATGTAGCCCATCGTCCGAGGTTCCACGCTGGGCTGGGAATGTGGCCTTGCGCTCAATGCGGTATGTTTATCTTCCAACGTCGGGGAACATGCCCTGGGCTGTGAAACCCCCGAAACCACAGGGC
This sequence comes from Prorocentrum cordatum, assembly GCA_963575745.1. Taxonomy (NCBI): domain Eukaryota; class Dinophyceae; order Prorocentrales; family Prorocentraceae; genus Prorocentrum; species Prorocentrum cordatum. Next base: position 205,413 of record CAUYUJ010014707.1, read on the forward strand.
GCGAATGTCTGCAACGTGTCGACTTGGGCCTCTGGCCCAAGGTTTCAGCAAAGCTGAGAAGACCCAGAGGGGCGGGCGCGAGCGCCCCCTGCAGCTGCTGGCGGATTTCAATCATATCGCTACGGGGCCAGGCAGAGTCTCCAGAGTCTCCCCCTCTCCCTCCCTCCTCCTCCTCCTCCTCCTCCTCCTCCTCTTCCTCCTCCTCCCCCTTCCTCCCCCCCCTCCGCCCCCCCCTCCTCCCCCCCCGCCTTCTACTCCGCGCCCTTCACCTCCGCCCCCCATTATCCTTCTCCTCTTCCCCTCCTCCTCTTCCTCCTCCTCCGCCCCCCCCCCCCTTCTTCCTCCCCTCCTCCCTCCTCCTCCTCCCCCCCCCCCCCCCCCTCCGCCCCCCCCCTCCCCTCTTCCTCCGCCTCCTTCCCCCCCCCCCCCATCCTCCTCCTCCTTCTCCTCCGCGCCCCTCCTGCCCCCCGCCCTCCTGCCCCTCGCCCTCCTGCCCCCCCCCCCCCCCCCCCCCTGCTCCTCCTCTGGGCCAGGCGCGCGCGGAGCGCGAGGCCGAGTGCGCAGGGCGCGGCGAGGTCCTGCATTGCGATGTGGACTTGAGGGCGTCGGTGTGCCAGGGCCGCCACGACGTGGGGAATGTGTTCGGAAAAGCGGAAAACAGCGCGCATGGCCCAGCTAGGGGCCACCTAGCGAGACATGTCTTCTGCTTGCCCCGACGGCGCACATGGAATGGCCGCGCAGAAACGTCAGAAGCACTGGCAAGGGCGGCCCACAACGGAGCGGAAGTGGAGGAGGACGAGGAGGATCTACAGAGGCAGATGGAGATAATGATGATGGAGAAGAGAAGGAGGTTGCTGGAGAAGATGGGACGGAGGAGCGGCGAGGGCTTGGGAAGGAGGCGCAGGGGGGATGGGCAGGCACCGCAGGGTATACTAGAGGATGAGCACTAGGTATTCGGATGGGCGAAGGGAGCTGGAATCGGGGGTCAGCGATTTTCGAGCGGTCATGCGGCACCTTTCTTTCAGACACTGGTTCGTGCTTGCAAGACAGACACGGCGATTGCCGCTAGACGCGCCACGGGCGCAGAGCTTCCCCCCCAGTAAGGAAAATGGCAACTGAGGGATTGCTGGACGGAGACTAATGCATAGCTACTGCTCCTGGGGTCTTGCATGGCATGCTGGGGCGCATGAGAGGGCGCTAAAGGTTGAAAAGGCCACGCTGGGCCCGCGGAGGCCTAGAGCATAGGTCGCGGGACAGCGCCCTGGTCACTTTACAATCTGCGCAACGGAGGTGCCGGCAACCTCAACTACCATATGTGACGACCAATTTTGTCTGCGCGAATGCCTTGGCCAGCGCGCGACAAGAAGTGCTTGGGGCCACGGTTGCGCTCCAGTCGGCAGAAAGTCATGAAATGTTTGCACTGGGGGCAGTTCATCATCAAGCAATGAGCATTGCCGGGGGCAACGGAAGGGCAGACTAGATCGGTGACACGGGGGCGCAGATGGGCGTCTGTTTAGCGCCGCGGGACTTCAACGATTGCTACAATCCGGTCATTGCGGCGCGGCGTGCTGAAGACCCAAACGAAGCAAACAATTTGCTCGAGGCTCTCTACCCAGTGCCGAAACGGTGCCGGACTCTGTGGATTGGCACGTTCATGGACGATGTGACGAAACTATCTACTTGGGAGGGTGGGGTCACTAGCAATGGAATTGCAGCGGGGCTCAATTTAGTGCCAACAGAACTGATGGAAGGAGGGGGCTGGCATCCCAACCCGTCAAAAACGGGGCGCATCTTGAGCGTCATGGGAAATGGGTGGCGAAGCATTCCGGGAATGCTCAGAAGCCAAGACGCCAATATGGTGGGATACGGGTCGATAGCCACGCGCATTAGGACCGCACTTGCACGCGACAGGCAACCTAGGAGGAGAGACCAGGAGGGGGATCGCATTTCTAGAAAGGCCCAGAGGCTCACAGTGGTGTTCTGGGAATCCGATACCCCCCGTGAAGTTCGCGGCATGATGTTCGCCGCCTTCGTGCAGGGTGCGGCACTGAGCGGGTTAGTGGGCATGGTGCTCAAACCTCGTCTGGCCGATGCGCTCGACGCGGCTCTGTGCAAAATGTCGCGCAGCTTGGGCCAAGGGAAGCGTTCGTGGCAAGAGCAGGGCGGCGTTGTGCGTCAATGCGGTACCAGTCTGGTCTTCAGTAAGATGAAGGTAAATCGCGCTTCGATCGAGCTGAGGACTCGCAGGCTAAAGCGGTGCAAGACATGGCGGCGCGCCCCGGGGCGCATTCGCAGGTGGCGGCAGCGGCGTTCGGGTCGACCCCCCTGGGCCTGAGGCACGGCGCACCGAGGCTCGAGGAGGGAGGGATAGGGGCCCACAGCGCGCCCTGGGCGCGCCAGTACTTGCAGGACCTTCAGTTCTTGCGTCGACACTGCGAAGACATGAACTGGTGCGACAATAAGGAACCGGGCATCTCGACGCTGCAGTGGGGCAGAGGACCATCGATGCCGGATGGTCACAGATGTGGACATACTACGCATGCACCTGGGAGACTGCACAGAGGGACAGGGGGGCTTCCAGGAGGAGGAGCTGGAGGAGGAGCAGACGCACGTATATGAGGAGATCGTGAAGGGGGGCGACGGGGAGGAGCACGCGTTCGGGAAACGGCGCAGAACACACAGTGGTCTCACAACCCACAAAACGTGCCAGCACGGACAGAGAGCTAACCAATGCCCGTTGTGTCGCAGCCCTTCTTCCAACTGAGAAGTGGCCGTCCAGCGTGTGTATTCGGCGTGCGAAGACAGAAATGTATGTTCTGCCAATTGCAGCCCATGGAGGCACGAGGCGGTGCAACAGAAGACTCTGGAGTGCTCGGCATGTTACATTCAGGCTCAAAGCTTGGAAGCACTGCCAGCCCATGTCTGCGCTCGCCACCCTGGGCCCGATTGGGCTCGTTTGGCTCGTGGCGCCGAGGGTCGAGGAGGCGATGGCCTGGAGAGAAACAGGGCCCATGCCGCGGGGGGGGGGCCTCAGGCGCAGGTGCATCCGCAGGCTGCCGAGGTGGGCGGCTCGCGCTCGGGCGCCCAGCCCAGGGCGCAGCAGAGGCAGGGGCGGCGAACGGCAAGGGCGGCAAGAGGGCACCGCCAGCGCACACGTGCCCGCGACTGGGCGCGGGCAAGCGCGGAGGGCCAGGTGGCTGGGACGAGGTCGACCTGGTGGACGCGATGGCCTCGCTGCAGGAGATGGGCCTGAGGCAGGGCCGGCGCCCCCGCGAGCACGAACACATGTTGCCCCTTTTCTACCAGGTGGGCAAGCCGCGCAAGATCTGCAATATGGGCCTCGAGGCTGGGCTGGACTACTACGCGGCTGTGGCGCGGAGGGGGCATGGGCCACGGCCTGGGGGCGCCCTAGCTGCACGCTGCCGCGGGGGCGTTCGACGGGCTGGCCGACGACGCGAAGGAGGGGCAGCGCAAGAGGTACTCAAGGTGTACCAGAAGCTGTTTCACACGGAGCAGGGCATGAAGATAGCGAAGGAGGTGTTCGGCAGCTTCCGCGTGAAGGAAACGCGCAGCGGGGGGGGCGCGGCGGAGCAGGACGTGAAGGTGAAGGTGGGCTTCAACCTTTACCCGATGGCGGACGTGCAGACGCTGGTCGAGTGCCTGAAGGTGAAGGTCGAGAGCGAGGCGCCGAGCCTGTGCGTCCTGAGGAGGACGATGATGAAGGCCCTCGAGGAGGCAGGGGGGTCGCCGTCCGACGGGCCCGCGCCAAAGGACGGGCTGACCAGGGTGGTTGAGCGGCAGATGCACGGGCTGCAGAAGATGCGCGGCTGAGCAGCGAGACTGCCTTGACCATAGTGCAGATGGAGAAGCTGCGCAGATTGGTGTCAGCTGGCAGCGCTCGTGCACGGCAGCTGCTGGATACGGCTGAGCGGAAGAGAGAACGGCGTTTGGGGGAGGCTGCGCCCAGCGGAGGCAGGTTGACCCCACCATTGGCATGAGGTGGGAGTTCATCCGCGCCGACGCGGCACCGCTTCGACGTCATTGCTGGCGCCAGGCGGCCGCCGCAGGCCAGCTCCGACGGCATTAAGTGTCAGGAGGCGGGGCCACTCCATATCGTTCGCAGGGGGTGAGAGATCGATGCTAATGTGAGGCGTGCAGGCCCGCGGAGGCGAGGGAGACATGCCCCCCAAGCGCATATCACACCATATCACATCAAATCATATCCAATCACACCATAACATATCATAGCATGGCATCATATCCTCCTCCTCCCTTTCCCCCTTTTCCTCCTCCTCCTCCTCCGCCTCCTCTGCCTCCTCCTGCTCGTCGTCGTCCTCCTCCTCCTCCTTTTCCTCCTCATCCCCTTCCCCCTCTTCCCTCCTCCTCCTCCTCCTCCTCCTCCTCTTCCTCCTCCTCCTCCTCCTCCTCCTCCTCCTCCTCCTCCTCCTCCTCCTCCTCCTCCCCCCTCCTCCTCCTCCTCCTCCTCCTCCTCCTCCTCCCTCCTCCTCCTCCTCCTCCTCCTCCTCCTCCTCCTCCTTCGTCTACAATTATTCAATATGAATACTACTTTCCCTCTCCCCCTGATGACGGTTTGAAAGTATTCGCCCCCCCCCCCCCCCCCGCGTACGTTTTTTTAACACAGGATTCCCCGGAGTAGTTTTTGTTCGCTTGCGTTGTTTCCAAAATGCTGCTCTCGCTAAGGCGCCGGCCTCATTTTTGGGCTCCGCTCGTTCCGAGTCGTGCTCCCGCTGCAGCGCTGGCCTCATTTCCGTGCTTCCGCTCGTTCCGAATCGTGTTCCCGCTGCAGCGTTGGCCTCATTTCCGCGCTTCCGCTCGTTCCGATTCGTGCTCCCGCTGCAGCGCTGGCGTCATTTCCCGTGCCACGCCACGGCATGCAATGCATTGCTAGGTTGATACTACGCTTTCCGGTGCTCTTCTACGTCATGCCACGCCGTGCTCTACAATGCATCGCGCACCCTTTCGGGATCATTGCCCTGCTCCTCATCCGACTGTGCGAGTCGAGAGGGGATCTACGCCGTGGTAAGGGATGGGAGGGAGGGTAGGATGGCACATATGACGCGAGCGCACCTAGCTTGCCTCTACCCCCTCCCCCTCCTCCTCCTCCTTTTCCTCCTCCTCCGCCTCCCCCTCCCCCTCTTCCTCCTCTTCCTCCTCCGCCTCCCCCTCCCCCTCCTCCTCCTCCTCTTCCTTCACCACCTCCTCCTCCTCCTCCTGCTCCTCGTCCTCCTCCTCCTCCTCCGCCTCCTTCCTCCCCTCCTCCTCCTCCTCCTCCTCCTCTCTCCTCCTCCTCCTCCTCCTCCTCCTCCTCCTCCTCCTCTCCTCCCCCTCCCTTTTCTCTCGAGGGATGTCTTGTGGGTTTGGGGCCGACGGTGCGCGCGCCGCCCGCGAGGTGGCAGCCGCGGGGCCCGGGCGCGGCCCGGCGGCGCCCGCCCGGCCAGGGCCGCGCCCTGCGGCGGCCGTGCGGGCAGGCCGCCGGCGGGGCCGCCTGCGAGCAGGGGCGAGGCGGGGGGTTGTCCGGTGGCCACCCGTGCGGGACCGCGTGCCCGACCCAAAATGGACGCCCAAGAATAGGCTCTGGGGGGGGGGTCAAGGAAACGCAAGCAGACTAGAGCCGCGTGGATTAGCGACGGGCCGCGTTTCCGTATAGCATCGGCGCGCTCAGGCCCTCGGGCGGCGTTGGCCTCCTGTTTCGGGGGGGGGGCTCACCGCGAACGCTTCGGGAGATAGCGGGGGGCACTGTTTGAGGATGCGCATAATCCAGGAGGTTCGATCTGGACGCCCAGGATGGGTACGGAAACATGGGCACAATGCCCAACAACACACGTTGCCCGAAACCGACAAACCGACAGCGGCCGCTGTTGGGCAGGCGGCGTCTTGCCTTCAGTGAACAGCGTCCGCGGCGGCGCGGACAACGAGCCTTGTTCAAAATGAACAAGAACTGCTGTAAGGCATCGTACCCATCCTTTCCGTACAGTGCCGTCTTTAATACATGTTCCGCGTGCGGATCGTGTATTAAAAATGCAGGTATTTAACAACGATGGGTTCATGCATAAGTTTATTCATATATGAATCATGTATTAAACATCCGATATTTCACACAAATCCTATGTATTAAACGCTGCCCTGTACCCGTTTCGATCGTCCCGATTCGAGGTCTGCGGGCGTTCTCGCCGGTTCTCGTCCGTTCTCCGGCCCCAGCGGTTTTTTCGTCGGCTCGCCGGGAGCGGGCGGCCAGAGTCCAGAGGAGCGAGGAGCCAGGAGGCCGAGCGGGCGGCCAGAGGCTCATGGGCAACAGTGGGGGTGTAGGCTTCGGATGGTCCAGCATACTTCGGCCTTGACACCACCAGAGAGGATCTCGAGCACCGAGAAGACATCGAAGCTGGAGGGCTTGCACGGGTCGCGCCCTGGGGGGCGATACTCGTTCGACCTTGTTTCGCTACTTTTCTGGGACACGAAGTTATTTAATTGAACGCCCCTGAGGGGGCAGACACCGCCGCCCCATTTTTTGGGGGAACGCGGAGGTTGCGCGGGGGGCAAATCGGGATGTAGCGGGGGTTGGAGAAAGTAGGGTCTTAAAACCTCTCAGACAGTTCCAAGAGAGCCGGGAAATGACCCCAAAAGACGCCAGAAAGCTTTAAGAGAGTCTGGACATGATTTTAAAAGGACGCCTGAAGGTGTGCAGAAGTGTGGGCGAAAGGAAGAGGCATACGGAGAGGCGTACAAACGAGATCCCAGTTAGTTCGGGGGCCTCAAAAGGGACTCCAGGGACCCCCTGGGCGCGCCCAGGACGGCCCAAGAAAGCCCCCAAAATGCTGCCAGACGGCCCGGGCCAGGGTCGGGAGGCGTGGAGGACAGCCGCAGAGAGCGCCCGCTGATTCCAACGCGCTTCCAAGAGCCCGCGAAGACGCACGTGAACTCGAAACGAGGCAAGAATAGAGGCTCGACAAGGCCAGAACGGACAGACTCATATGTGTTTTGCTAGTTTTTTTTTTTGTGCGTGCTGTTTTTCTCTATTCGAAGTGGGCCGAGGAGAGGTGGGCGGGCTGCCAGACTGGACCAAAATGGCTCGGAGGACGGCCAAGATCGCCCCAGGAGAGCGTCTGGAGGCCTCCAAAATCGAGTCAGTGAGCTCCCGGAGAGGCCTCTGAGAGAGGCCGGCGGCGCCTTGAAGACGAACATTTCCAACGAGGTGTGTTCTGAAGCGAAAGTGATGGCCGAAAAGCGCTCATTCCGCAGCTGTGGCCCCCGGGCCGGCGGAGTGAGCAGGCCGCGGGGAGGGCCCCAGGAGGGGTTGCAAGGTCTTTGAGGAATGGGTACTGGTACGAGGAGTTCGTGCGCGCGCAGATTGAGGGGACTGAGTTCGTGCAGACCATGCGGCGGGGATCTCGCGCGCCGTTCCCGGTGGGGCGGCGGATCGCTTCGCTCATTCCGCCGGCCCCCATCGAGCGCTCTCGGGGGCCTCTTCGCATCCTCTTGGGGGGCCTCTTGGGCGCCGCTTGGCTCCTTGGGAGCCTGTTGGCCGCTTCTTCTTCTTGGGGCTTCCTGGAGGGTGCTCAGCCCCGAGGGTTCGAAATTATGTTTCGCGTTCCGCCCCTGGAGCTTCTCTGGGGGCGTTATTGAGGCTCTCTTGGGCCGTCTTGGAGGCGTCTTGGGGTGTCTTGGAGCCCTCTTGGGCCGTCTTGGGGCCCTCTTGGGAGCCGCTGGCAGCCTCATGGGGCGGTTTTTGGGGCGTCTCGGATTGTGTTGGAGCGTCGGATAGCCGGAAAGGCGGACACTCCTCATTCTGCCCAGAATGTATAGAAAAAACAATGAACCGTGCCTCTTGGGGCTCTCTTGGTAGGGCTATTGGAGGCCGCTTGGGGGCGTCCTGGCGCGCCTCTTTGGGCGGCTTGTGAATGTATTTGGACGCCCGTCGAGGGCTTTTTGGCGATATGCCCGGGACCTCCTAGGGCCTCTCTGGGGCCTTTCGGGGGCCTCCGGGCGGCCTCTTGGGGGTCTCTTGGGGCCTCCTGGGAGCTTGTTAGGGGCATCTTAAGGCATCCTGACGACCTCTCGGGGCCGAGAGCTCGAAATCTCTGTTCGGGCCCCCCGTCTGGGCCCGCTCTTGGGGATGTCTTGGGGGCCTCTTGGGCCATCTTGGAGGCCTCTGGGGCTATCTTGAAGCCCGCTGGAGCCGTTTGGGGGCCCTCTTGGAATCCTCTTGGGCCGTGTTGGGGGGATATTTGGGGCCTCTTGGGCCGTTTCGAAGCTCCGGTAAGCCGATAAGGCGGAGAAGCCCAAATCATGAGAAAACCAACGGGCAATCATCAATTGTTGCCCCTGAAGGCTCTCTTGGGAGGGTTATTGGAGGCCTCTCGGGTCGTCTAGGCGCCATCATGGACGTCTTGGAGCGATATTGTGGCATCTTGGACCCGTCGTCTATTGTCTTGGGGGCCTCTTGAAGGGCTCTGGGCCCTTTTTGGGGCTCTCTGGAGCGCCTCGAGGGCGGCGCCCAGACGGAAAACCATCTCTGGCCCGAACGTCCCGGGACCGTCCCGGGACCGTCCCGGGGTACTTTTCGTCGCGGGACCCCTTAGGGGCAGCCCCGCGCGCGCGAAGTAGAACTGTGGTTAACCAGTTACCAGAGATCTTAGCACGCCGCTGGCCCGTTGGGCCGGCGAATTTCCGGGGTGTGGCCCTTCAGCACGATGGGGGCAACAGAAGGTTAGGTTTCAAGGTGTTCGGACGTGCTCGTAGGCTGTCGCACATCTTTCAGCCTCGGGATGCTGTCGAGCGGCTGCGCCTCGCCGAGAGCGCCCCCCTGGCGGGGGGGGGGAGCCGCCTCGCCCCGCACGGCCCCGCCGGAGGCCCGACTTCTGGACCCGGGGGTTGGGCGACGAGGAGTCTTTGGGGTGGCCACGTTGGGGGATGGGCGCAGGGTTCGGGTGGCGATTTTGGGTGGCGACGTTTGGGTGGCGACGTTTGGGTGGCGACGTTTGGGTGGCGACGTTTGGGTGGCGATTTTGGGTGGCGATTTTGGGTGGCGATTTTGGGTGGCGACGTTTGGGTGGCGACGTTTGGGTGGCGACTTTTGGGTGGCGACGTTTGGGTGGCGACGTTTGGGTGGCGACGTTTGGGTTCGGCCCCCGATCGCCCATTGATCGCCGAGATAGCCCACCCCCCGCCTCGAAACGTTCGGACGCGCCGTCGGGGGGCCTACCGCCGATCTGTCGGCCAGCCGTCGCCGATTCCAGGCTGCCCTCTGGGACCACTCCCCCCCCCCCTTTCAGGGTTGCCCCCTCGCTGGGGGATCGACGCGCGGGGGCCTCGGCAGGAGGCGGACAGGGTCTCTTGCCCTGGGGGGGCAGACCTGCCCACGCCCTCCGCCCTCCGACGAGGCCTCCGGAACGCACGGCCCCCGGGCGGTGGCGACGGGCAGCCTCCCGCCCCGCACGCCTCCGAGTCCCGAGGAGGCGGCACGGGCACCCACTTTCGGGGGCCCTTCGCAGAGCTCCGGGGCCTCGGCCGCTGGGCCGCGGGCGGGAGTGGGGAGCGTCGGAGACTCTGGCATCGCTTGGACGTGTGCATTTTTTTCTCGGCGAGAAACCACGAGGACCATCCTGGACCATCGAGGACAAAAAACGCACGAAACCGAAACATGCACGGGAAATGGACGTCCGAGCGACGGCAAGAGACGCGCCGTCGTCTGGAGCCCGTCGGCGTGCGAGTCCCTCGCTCTTGGCCGAGCGCCTGGTGCGTCGTCGACAAAGCTCGGGCCAGACGAAAGGGGGGATAGGGAAAGGGGGGGGTACGAAATCTGCTGCATGCAGCTGGTTTTCGGCCTCGCCGCTGGGCCCATTCCTCGATACATGGGCGCCTCCCGGCGCCGGGAGGCGCCGGGAAAGTCAGCCACGTGAGCTGTCCGCGGCGGCGTCTCGTCGATGCCAGTGGTGCTCCCCCAGGGTCCCCCCGCCGCCCAGCACCCCATGGCGGCGCCCTGGGCTCAGAGGAGGAGGAGATGCCGATGCCGCTACCCTTCTGTCGGGCGTGTCCCCCTACAGGGGGACTTTCGACAAAAAATAAAAATACCCCAAACATACCCCAAGAAAAGGGCCAAAAAATATCTACAAAAAAAGTCCCCAGACTATTTTTGGACTATTTCCTGATTATTTCTAGGGTAATTTAATTTTTCGTCGAAGATCTGCCTGTAGGGGGACACGCCCGACTTACCGCTACCCCTTCCTCGTCGTATGCACATCTGTTCAGTCCCCAACCCCCGCCCCACACCGCTGGCACCGCCCCCCAGGCGCCGCGGGGGGCTCACACTTCAGGGGCAATGATGGGGGGGGGAGTGGCGCAGGGGTGGGGATGCATCGGCCCCGAGGCGCCGATGGATCGCCGAGAGGGACCTCATAGTCTACCCCGGTCAGGAGCGTGCGGTTCTGCTTTCGCGGGCCAATCGTCGATCTGCCCGCGATGAGTCGCCGAGCCCCTCGATGGTCCCTGCGCCGTCCCCCCCCCGAGCTGGTCCCACCCCCGAGCGTTTCCCCGCAGCTCCGCGGGCCAGGGAATGGGTGTGCTGGGAGACGGGGTCCAGCGCCGACCCGAGGGTACGCGCGGGCCCCCCAAAGTGCATGCTCGATGCCGCTCCCGGGGACTCCTGCAGAATGGGCGCTGGGACCGCTTCTGTGGCAGGTGGAACAGCGCCATCTCCGAGCACCCCCTGTCGATGACGATCTTCTTCAGCGGCACCTGCATGGCCCTCTGGTTCCTCATCTCGGAGGAGGGCCAGTTCAGAAGACGCCAGCTCTCCCGCCTTGCCCAGGTTCGTTCAAAGGCGGTCTCCAGACCTTCTCCTGGATCCGTCCTGACCCGTTTGTCGAGGTGGATCCAGCCAGGGCTGGACCTAAACGCTGTTTTTCTGGACTTCGGCTGTGTTTTGTTTTCCGTTTTGGGAGGGAGGTACAGGAAAGCAGGTAGAGCAAAACGAAAACAAAGCGAAAACAACACGAAAGAAAAGCAACGTCTAGGTCCAGCCCTGGATCCAGCCGTGGCGACGAGAAACCTCCAGGCGGCCCAAAAAGGACGAAACACGCCAGGGAGGGCCGCTGTCTCGAGCCTCCTCCGATGATCTTCGGCTCCCTGTCGGCCAGCCCGTCCGCGCGGGACCTCTTCGCCAGCCCCGACTACGCGGTCGGCTGGCTGGTCATGCGCGGCACCGCGAGGCTCCGGGTGCCCCTGGGGCTCGCGCTGGCGGCGCCGCTGTCCGCGGCCGTGCCCGCGCTGTCCAGGCTGAAGGTGTCCCCGCTGCTGACTGCCTTCGTCAGCGACAAGGCTCTGGGCCTCCCAGATGGCGTCAGTGCAGATGGGGTCGCAGGATCACGCCCTGTCGCCGATGCATCGGCGAGATGTGGCGATGTGGAGCCCTGTTTTCTCCGCGCCGACGTCGCCAATGCATCGCCAACATTGCCGATGCATCGGCGATGCATCCGCGATGCGGCGCGACCCTCCGACTCCACCTTCTCGGAACCCAGTCATTCGGAGGCCTCCGAAGGCCTCCCGGGACGCCTTCCAGACCGCCCGGGAGTCGCTGCAGCAGTCGGAGCATGTCGGCGAGGGCGCGAAGCGGATGGTGGAGCAGGGCATCAGAAGGACCCGCGGCAGGCACCCATACAGTGGGGGCCCATGCCAAGAAACACCCTGCTTGCCACCAGAGTGCCATAGGTTTCTTGGGTTTCGACGGTTTTGCGATGGAGAGCGCGACCGTCCCACACCGAAAATCAGTGGACGTCCTGGGGTCGCAGGGTTGGGTTTCTTGTGGAAGGTTTCTCGTGGTCGGGCCCCCACTGTACACCACCATGCCTGGCCTGGCTTGGGCCATCCCGGGCCCCGGCACGGCGCACAAGTCTGCACACCATGAAACCACCAGGGCGGCGCAGGGCAGCCTGGCATGGTGACGCCGTACATCGGGTTGACCCAACAGGGTGTCCAGCGACAAGGGGGTGATGCAACAGGTTCGCTGCAATATATTTGTGGGGTTGCAACAGGTTTGGGGCGTGCAATACACTGAGGTGCCCACATGTATGGTTGGGCTTTCGCGTGCAATGCGTTAGTGGCAATACAATGCAATATAATTCTCTGGCGCAACACATGTGCAACACAACTGCCCCAAACCTATTGTACCATCCCCTTTCAGCTGGACCTCCTTTTGGTTCAACTAAAGTACAGGCAGGTGCCTTCTGCGGACAGGACCACGGACTTCGCACGCTGGGCTGAAGGGCCAGTCGACAAGTACGGGCTCTCCTATTTCATCACCGGCCGCGTGACTGGCGTCAGCACCCTCCTGGGCGCGACGTTGGCAGCGCGGTACGGCATGGACGTCCCCGCCGCTTTCACGAGCTGGGGGTTCTCCACGGAGCTGCAGAGCGACGCAGGATTTCGGAGCGGGGGTTGGCGCAGGTACAGTGGCTGGACGACGACCACCATGCACCGACACCGATTCTGGCCAGGCCCACCTTGGGCCCACGATCAGTGTACAAGCGAATCCTGGCCAGGGCAGGAGTGCGCAGGCACCGATCATGTGCCATCTTAGTGTTTTCGCTGGAATGGTGTAAAGTGATGTCCAGGTGTCGTATCCCGAGTTATCCAGAGCTCGTGTCCCAGGCGGTCCTCCTACAGAACGCCCACGGGGGTTGGGTTTTGCGCCGAATTTCCACCCTGGCGGTTTCCTCTCCCGCAATCGCCTGGGCTCAAGCTGGAGAGGCAGGGGTTTCCGCTCGATGGCCTTCACGTCATTCCGGGCCGCCGCGCTTGCCTGGATATCCGTGTCCGCCCCCTCGCTCTCTGGTTGGTTGCCAGGCTCAACTTCCAGCTGCCCCGTGGAGGCGCCCCGGGTGTGGTGCCGGAACCAGCCGCCGTGGGAGGCCACCTGCGCCTGCGAGTGCTCGGCGGCCCCGCCGCCGCCGCCCCTGGGGCCCGTGGGCCCGGATGCCGCGACCGCCTCGGTGTGCGGGGCTCCGCGCTGCGCTCGGGCCGCCGCGTGGCCCATTCCACCTTCCGTGCGAGGAGGCAGGGGGTCCTGTTTGGACGGTGCGCAATGGGGGGGTCACAAAGGGGAAGGTAGCGAGGGTGGTCCGAAAAGGTACCCAAACGGTACCTAAACGAGCCCCCTGGGACTCCAGAGGGGCCCGAAAGGGGCACGAAAGGGGGCCGTTTCTGACCCCTCCATTTATGACCCCCCCATTAAGCCACGCCCAACCTGTGCGATGGCTTCGTGCTGCTCGGGGTGGCGTTCGTCGTCGGCCGCTGCTGCTGCCGGCGCCGGGGCCGATTGCGCGCACCCCGCATCGCGCGAACGCGAGTGGCTACCGGGGAGCCAGCTGCTCGTGCCGTCCACGACGGATCTCACGTGGTGTACACGGCGGGAGGGCACTTCTGCGTGGAGGAAAAAGCGGACTAGGTGAAGACGTATCGGATGTGTGGGGGTTCAGGCGACTGGCTCGGTGCCCGACAACGGTGCTAGCCTCGCACAGTGCGACAGGCTGCCCTGGAACGGCGAATTCCAGCGGTTGATTGCCCACGCCTGGGCTGACATCGGCGACGTAAGAGCCGCCGACCTCTCGCCGAGAGCGCCGGCTGGTCTGGCGCCGCGCGGTCGGGGGAAGCAGGCGGCAGCCGCGCCATAGCCCGCGCCACCGGCGGCGGGGGCTGCCCAACCGCCCGCGTTGGCAGATGCCTGGTCGCTCGCGCCGCCGGCCGCGGCGCCTGGGTCGGTTGCGCGCCAGTTGCGTCAGCCCGCCTGCCCGACACCAGGGGCGGTGGACGACCGCCCGCGTTGGGTGGTGAGCGAGTCGGGGTTGGCCTTCTCGTTGGGTGGACACCCGTGCCATCGGCGACGCTGGTGACGTACTACGGCGACGACGGCGACGCCGAAGTCAGCGGCACTTGATGCCCGTGCAGCTGGTGCCCAAAGCTGACATCAACGGTTTCGCGGCCTACGAGGTGGCCGCCCGCAGATTCGACGGGGCTGCGTCCAACCAGGGGGCTCGGTTCGGGCTCGCGCCGGCTGGCTCTGCTATGAACGGGGCGGCCTTTCCGCCCGCCGCCGAGCCAGCCGCGGACGACCCTGGCGACGTTCGCACGTTGAGGGTGGACGCCGACGCGCAGCGGGGCCGTCGCAAGTCGCGCCGCAAATTGGTTTACGAGGGCCACCCTGCCGCGCATCCTGATAGCTTCGCGGTGGGGCCACCCAGCATGATTCACCGCGCGTCAACGCCAGCAAGCGGGCCCGCCGAAAGTGTTCCGTTCTTTGTGAGAGGCACATGCGAACAGTTGAATCTGTCATCGTCAGTTTTTTTCGAGGTCGTCGCCCGAAGGGTCCACAGTATCGTCGACCAACTTGGGGCGACCCGTCTCGAGTTTCGACCCCGGTGGGCCAACCTCCTCCTCCTCCTCCTCCTCCTCCTCCTCCTCCTCCTCCTCCTCCTCCGCTCTGGAGCGGGCGCGGCCGCGGACACGTTGTCGCCAGAGCTCAAGCGCGGCGCGGCGAAGACGGGGCAGAGTCCATGGGTCGCGCGCCGGGAGCTTCCTGGCCACCGCAGATGCGCTCGGCGTCGTCGATTTTCGGGCCGGGCGAAAGGGGGGGATTGGGAAAGGGGGGGTTACGAAATTTGCTGCATGCAGCTGGTTTCGGCCTCACCGAGGGGCCCATTCCTCGATACATAGCCGCCTCCGGCGCCGGGAGGCGCCGGGAAAATCAGCTACGTGAGCTGATTCTCAAACCCCCCCTTTGCTATCCCCCCCTTTCGCCCGACCCGAAACCAGGAGCAGGCGCCCCGACGAGACAGTCCGAGGGTTTGAATGGGGCCCCGAAGGGCAAGGTCCCAGAAGGGCCGCGGCCCCCGTGAGCCACGCGCCTCTGAGCTGCCGGGATGGCCAATCTGTCGCCGCTGCCTCTGCGGGGCCTGCGCGTGGCTCATCGGAAATGTCCCCGTTGCAGGACGCTCCGCCTCTTGTCGCTGATGACTGGAGCGGGTCTCCTGATCGCGCCCGGCGTCGGTTCGTGCGAGACTGGCGAGAGCGCGCGCGATCTCTAAATTGGTCGTCGGGGTTGAAGCATCGCGGATGGGGCCGCGATCCTCGCGAGAGGCGTGCCGAAATGGCCCGGGGCCGCCATGCGAACCCACGATCCTCGCGAGGGGCGCGCCGAAATGGCCCGGGGCCGGCGAGCCCTGCCTCTGGCGCCTTCTGTGGAGCTCCTATGGGGCCACGATCCTCGTGAAAGGCGTGCCGAAATGGCCCGGGGCCGCCATGCTAACGTTGCCGCTGGCGCCTTCGGTGGAGCTTCCTACGGGGCCACGATCCTCGTGAGCGGCGTGCCGAAATGGCCCGAGGCCGCCATGCGAACCCTGCCGCTGGGGCCTTCGATGGAGCTCCCTAAGGTGCCGCGATCCTCGTGAGGGGTGTGCCGAAATGGCCCGAGGCCGCCATGCGAACCCTGCCGCTGGGGCCTTTGATGGAGCTCCCTAAGGGGCCACGATCCTCGCGAGGGGCGTGCCGACCTGGCCCGAGGCCGCCATGCGAACCCGGTCACTGGCGCTTTCGGCGGAGCCCCTATGGGGCCGCGATCTTCGTGAGGGGCGTACCGAAATTGCCCGGGACCGCCATGCGAACCCTGCCTCCGGCGCCTTCGATGGAGCTCCCTATGGGGCCACGATCCTCGTCAGGGGTGTGCCGACGAACCTGGTCACTCGCGCTTTCGGCGGAGCTCCCATGGGGCCGCGATCCTCGTGAGGGGTGTGCCGAAATGGCCCGAGGCCGCCGCGCGAACCCTGCTACTGGCGCCTTCGGTGGAGCTCCCTATGGGGCCACGATCCTCGCGAGGGGTGTGCCGAAATGGCCCGAGGCCGCCACACGAACCCTGCCACTGGCGCCTTCGGTGGAGCTCCCTATAGAGTTACGATCCTCGTGAGGGGTGTGCCGACATGGCCCGAGGCCGCCACACGATCCCTGCCACTGGCGCCTTCGGTGGAGCTCCCACATAATGGTGCCGCGATCCTCGTGAGGGGCGTGCCGAAATGGCCCGAGGCCGCCACACGAACCCTGCCGCTGGCGCCTTCGGTGGAGCTCCCACATAATGGTGCCGCGATCCTCGTGAGGGGTGTGCCGAAATGGCCCGAGGCCGCCATGCGAACCCTGCCACTGGCGCCTTCGGTGGAGCTCCTTATGGGGTCACGATCCTCGTGAGGGGTGTGCCCACATGGCCCGAGGCCGCCATGCGAGCCCGGCGTTTGGCGCCTTCGGTGGAGCTCATTAAAGGGCCACGATCATTGCGAGGGGTGTGCCGAAATGGCCCGAGGCCGCTGCCACTGGGGCCTTCGATGGAGCTCCTATGAGGCCACGAAACGTTGTACTGGGTGGATGAAACGCAGGGAGGATGGGGAGGAGGGAGGAGGGGGAGAGTGAAAGAAGGAGGGAGGAGGAACGCGGGGACCGTCACTTCAAAACGAGGACCCGACACCACAAGTCGGTTGGGAACAATTGTTGATTCTTGTTCCCCACATCCTAAGTGGTGTTTTTGTTCCTTGGGCACCCAGCGCATGAACACGAACATGAACCCGCCTCAACATCATCATTATCACTACAACTACCACCACCACCATCATCATCTTCATCATCATCACCCCCTCTCCGCGTCACGCGCACACACACTCATACGTTCACAATCATCATCACCATCAGCATCTCCATCAATACGTAGTCCTTCAGTCACTTATTCACTTACTCATCACCACCATCATCATCGACATCACTCCCACAATTCTTCACCGTCACATGCAAACGCAGTTACACAGCTACGCGCTCATACATTCATCTTGAGGAAGTCTAAGGCGGGGGCCTCGTCTGTGTGTGAATTTGGAGGGAAGTCTCAGGCCCCCCCCCTCCCCCAAGGGGCCCGCACTTCATGTTGGCAATCGCAGCGGGCCATCCAGATCTTGTATTTGCCATCACTTTTGGGTCCCGTACGCCTGAGTTCTGAAGAAACCTCAGGCGGTAGCTTCGTTTGTGAGTGAACTGCGAGGACGTCTCAAGCGGGGGCCCATCCCTATGGAGCCCACACTTCATGTTGGTAATCGAAGCGGGCCATCCACATCTTGTAAGTGCCGTCTGCTCTGGGCCCTTCACGCTTGAGTTTTGAAAAACTTCGTCTCAGGCGGGACCCCGCTCCTTGTGGGGCCCGCGCTGCACATTGGTAATCCGGTTTGGGCAATGCGAAGCTTTGACCTGTCGTCCATGTTGGGTTCCCCAGCCAGGCTTGCGTTTTGAAGCCTCCGGCGGGAGCCTCGTCTGTGAGCGAGTCGTGAGGAAATGTCGAGCGGCGGCGCCTTCGCTGTGGGGCCCGCAGCTCCATGTTCTCCCGCGCCACGCGCATGCGGAACATGCTGATCCTGCGGCCGCCCACGCGAGAGTTTCTGGAACGCGGGCCGCCGGCGTCCCTGCGGAAGGCGCGCCGGGACCGAGGCGGAGCAGCTCCAAAACCGAGGCGGAGCAGCTCGCAGCACGGTTGGGTTTCGCGCTCCCCCCTGTTGGAACGCGGCCGCGCCCACCTCGAGGCCCGCGGGGTTGTCCCAACGGCGTGGCCCGCGGGCCGCGGGGTTGTCCCGACGGCCCCGCGCCCCAGCGGCCCGCGTCGTTGTCCCAAAGGCATGGGCCGCGGGATTGATCCCAAGGCTTCGCGATCTAGCCGTCGGCGAAGGCGCGCGCGCTGGCCGATGCGGCGACGGCGCCGAGGAAAATCGACTTGCTTGCCAAGGCCAAGCGGAAGGGAAGGGGGGGTGCGCATGGAGAGGACGCAGGGCGATGAGGAGGGGGAAGGGGTAGGGGGAGGGTGATGATGAGAAGGAGGTGGACACGGAGGAGGAGGAGGAAGAGAAGGAGGAAGGGTATACATATAAGAATAACGATGGCAGAGCAGAGCGCGAGAAGGGGGGTGTCTGCCAGGGCGAGGGAGAAAGGACTAAGGGCAATCTAAACATATTTTCATGTGGGATCCAACCGTCGGAGTCATTTGTGCATTTTCTCCTCTGGTGTTTCTAGGGCTTCCCGGGGGGGTCCAGGGATGCCCCATCTCGGTCTTTTAATGCGCGTACGAGGTGCCAATTCGAGGGTCGCTTTAGTGCAGTTCGTTGGCCCCCAGATCTATCAATGGGCTGGTAGGCCACCCTTCGGATGGCAAGGTGGTGCGCGGGGGAAGGGTGCGCCTTCTGCTGCGGGGTTGCATCCGCACTGGATTCGCAGCCCGGCCGTTTTTCCAGCCCGTGCGCCTCCTCGAAGGTTTCTGCCGTTTTCTGGCTCCCCCTTTGTTCCAGTTGTTCAGCCTTCCTTGCTTTCCAAGCTTATTTATTGGCGATCCTCCAACCACCCTTGGGGGGAGGGATCCAGGCCCTGTTTTTTGTTTTGTTGGTGCCTGTGGTGGCCTCGTGGGGTTCGCTTTGGAGTCTCTGGTGGCCTCGCGGGCGCTCCGTAGGATCTTCGCGATGTTACGGATCACGGTCAATGTTTGAGGATGTGGGCCCACTTTGATAGACGTGTATATACAATTTGTCAGGCGCACTTTGACCAGACAGACCGTAACGGCGACAGGCGCGGCATTGTTCCAGAAGAGGCGGGAGTGACCTGATCGGCGAATGCCTCATCAACGGCAACGTTCGACAAGCAAAGATAGTCTGCGCTTCGTAATACAGGGCCTGCTGACGGGCTCGGGAGAGGTGGAGAGCTCCAGGTGTCAGTTCGACTTCCCTTTTTGGGGCGATATTGGGGGCTTTCTGAGCCGTGTTCAGCGCTGCTGCGACCAACAGGCGGTATTTTTCATACCATACAAACCTGACGGATTTGGCAGATGTGACCGTCTTGGGCGGGCCTCTTTAGCTGCCCCCTGGGCCGCCAGCCCATAAGACCCCCACGAGGGCCCTGGGACGGCACGCTGAAGCCTCCCCGCGACGCATGGCCCCAAGATCGTTAGAAACATACTGCGTTGCGCCCAGCAATCAGTGGAGCTTCGGGATACAGGGCCCTTGAACCGATTTTCAAGTTCATCGCCAGGGAGCATTCCGCGAGGCCCGAGGATGCTCTGGCCAGTTTCGTGTGGCGCGGAGGCGGCGGAACCCCCGTTCACGTCCACCCTACAGGACTGCTCGCCTGTGCGGCGGCGCTCAACACGATGTGCGCGCCGCTCCACTTCTGTGGCGCCGTCGTCGCCGTCCAGCGCCTGGAGCAGCTGGGTTCCGACGCCTGGCACAGGTACCGGCTTCAAGTGCAGGAGGCGGAGTGCCAGGCGGGCGCGGGCGCGGAGCCAGCCGCCGAGGAAGAGCTGTTGACCGAGGAGGAGGCCAGGCAGAACACGGTCGTCAACACGGCCCGGCTGGCGATGCTGCTGCAATTCGTGGGCGGCGTGGTGATGATGCGCAGGATGACGAAGAGCCAGAACCCGTGGGAGGTTGGTTGTCCTGAGGGCCAGGGGGGCTCGCATCAGCAAGCATTTGTATGCCCGGCTTGTGTATTCGATTGCTGTAGCGTTTTGCGATATTGAACTGGTCGGGCCGTCGTGTCTGCCTTGGGGTGTGGGGCCTTTCTGGGCGTTTGTCGGTCATCTGGGCCCCGTAGGGTTGCTGCTGGGGGCGCGCACGGCTTAGAGATTCAACAACAGGCGAATGCCCGTAGACACGCTAAAGGCGATGCAGGTAACGGCGATGTAGGTTTCGGCATTGTGGGAACTCGTTGTTCGTGTTTTCGTACAATTTGCCGTGTCGCTTTCGCTCGATATTATCGCATGTTGGAGACGTAGGAAAGTGTGAATCGTTATTTCCTACCACTGAGTTCCCAACACCGTTAAGCAGCATCGCCGTTAGCGCGGCCTTGGAATACACTCTGGCCGATCTCGACTCTTGACGCCGCTCAGGGTGCAGCCAAGATCTTTCACGCCTGCTGCTCTTGGGCATGGGACTGCTCCGTTTCCCCACGGCCCTGGGTGGGGCAGAGTTCGAAGAAAGTCGAAACATCGGGAGCGGCCGAGAGGGGGGTGATGACTAGGGGGGTGGGATATCATGGCCAGGGCCATGCCACTTCCCCAGATTTCATGGTCACTCTTTTGATTTCAATGCGTTCCCTGCCCCCCCCCCCCCCTGGTCCGCGCACATGCCTCGGGTCGTGATTGGCACGCCCCCCGCTCGGACGTGTACACTTCTCTTGGCGAGGCCAGCGCCAGAGCATCTTACCATTCTGTCGGGCGTGTCCCTCTACAGGAGGAATCTGCAACAATAGTCCAGACATGTACGGGACGATTTTTTAAACTGTTCGACCAGTTGGGATTATTGTTTCGACCATTGTTATGTTCCGTCCACAATCCGCATGTAAGGGGACATGCCCGACCTCATCTTACCATCTTGGAGCACATGGAGCCATCCTGGGAAACAACACGCCCGAAACCAAGCAGTGCAAGGGGACTGGACGTCCGAGCGATGGCAGGCTGGATGGCGATAGGGCATGCAGACGGGCACGGAAACAGCACGGGCCGAGCAGCCGTGCAAACTTCAGGAGGGGAACAAACGCACACAGACACAATGAATCGTCTCGAGCCCCGAGAGAAGATGGGAAACTGTGGGAATCGGGCGGGAAGGCAGAAGCCCAGAAAATGTTGGAAACATATGGGGAATCATTAGATCTGTGTGGTTTTATCTGTGTGTGTGTGTGTGCCCTTGGGCCCCTTGCAAATTCCCTCCTCGCCTCGCGGAGGTGCGCACCTCTCCGTGGGGCACGACCACCCCGCGGCCTCCCGGGGGCTCCCCCCCGCGGGCCCCGCAGGAGGCCACGCCATCGGAGGCCCCGCAGGAGGCCACGTGGGGGCAAAAAACGACGAAGCGGCAGACCACGCATTTTAAGTGTGCGTGCGTGTGGGAAAATCTCGGGTGGCCTCCGGCCCACCCCCGCCACCGTGCTGCGGCCTCCTCCTCCTCCTCCTCCTCCTCCTCCTCCTCCTCCTCCTCCTCCTCCTCCTCCTCCCCCAGAGGCTTCCTGGATGTTCGTGAGGATCTCGTGGGAAGGGTCTCTCGGGGGCCTCCTGGGGGGCAGTTTGGAGGCCGTTGGGTGGCGGTTTGGGGGCCTTTCGGGGCTTGTGCTGGGCCTGGTGAGGGCGTCGGAGGCATCGTAGGGGTCTCTTGGAGGCCTCTTGGGGTATCTTCGGGGCATGTTGAGTGCTTCTTGGGGCCCCCGTCTTGGGCCACCTCTTGCAGACGTGTGCAATTCCCACCGCTTGGTGTCGTTAGCTGCAGTCTTTCGCAGGGTCGCTTAATGTGACAGCCCACTGCTGGTAAATTGCTGCAGTCATGGTCACCATGTCTTCTAAGAAGAAGAAAAGCGATAAACATAACTTTTCAATGATCCGCGTGGTTTCCTCTGATCGGCGCATGGGCCCCCCTGACGGCGCCTCCGGAGCCGCCTTTGGCGCGCTCCCCGCGCCAGGGAGGGGGATTCAGCGCAGATCTAAGAAGTCCGCGCGGAGCACAACATGTTTATGTTTGTATTATTTTTCTATGTTTGGAGGCAGGCCAAATTTGCGGAGAGCTCCCACTAGAGTGTCATGTCTGACTTTGTTAAATGCTTCTGACCAGTCTATCAATCTTGCGATCCTGATCGGGGTTCGATTGCTCGGCGCCGCCTCCAACATGCGTCGTGCGATGTTGATGGCTTGGGTTGTGCTTCTCCCAGGCCACACCAAACCGGCTCGAAGGTATCTTGTCTTCTGCACGTGAGTTTTGTGCACGCGTCTGGAGCATCCGAGCCCGAGCCAATATGTTGCACCCGATTGGTAACAAAGAAGTGTGCTTCTAATTGTCAAGGAAGCTTGCACTTCCGGTGTGAGTGCCACACTTGAAGTATGCCATTCGTCTGATATGTTCTTTGCGTCTTAACATATTCGAAATCATGTAAGCACTTCCCCGCAAGCTTCTTCAGACTGTAATAGAGTCCTTCCAGAAATCTGGTGGTATTTCGTCTATGCCTCCGGCTTTCTCGGTTGCCAGCGTACGCAGTGCATGTTTCAGTTTCTTCTTTGTCGAAGGTGCCAGTGAAAGTCTTCAGGATATCTCCAATGCTCGTTTGACATTTTGGGAGGAGATTTGTTTATGTAATTGTTCTTTGTGTATGTTCAAAGTCATCTACCAAATAATCAGCTCGTTGTGCACTGTTCACCACATGTCCATCTTTATTATAAATCTGAATTGGTCGCTTCAGCGACCCAATATGTAGCGCACTTACTGCGGCCCAATGTCTTCCGTCGATGTTATTCCTGCCACTTCGATCTGTCTTTCCTCGCGAATGCTTTAATGAATATGTTCAGCTTTTGTTGCCCCATCACATCATTCCTTTTTAGGGCTGAGAAACCAAGCGTGGCTGAAGAATTCACTAGCCGCCGTGGTTCCCTTCTAGTTTGTACAATGTCTTTTGCAGCACCTATCATCGGACTTGTAATGAGTTGGCATGTATGTTGGAACTCCCCGCACTTTCTGCCACCACTGTAGCCTCGCAGATCCTGCGCTGATAGCTTTCAGCAACGGTTTTGTCGTCCAGCAGCAGGTTCACGAAGTGTTTCGTTATTCGGGAGGCGGGATGTGTTCGGAACACCGTCGAATTGCATACCCAGGTGCAATCGCAATCAGAAATACCAGGATGCTAACGCAAGTGTCCTGTCTGCCCAAAGATAGAATATCTTCCCAAACGTATTGTGGTCCGTATGGCAAAATCACTGTGAGCAAAACCTTCGGTTATTTAATCGCTTCGGTCATTCCGCCGGCCCGTATTGTGCCCTCGCTGGCGTTTGGGCCTTGGGGGGGTCTTTTGGGGTCCTCATTGGGGGTTTCTTGGGGGCTTCTTGGGTTTCTGTTGGAGCCTTTTTGGGGTTTCTTGGAGCTCCTTTGGGAGCATTTGGGGGCATCTTGGGGCTTCTGGGCGCCGCTTGGGGCCGAGGGCTCGATATGTCCGTTTCGGTCCCCACTTTGGGCCTCCTTTTTGGGCTGTCCTGGTGCCATGTTGGGCTGTGTCGGGGGCCTCTTGGGCCGTCTTGGAGGTCTCTTGGGCTGCCTTGGGGCGACATTGGAGGCTTGCAGGAGGACGAGGACGATGCCGTAGTCTTTTTCAATGCGCGGCCCCCCAGACCTCTCCACCTGTTCCCGAGGCTGGTCTTCCATCCGGCGGGCAGATTTTTGATGGCACGGGAGCCCGAAATCTCTCCGCGTGAAGCTTTCCAGAGGCCTCCGGAGGTCCAGCAGCGTAGAGGCGGCCGTCTCACCCTTTGGGCGCTGCGCTGCAAGCCCGCGGCGCCTACTGCGACGCCCATCCGGCGATGGACCGCTCCGTCGAGGAGTGGAGGAGGGGATCAGGAGGAGGAGGATGAGGAGGAGGAAAAGGAGGAGGAGTGCCTGAGGAGGGTAGACGGAGCGCTGTGCAGAAGTTTCCCGGAATTTCTTTGTGCCTGCTGCCCATATTGTAGCATCGTTGGCGCTTGCTAGCGTGGTCGGGGGGGCTTTTGGGGGGCCTCCTGGAGCCGCTTGGGAGCTTCTTGGGGGCCTCGTGAAGGCCTTTTGGGGGCCTCCTGGGGCTTCTTAGGGGCCTCTTGGCGCCTCCTGGGGGCTTCTCAGGGCCAAGGGCTCGAAATGTTGTTTCGTGTTCCCCCTCTGGGGCTTCTCTTGGAGCGTTATTGGGGCCCTCTTTGGCCGTCTTGGAGGCCTCTTGGGCCGTCTTGGAACCCTCTTGGGCCGTCTTGGGGCCCTGTCGGAGGCCTCTTAGGGCGATCTTGGGGGCTTCTTGGGCCGTCTTGGGGCGCCGCGATGCCGAAAAGGTGGAAACGCCAAAATCGCCCCCAAACCTAAGGAAAAACAAATAATGTTGCCTCTTGGGGCCCTCTCGGGAGTGCTCTTGAAAGCCTCGTGGAACGTTTGGGGGCTATCTTGAGCGTCTTGGAGCGATCTTGTGGCATCTCGGACCCTTGGTGTACCGTCTTGGGGGCCTCTTGGGCGCTCTTGGCTCTTCTTGGGACTCTCTCTTGGCCCTTCTTGGGACTCTCGGGGACGTCTCGGGGCCCTGTTGGTGCGCTCCTGGAGCGCTCTGGGGGCTTCTCCCGGGACCTTGCCGGGGTACTTTTCGTCCGGGGACCCCCAGGGGCCGCCCCGCGCGCGCTCACTAGAAATACTGTGAGCCAGTTGCCAGAGATCTTGGCACGCCTCTGGCCCGTTGGGCCAGCGAAGTGGAGAAGCTTTCTTCACTTCCGACCTATAGTATGTGATCAATTGTTCAGGAGGGTTTAGGAAACACTTATTCCCAATCGCGCACGAAACAGTGCCACAAGTGTCTAACAGTAGTTCACTGCGTCAATAGTATTATTGTTGTTGCCAGTTGCTTCGACAAATCTGTTCACCAATTACGTCTTCGTCTCCAGGCTCCCGGTCGTATCGTCTAGAACTGACGTCGCAGGAGGTGCCAGGAAGCGTCTGGAGACCTGAGGAGGCGGCAGAGCACGGCGCTGAGAGAGACGCCAACGCGCCTCCAAAGCGTCCGGCGACCTCCCCTGCACCTCGCGGCAGCCAAGCGACCACGGCGCCAGACCGCCCAGCCGCAGAGCGAGGACGCGGCAGACGCACCCCCGGGCGCAGGCGCCGCCGACGCGCTGCTGGCCCACACGCCGCAGGGCGTGGCCGGCGCGCCGCTGGGCGCCGATGCGCCGCAGGGCGCCGGCGCCGCCGGCGCGCCGCAGGGCGGCGGCGCGGCGGGCGTGCTGCCGGGCGCCGGCGCGGTGGGCGCGCCGCTGGGCGCTGGCGCGGCGGAGGCGCCGCGGGGCGGCGGTGGCCCCGGGCCCTGAGCCGCCACAGCGGGGCGCCAAAAAAGGGGGGGGCCTCGCCCTGGGAGGGCCTCGACGCACATGTTTTGTAAACCCTGCACGGAGGAGCCCTTTTGGCACGGCAGGCGACGGACGAAGGAAGCGCGACGACGACGACGAGGAACGACCGGAGGGCGCCCGAGGGGGGCAGGGGCGGGAGGGGAACAGGGGAGGAGGGCCAAGGTCAGGAGGGGAAAAACCACGCAGACACAAATAATCGTCGACTCCCAGGAAAATATAGGAAAATATGGGAAGTGGGCGGGAAGACAAAAACCCAGAAAATACGCGAAAACATAGGGATCGTTTTGTTGGTGTGTATTTATTTTTGTCCCAGGGCCCCTTCACAAGGGGGGGTGCCTGTGCGCGCGGCGCCAGCCCCTCACGGCCTGGGCGCGGCACGGCTGGCGCCCCTGCGAGCCCCGGCCTCGCGAGGCCCAGGCGCGAGGGCCTGGCGGTGCACACCGCGCCGTTCGGTCGGCCAGAGAGCCCAGGAGTTCGGCAAAGGGGTTCGGGGCAGGGGCGCTCCAGCGTCCCACGGGTGTGGCAGCTGGTGCGTCTACATGGAGAGCTCCTTGGCCGACCGATCGACGCGGTGTATTCACCGAGCCCTTCTCATCGACCTCCGTGGATGGCGCGGTGGGGGAGGGTTTGAAAGCCGAGAGCTGTGTGCCCAGACCTCCCGCGCGTCGTCAGAAATCACGGCCAGAGGTCTTTTCGAGGAGGAGGACGACGACGACGAGGAGGAGGAACGGGAGAAGGATTCGGTCGGGCATGTCCCCCTACAGGCGGATTTCTGGTGAAACAAAATATTCAAACATATCCCCAAATAGCCCAAACCAGTCAAAACACAAATCGTCCCTTGATTGTTTTTATTTTGACTATTTTTGAATACTCCTCCTGTAGAGGGACAGGCCCGACTTGAGAGAGGCAGGGAGGAGCAAGCGGCGGAGTTCGCCATCAAGCGAGGGAGCCCTACGAGAAACGGGTCCTAGCCTCCAGGGCTTTCCCAGGACCAGCTCTGCCTGCTGAGCAGTTTCTTGACGGGCGCGTGGCGCGTGCCGCGTGGAGGAGCCCATGGAGATTGGCGAAACAGTGGAGGACCCTGTTTCTCTGGAGCAGGCGGCGGAGTTGGCCATCAAGCAAGGGAGCCCTGAGGGAAACGGGCCCTAGCCTCCAGGGCTTCCCCAGGACAAGCTCTTCCTGCTGGGCAGTTTTTGTTGACGGCCCTTGGGCACGTGGAGGACCCCAGGGCGTCGAAACTGGCGAAACAGTGGAGGACCCTGTTTCTCTAGAACCCGCTGCTTTCATGCGCAGGAGTGGCTGGGCCGCGTCTGGCAGGGCTTGTGGGGCACTGCTTGAGAAGTTCGTCGGTCCGTTCGTTTTTTGTGCGCTTCCGTGGCGCTCCTCGCTGCCACGGCTTGTCTCCCGTAGAGGAGTGCGGCCGGTCGTTGGTCGGATTTGTTTGTTGTTGATCATGCTGGCAATTTTTTCATGTCATGAGGATCACCAGGCAAACCAACAAAGCAGTTAGGAGCAGGATCATAAGCAGGTAGTTATGTCAGCCTGGAACACAATCACGAAACACAGCACACCGTACGGGCCAATCTTGCAGCACCGAGCGGGCACCAGAGTTTACTTGGGGCCACCCTGCGATGAGAAAGCGGGGTCGGCGGAGGATGAGGGAAGGGGCGAGGGGAGGGGGGACGAGGAGGAGGAGGAGGAGGAGGGACGAGGAGGCGGAGGAGGAGGAGGAGGGACGAGGAGGATAAGGAGGAGGGACGTGGAGGAGGAGGAGGAGGAGGAGGAGGAGGAGGAGGAGGAGGAGGAGGGAGCTGCCTGGCCACATGGGCCTTTGTTCGGTGGCGCGTCTCTTGTCGGGTGGGCGGCGAGGACCACGAGATGCGCCGGAGTTCTGCCAGCACTCTGGCGGCTGGATGGCGCAAAATGTGTCCGATTCTTGCGGCTGTCGCAGCATGCAGGCGGTTTCGTCTTCGCCGCCGGGCGCTTTCCTGGATGTACAGGGGCGCATCCGTTAGCCTGGAGGCGCCCGGAAAACCAGTTGATTACGCGAGGTGGTTCAAAACATGTTTTTTGGCCATCCCGCCTTTTCGTCCGCCCCGAAAATGTCACACAGGGGGGGGGCCATGCCAAGAAACACCCTGCTTGCCTCCAGGGTGCCCTGGGTTTCTTGGGTTTCGGTGGTTTTTGCCGTGGAAAGCGCGACGATCCCACACCAAAAGTCAATGGACGTCCTGGGGTCTCAGGGTTGGGTTTCTTGTGGAAGGTTTCTTGTGGAAAGGCCTCCTCTTTACAGGGGCGCCGTTGCCGGGAGGCGCCCAGAAAACCAGCTGATTACGTGACGTGGTTCAACAACACGTTGTTTGGTCATCCCGCCATGTCGTCCGCCCCGACAATCTCACAATCCATCTGTGCATTCAACCTTGGCGGAGACGCTGGTGCTAAGTCAAGTCGGCTACATGGTAGCTGAGAGCCCAGATTCGCGATTGCGTTGAGTGATGTGTTGTACGCCAGTCGATTCTGAAAGACGCGTGTGTTGCACTTTGCGTTTGCTGCGTTGGGCGCAATATGGTGCGTTTATTTCGGAGCGGGAAGGGGGAACAGGTAGGAAGAAGCAGCCAGCCGATGTTCGCTCAACGAAACGCATGCAGCCTCGCAGTGCGGTGCTGGGGCCCCGACGTGCGCTGGCAGTCAGCGTTCAGAAGCAGCATACGCCAGCCAGAGCGCTCCGCACCGAGGACAACGACGACGACCACGACCACGATTACGACGACCGACGAACGACGAACGACGAACGACTCGAACGACGAACGACGACGTCGACGAGGACGACGACGACGACGACCACGACCACGACCACGACAACGACGACGACTACGATAAGATAACGATAACGACGACGACGATGACAACGACGGCGACGACGACGACGACGACGACGACGTCCACGACCACGACCACGACGACGCCGATCTATCAGCCTGATGACGGCTAGCTTGTGCACTCACGGGCCGCGCAAGGAACGGAGGCAGAGAGGGGGAGAAGGAACAAGAGGAGAAGGAGGGCGCGGAAGTGGTCGACAGCAATTCGCAACAGGTGCGCGCGTGTTCAGCGTACAGTCGGACCGAGGTATACGATCGAGGCCAGTTCGGAGAGGGTACCCTAGTGTTCTTCGTTGTTGTGGCATTAGCAAAAGGCGGCAAGGTGCTAGGTGCCCTGGAGTCGCCCCGCTCTGGCTGGAAAATGGCAGCCGCAGGAGGAGGAGGCGGAGGAGGAGGAGGAGGAAAAGGAGAGGGGGGAGGAAGATTCCGTAAGTGAAACACGTACCGAAAGTGGACAGACCCAATCACCCTTTTGGTCAACACCTGCGGCGCACTGATGGCAAAATTGCATAACAGCGTTTGGAACTTGCGCGGCGACATCGCACTTTGTCCACCACTGAGGAAGAAGATGAGAGGTGGGCAGACGAGAAGGAAAGGGGGAGATGGAGGAAGCACGGAGGAACGCAGGAGGCGGGATGTTGAAGGGAGAAGGGGAGGCAGGAGGAGGGGGGCATGTTAGGCGAGCAGGGAGGAGGGCAGATGAAGAGGAGGAGGAGGAGGAGGAGGAGGAGGAGGAGGAGGAGGAGGACGACTACGACGACAAAGTACCCAGACACCCGGCTGCTCAATTTTTTTCGATGCGCGGGCCCCCGAGGTCCAGGCCACTTCCCTGGTGCTGGTGTTTCGTCCTGAGTCGTTTTTTGACGCTCCCGGGGCCCAGCGAGGTCCCCCAGAGGGTGCAAATTGCCCCAATCCCGCCGCTCCAATTTCCTTGGAGCGTCGGATCTCTGAGTTTGTCGGGCTCGCGGCCTTGTTGCTGCCACGTCTCGAGTTCCCTGCGGCCGTGCCCGCGCCGTCTGCGCCCATGGCGGGCGGCACGGCACACTCCCGCGCCGGCCGCCGGCGATGGGCGCTGGTCGCCTGCGTGGCCGGGGCCGCCGCGACGGCCCGCGCAGGGGGGGGCGTCTCGGGGGGCAACGTCAGGGGAAATGGGAGGAGGAGGAGGAGGAGGAGGAGGAGGAGGAATCAAGTGATCGCAAACGTGGATCAAGGGGGCGTGGATGAGCGACGGGTGCCGTCTCCATGGGAAATCGGGGACCTCCGCCGCCAGACGAGGCGGCACCGCCCGGATTTTGGGGAGGGCACCTCTCCCGATCCATGGATGTGGCGACCGCGCGCCGAATCCGTGGATCGCTAATCCATGTTTGCGCGCCCCCGAGAGGAGGAGGAGGAGGAGGAGGAGGAGGAAGACCCAGGGACTGCGGCAAGGGGTGTTTCAGAAGGATCCTGGACACCAGCACCCAAAATCTTCTCACGAAAAGACTCGGAGGCCCCGATGGAACCGTCTCGGGGTTATCGGGGGGCCCGCGCCTCCCTCATCGAGTATCTGAGGGCATTGAAAGCCTGGGGTCGCGGTGTTGTTTTCCGACGCAGGCGGTGTTATTTGAAGGCAGCCGTGTGGCGGACCGGCGCTGCCAGTGGTGCTTGCAGGACGTAGGCACTAAGAAGCATTGCTTCTACCAGTGCGACGGCACGGAGTTGACGCTGAGAGATTTGGATTTAAGTGATACTGTTTCTGCTGGCCTTGAAGGCCAGGGCCATGATCTAGCCACCACTCGTTGCCCGACCGCCAGTCCTGAGTGGGAGTGGCCAGAGCCATATTTGGCGGCACATCCACGGTGGAGCCTTTCTCCGAGGTCTGGGTGTATGGGGTCTTGGACGCTGACTTCGTTTGTGTGTACGGTTCGGCCCCGGGTCCCGAGAAGCTGGAATTCCCCAGAGTTGGGTACGCGGTGGTCGGACTCAATGAGGGGGCAGCATTTGTGGATCTCTGTACGGGCCTTTCCAGCACCCACTTCAGATGTCTGGATGCGGTGAAGTTTTGCTTTGTGCACGGCCCCCTGTTTCATCGGGCCAAGTCCTGCGACGTTCGCGATAGACTGCAACATTTTTATTGATATCCAGTTGCTTGCGACACGTCCTGCATCCTTGCCAGCCCAGCATTATGGTTGGCGGTTGTTCGAGGGGGGCACGGGAGGCCGTTGTATGGAACACTCCGTGTCTGATGATTGTGGTGATCGATGATGGTGATGGTTGATAATGATGATGACGATGACGATGATGATGATGATGCTGGTGGTGGTATTGCTGATGATGATGGTGGTGATGATTATGGTGATGTTGATGGTGATGGTGATAGTGGTGATGATGATGACGATTGATGATGATACTGCTCATGAGTAACATGATGATGATGGTGACGGGTATTATGGTGACGATGGTGATGGTGGTGGTGATGATGTTGATGCGTATAGTGATGATGATGATACTGCTGAATCTCAAGATGACGATGTTGATTAATATGATGATTGTGATGATGCTGATGATGAGGTTGATGATATTGATGATGGTTATGATGATGATTATGCCGATGCTGATGCTGATGCTGATGCTGTTGCTGATGCTGATGCTGATGCTGCCGATGATGATGGTGGTGATGATGCTGCTGCTGCTGCTGATGATGATGATGATGATGATGGGTATCTTTGTGACGATGGTGGTGATGATTCTGGTGCGTATGGTGGTGATGATGCTGATGATGATGATGATGATGGTGATGATGATGATGATTATGATGATGATGATGATGATGATGATGATGATGATGATGAT